>JBAMBP010002792.1:0-467881 GCA_037044515.1 Phortica magna
CCGTGGGCAAGACAACTGTTGCCTGGGTTTGTGTCAACGCTACGGGTGTTGTTGTCTGCGGTGAGATAATAGACGCTTGTGGTGTTGGTGAATGTTGTTGAATTATTTGTGGTTGATTTTCATTCGTTGCGTTAGTTTGTGTCTCCGCCGTATTAGCATAGACAGCAACCGCCACGGGTGATTTGATGCTCTGCTGTTGTTGATTGTGGAAAGAGAGAAAAAAAAAAACAGTTGCAGCGTTGTTGAAACAAATTAAATTGTAGAAAAATAATTAAAAAAATAGGGGAAAAAAACCAACCTCTTCAGCGACCGCATCCAAATTGGCGCCCTCCTCGTTGCGACTGCGCTCCTTGGCAAACAACTTGTGCGCCTTGGCCTTCAGCTCCTTGGGATGCGGCGTGTTCTGGCGCACAAATGGCGTATCGCGCTCCTGGGTCGCATCCTCCGAGAACTTAACCGACACGGTGCGCGACTGCTCACGCTCCTCGTACGTCTCCGAGTCCGATTCGAGCTCGCGTGCTACAAACGGCGGGTGTGATAATTGTAAAAGAAAAAAAAAAAAACGTTAGCAATTAACTGGAAAGTCATGTTGCCCGCGGCTAAAAAACATTGTAATGCTACGCTTAAATGTACATGCAAAGCGCTCTTGTTGTTTTAATGCTAATGTTAGTGCGGCAGTGTTAGTAAAGTAACCTAATCGTTCGATGGTGCAGCTATTAGCAACAACAACAACAACAAATTAGAATGTTACACACACATACAGAAATACTTTTTTTTTATGGCAAATGCTAAATTTGACAAAGCGCCGCGAGGATTATACTAAACTAATCTATTTGTATTTGTGTATGTGTGTGTGTGAGCGCGTGCGACCACAAATCTCTGCGCTGACAACCGCAAAATTTCGGTTGTTGTTGTTATTGTTTGCTCGTCACTTCATAAAAATGAAACTATTTTGAAAAATGCCCAATGACGAAGAACCAAACAGTGTTTTTGAGTGTTTAATTAATCATGCGTTTATTCTCGCCATAAATTAACGCAATTTTATTACATTTTCCAACACACAAAATAAACTTTGCCATTTTTCATTCATTTCACAACGAATGCATTCGATAATAATTTCTTTCTGAGCTGTTCCGCCGCTTTCACGTATCGGATCCGGGCGCATAGAAGCGCATACGCTTTCCACCCAACATTAAACTTAATAAAACTTGGAAATTCTATTTACGAGCAGCAGCAACAACAACAACAACAACAAGAACATGTGCGTCGTAATTCGATCAAGTTTCGTATAAGTTTTGAAAGCAACTTGCCGAAGTTGTTTGCACCACCGCACACCCCTCACTAAACTGACCCAACTGACAGTTGACTGTTGCGTTGATTCGGGGTCACTCGCGACGCATATGAAGATTTATGTAAATATAATAACAGAAGTAGTTTGCCAGCATAGAAGAAGCGAACAAGTCAATAAATTGTCAAAGCTCAACGATGTTGACTTGCTTGTTGTTGTTATGTAACTGCCGAGCGCCGTAATGGGATAATTTGATCACTATTAATGCCGTAAAAGGTCGACAGCGCGAGGGGAGGCGGTCATCGCGTGTAACGACAACTAAAAACAATAAAATAGCTAAACTTCACATTTTTTTCACACATAAAAACACTGAATAAATAAACAACAACTTAAGGCAATAGAGATGCTACACGCTAGACAAAAGTCGCGTTAGAATTGCTTAACATTTAATGTTAATTTGTTGTTTTGTATATGTTCGATCTTGTCTTGGCTACAACAACATTCAGGCAACTCAAAGCTGTCTTGATTGACGTTTCTCATAATAAACTAAAAATGCTAATAATAATAAAAAAACGCTGCATAACTAATATCGGCTCATCACTAAATGTTAGTTATCTCTGTCGCTCATCAATATAATTCAATTTGTCTGACGTTGCGCAGCGAAGCGCCGAAGGTCGATCGAAGTTGCCGTTACCGCTGCCGATGAGCAATGCACAGCAAGTGGCGTGCTTCGTGTCTGCGTCGCTGCCGCTGCCGCTGCCCAACTGACAAAACTTGTCAAAAGACAAATAAATAAATAATGGCATAGAGAAGTTTGTTTTGTTGTATCGGTTTTGTTTTTGTTTTTGTTTTTGCATTTGCTTTTTTCTGAGGTATCAAAAGCGTCACAGTCACAGTGCTGCCAACAGATGATATAATATTGAAATCTGTGCAGAGTAAGAAACTGGTTGTTGTTGTTATTGCTGTCGCTACAAACTTAACTGTTATTTTCAATGGCAAAATGATACAATAACAATAATTACTAATAACAGCAACAATGCCTAATAAAGAATCGACTCAGCGCGGTGTGTCACGACAGCTCATTAATCACATTTGCACAAGAGCTTAAATTGTGTACATATACATATATTTGCCCAACGATAGTCAGCGGCTTAAGAGCCGAGTTGAGCAGAGTAGAGCAGAGCATTTCAAGAACACAGCAATTTCGATTGATAATTACGTAATTAATGCTAGACAGACAAGCGAGCTTACATGACATCACTTGAACGGTATTAGCGCAGCTTATGCGCGACAGCGACCGCGACTGCATGACTGCGCCGACCGTCTGCCCGCCTCAACTGTTTGCGGCAGTTCGGAAGCAGTCAATGTGTGTGTACGTCTAAATGCCACTTTGATCTACTTAAATGATATGACACGCATTGCGCGATTGCGATTGCGTTTGCTTTGCGAACCGACAACCACAACCACAACAACAGCAGCATTTTGTGGCTTTGCCCAACCCAATCCAACCCAACCCAGCCCGCCAACGGCTCATGCACATCAACGCTGATGTTGATGTTGTTCCTGCCACAGCCGTCAGCTTTTCAATCAAATCATTCAATTTGCGCGCTTCATTTTCAACTTTTCAATACGATCGTATCGAACACACACACACAAACATGGGTTTTGTGCCGAAGTCAATCACGTTTGCGCGGAAAAAAAATTTTCCCGCTCAATACGAAAACTGAAAAAACATTAAATTAACGCGGAAAAAAGGCAACGGCACAAATAATGAATAATTTGAAGTGAAAATGAACAAACTAATGAACACAGCAAATAATCACTTAATCAAACAAACAGAACCGAGGTCGAACAACGCAGTTTGGATCTTGAAACTTTATGTGTGCTTTGAGTAACAAATCAATGTTAGAATTTTGGTCGTTTTTTTTCTTTTTTCTTACTAAAAGTGTTTGTCGAACAGATTTCTTGCAATTGACTGCTTTACCATTTAAACATGCTCGGCTACACAGCCGCTCGTGGCCAACGCCCGGTCGCTGCCGCTACATTATGACGTCATGTTTGTGTTTACGCTAACCAAACAGGTTTACATGCTCGGCCTAAGCTGATCTCAGCGCCAAAGGCACTGAAAATCAAACTACAACTTTACTACAACTGAGCTACCAGAAAATGTTATATGAACGACGGTTGGACAGACCGATAGGCCGATAAGCAAGCGCATCCATACATGCAGTTACAGCACTTCAAGCTACGAGCACTTCAAATGTATCTAATAGATGCGATATTTGTAGTTGTATGACTAGAGTTAATGTTGGTTATTTGTCAAGCATAACGTATTATTGCAAATTTAGTTTGTTTATTATTATTATTCTTATAATTATTATTTAGTTTGTTCTAATCAATGTTTGGTAATTAGCTAGAGAGATAATGTGTTGACACACAGCAAACCTTTCAATTGATAATTGTGGAATTCCGTTGAATCGAACTTTTCGCTCGATCTATAAAGCTGGCCGGGTTGATAATCTTTAACGCAACGTTTAAGTGAGGGACAGGAGAGCACGCGTAACGTAACGTAAAAAAGCAGGTGAGTTGGTTTGATTTAAAAGTGCATTTTGTGAAAGACATAAGAAAGTATGTGAGTTATAAGTAAGAGTAAGTTAGGTAAAATAGTAATACAGAGAGAGAGAGAGAGAGTGAGTCAGAAATTAGATACAATAAAAGTATGTGTGTGTTAGAAACAAGATTGGCCAGATTAAGTCAAAGTCGTGGTTTCTTTTTATATATACTTTTTGTTAATGTCACATAATTAACACAAATTCGGCTGTGAGTGTGTCGCGTTTGTCTAAATTTAATTAAAAAAGTTCCCAGGTCAGTTCTAGTTTTTTTTTTTTTCATCATCATTTTTGTGCTTCTTTCATAAGAAACTCAAGCTCCAAGCGAGCCAAAAATATAAAAGTAACAAAAAATATAAGGAACAGAAACAAAATTTATGTTTATGTGTGTTGAGTTGAGTGTGCAAAGTTGCTTATTGCTCATGCGGGCGTGGGAAAGGGCGCGGGAGCGGTTGTCGACTTGACTTTGTGCCACTTTATGTATGCGCAATGCGCGCCAAGTTTATCTTATCTTGGAAATACAAAATACAGATACAAAATACAAAAAAAACGAGCATAGATTGAAGCCAGCGCGCAAGTGAAGATATTGCACAACGATATGAGTATGAGGCGCACAGTTCGGTACGGTTCGGTACGGTTCACTGTTGGCTCACCGTTGGTTTGTGCAAACCAGTATAGAAATATGCGCGATAAGCAAACTTTTATTTTTGTGTTGTTTACTTATTTGCTTTTCGTGTGCTCTCTAAAGTGGCACATAATGCGGCCAGGCTAGAGCGCGAGCGGCACAGCACTTGTCGCCGCAGGCAATTTGCTGACTTAGTTTTGAAAAGTCAAAGCAAAAACAGAAGCAACCAGAGAGCATAAAAATTATAAGGCGCATTGCAAAAGGGACTGCCCGTGGCAAGCAGCAATAAGCAACTTGCAACACTGCCTGAGCAGAGGCACCGACACCAGCACCAGACTTAAAGGCATAGCAACCAAGGCTGCGTTGTGAACTCACCAGGCGTAATCGGTTGATATTCCTGTTGTGGCAGCAAATAGCAAGAGAGCACCTGTGAATTGAAATGAAGCCAAATGGAACATTAGGAGTTATAAGCACGATTTTGCTTAGAGCATACACACCTGTTCGCCCGTTTCCTCGTCCGTGTCCGGCTGGAATGTGAGCAGCGGCTGCGATTGATTCTCCGACAGCCAGACCGCTTTCAGTTGCAGATTAACCAATGAGTATGGCAGATATTGCAACTGATTGCCGGACACGTCGAGCACGTGCAACACGGCGCAGTTGCCCAACTCTGGCGGCAGTTTCTTTAATTTATTGTCACGTAGACTGAGCACGCCCAAGTCCGCGCAATTGCCGATCTCAAGCGGCAGATATTCAAGCGCATTTCGATCCACATTCAGATTGCTCAGCTTGGTCATGCGGCCAATGGAGGCCGGCAGCTCCGAGAGAAAGTTCTCGGTCAGTATGAGCTCCTGCATGCTGTCACAGCTAAATGGAATACACACAAGTTTAGCACTGTGCAGAGAACACGGCCAACGGTTATACTCACTTGCCAAGCGTCGTATTTAAGCGCTGCAAACGATTCTGATCCAGCTTGAGTATGGTGAGCCGACTCAGCTTGGCAATGCCATCGGGCAGCGTCTCAAGCAAATTCTGCGCCAGATCCAAGTCCGTTAGATTCACCAAGCCGCTGATCTCGTTCGGCAGCTCCTCTAGGCGATTCTCGGACACGTCCAGATACGTGAGATTGGTCAGCAGGCCCAGTTCGGGCGGCAGTCGCTGCAGCTGATTGTGATCTAGCCACAGCTCGTGCAGGCCCGGCAGATAGCCCAGGTAGGGCGGCAGCTCTTCGATCTCGTTGTCGCCCAGATCGAGGCGCCGCAGTTTCGTCAGTTGGCGTATGGTCTCGGGCAGGTGCTTTAGCAGATTCTCGCGCAGCTCGAGCGACTCGAGCTGTGTCAGGCTGCCGAAGTCGGCTGGCAATGTTGTTAGCGACATGTCGTTTAAGCCTAAGACTGTCAGATTTTTCAACTGCGAGAAGCCCGCGGGTAGTTTTGGAATCGGATTTGAACTGAAGTCGGCCACCTGAAGACTCTGCAGGTGTTTAATGTCCTCGGGAATGTCGGGTATATCTGCAAAGGCGCAAACCAAACAATATGTTTTAGGAAATGTCTAATAAATTATGCGTAAATGTTCAAATCTGATGAAAAGTCGTTTGGGCGGCATTAACAACAACAACAACAACAACGACCACGGCATATGGTAATTAAAAATTGAAAGAAAAATCGCACACAGACAAACTGAACAAGTTTATTGATTTTTCTTCGATGAAGTCTCGTTTTTCGTTTTTGTTTCGTTTTTTTGCGTTTTTCGCTTTTCTTTTCGCTCGTTTATTTTTTTTTTTTTTGCATGGCATTTTCCACATTTTCATTACTCGTTTTTTTTTTTGCGTTTGTTGGCAAGAACGAAATTTGCTACGCATGAATTACAATATGGAAAATAATTTATTAATAAAATTCTATTAATATTGAAATTTCGTGAAGATGCAAAGGGAGCAAAGAAGCATGTTGATGGGCTGACAGGCACTTAAAAACGAATATACGAATAAAAGTAGGCATGAATATGCCAACGCAAACTTTATTAAGCAGTCAACCAAGGCAAAGTTAACACGAGAGTGAAGCAACAACACACAACGCCAATATGGCCAAGTGAAAGTAACAGAGAGAGAGGGAGAGAGGGTGAGGGAAGCAAGATTGACATATTGGTAAAATAAACTTGTTGATCGCTTCATGGTAAATCATGGCAAAGCACAAAACGGAAATAGAATATTGACGAATAATTATTTTAGCCTTGGATTGCGAAACATTTTATGAAATGAAGCTATGACAATTACAGTGAAACTTGTAGTTGTGAGAAAGACTCGATTCTTAATGCCTCAGCACTTCGAACATCGCCTAAGGTCGAAGAAAGGCGTGTGTTTACGCCCATGAGATTTTCCACTTTATTAACAAATCAAAATCAATTCTGAATATTACCGTCTTCTTCTTCTTCTTTTAAAGTAACCATAGTGCAAAACCGTAGATAAAGTTCCTTCAAGACACACACACACACACACACACACTTAAGCTAAAGCGTTGTATATAAAACCTACAAGTATTTACAAAAGTTGTTATTACATTCAACAGTGACTACGACAACAACAACAACAACACGAACAACAAGAGCAACAAAAATGAAAATGGCGGCAAACAAACAACGATGTCATGAAAAATACGACAATCCTTTAACAACAGCGTTTATATTGACCTAGTTTCATGCACAGAAATTTATTTTCGCCAACCAAACACACACACACACACACATATTCCCCCCACTTTATAGACAACCCACATGCCGACTTATATATACACACACACACACTCACCCTGAGCAAATGTCAGTCGGTCGTCTTCATTTAAAGTTACTACAAATAATACGACACGTGGGACCTTTATGGTCCTTACTGTAAACGCAACAAGATAGGCTACGATTTTCACACACTTTCACGCTCTCCCACAACAACCCTCAATCATGCTCACGCTCTCATACAAGCCGACGTATTGCTTGACATATACACACACACAGACACACAGTTATACACACAGATATAAAATCGAATACATTCGCCTAGAGTTCATTGTATTCTAAGCTAAGTGGAATATGTATTTTATCGACTTTTGCTCGTATTGAGTTGTTGTACTTGTTGTTGTTGTCGTTGTCGTCGTCATTGTTGCGTTGCGACTAAATCTAAAGGAACAAGTGTCACAAGTCCTTGCTGCTCTTGCCGCCGCAGTGACTTCCTGCCACACGTCGTGTGTAAGCCGCCTTGGGCGAAATAAATTGCTGTTGACGAGCAATGGCGGGAAATACATTGCACTTATTTTTTATTTATTATTGTTATTACAAGAGCGATTTTGTTGATGATTTCGATTTCTATTTCTATTTTATTTTATTTGATTTTATTTCATTTTCATTCAATTGAATTCCTTTGGCAGAATAATGCAACTCATGTCGTTCATAATTGCTTTGCCTATATTGAAAACTCACTTCCTTCCTCGCTCTCACATTCGATCGCTCGATTAAGGTTAGCAGAGCGTTGTTGTTATTAAAAGGCCAATGGTTCGTTGTGTGTGTTTCTTGAACATGCGTTTTAATTAAATCATTTCTTTTTATTTTACGCTTTAATAAAACATAAAATCATTGGCGCGTTTCATTTAAAAGTCAAAGTTTAAAATTTATGCAAAAAAACATCATATTTGAAAACAATAAAAATAAACTTTTTTCTCGATAAAAAATAACTCAATCAACATACAATTTTTGTGCTGTGGCAAAACGCAAAATTCTCGCTTATGGAAATTTACAATTCGTTGGAATTTCGGACACTCACTCATGTTGATTATGAAGCCTACGCGTTCCGTCTCTTATTTGAAATCCTCGGCAATTTATAGACTTTTGTCAACATTTTCCCACACAATGCCAATTATTACTTTGCCAAATCTTCATTTCCCTAAAATAAAACAAAAAGTAAACAACAACAAGACAACCTTTCACTTTACACATCGTTGAGCATTGAATTGTCTATTAAAAAAAAAACGATTGTATGTCGCCTAAGACTTTTACCATTCGACACTTTTCTTCGCTTGTTAGTTAACACTTTTCTTTGCAGTTTCAAGTGAGAGTGAAAGTTGCAATGACATTTCGCTTTGACCCTCCGGCAAAATAAAGCAATACGAGCATGGCTTCAACCAACACCACGTTTCAGTGTGCCACAGTTTAAAGCCTTTTCAATGTGCCTAAATTAACGCGGATATGTTACAAAGACCAACGACTGACGGACGGACGAATAAGCGGACGGACGGTTTTAGTGTCGATTTCAAATGTTTGCCGCAACTTTGGTTACCATGTGCATGCATGTATCACTCATTTATGTATGCACACATGCACACATTAGTACCGCACACCGCTCTTGTAGCGCCGATTGTTGAGTCGTGGCTTCGCTGTTGCGAAACTTACGTTTTGCATTTGCATTTGCATCTGTGAGTTTGAAGCATGCTTTGCAAATTTGCACTAATATGCGCATACATCAACCGCAACTGAAAGCCCTTCGCAACCGACGCCCCCACACACACACTCACACACACACACACATGCACGCATTCATCAGTGAGTGTTCGCACTTGTGTGTTTATCTGTTGGTTGTTCTTGTTGTTCCTAAGTACTTGCAATAAATAACATTGAAATAAGCACAAATTTATTTGGTTTGTGGGTCATTGCTTGGCAGTTGCACCCTCAGTCGCTGCCCCACTGTCACTCTGCGCTGGCAATGCATCTAATGTGAAAAACAACAAACAAATACCAAAAGTGTAATCAAAACCAATCAGGAAAGGAAAGCACATGTTTTGTCTCGCCAAAACGGAAATAGGAAGCCGGACTCAGACTTCATCGTCGTCGTCGCCGCTTTTTGTTTAGCATTCTTGGTAACAAACAAGAAAACAACACACAAGTATTAAATTATAGCAACTCGTGTGTGTGTGTGTGTGTGTGTGTGTAAACTTCACTTGTCGTCAATTTACTGTTTACGGATTTGTGCTCGCTTAAGCAGAAAATGTTACCTACCCAGTTTAATTCCGTCCGCCTGCCTTCCTCTCTGCTCAAGCCCTCAGCTCAGCTCAGCTCAACGCCATGGTTGGTCGGCCGAACGAACGCTTTGCAGAATTTCGCAGGTGCAGGTTAATGCCATTAAGCAGGTCGTTGTTCATCAACGTCATTATCATGATCAAACTGCTGTGTTGTTGTTGTTGGGCACAAATGCAACGTGCACTTTATGCATGTTACATATATGCATGGCTTAATTAAAGCCTTTGTAAAGTTCTCTGTGTGCTCAATAATTAATTTAGCTCAAATTTCAATGCCGAACAAACAAACAAAATTCGTAACAAAATATGCGTATTAGTTACACAACTGCATGTGTGTGTGTGTGTGTGAGTGTGCCTAATGCACTTTCGCCTTTACATGTTGCAAGTTCTTTGTGTGCAAAAGCTCTGTCGACTAATTTGACACAAAGCTGAGCGATAATTGAATTTTACTATTAGAAGAGAGCAATTAGTCGTTATTACTTAAACCACATGTGCGTGTGTATGTGGTGTGTGTGTGTGTTAATATGCACAAGGCGCTTTTAAGAAGCACTCAACAAGCGCACAAAACAAATGAATGCGGAGAGCGTTGTCAACAAGGGAAATATGAATGCTTGTTTTGCATTAGAGAAAGAGAGATTGCAGCACGGCTTAGACAAGGCATGAACAAATGTGTAGGCAGACGAGCTGACGGACAGACAGACAGACAGACGGACGGACAGACAGAGCCATACAAGCGACACAAAGCTAAAAGCTTTCATTGCACACAATAATAATGCAACAATGTCACCATCTTCATCAACATCATCATCATTATAGTCGTCGTCATCGTCGTTGCCTGCTTGCCTTTTGTGGCACGTGCATGTGGCACACAAAACAGCTTATTGCCATTAAAAAGAAATGCCGGCAACGTGTGTGTAGGCAGGCGAGGGCGGCGGAAGTACGAAAGCCGCTGACAAAGACATGCCTCAGTCAGGTGGTTTTAGCATTGGATTAGTTCGCTTGCCGTCGCCCAGGCGTTGCTCACTGCTGCTTGTTGCATACAAATCGCTTGCCAGCACTTTCAATGCAAATCCAATGAGCTTTGTGCCAGCATTGAGCACAATTCGGTAGCAAAGTGATTTTAATGAAATTTTCCGTACATGCTCTTTTTGTTTTTGTTTTTATACTTGATCTTGTTTTTGGTTGTTCGGTTTGCCTTATAGCATGTATGATGATGATGACGCTGGCAGTCAGAATCGGGCCGTGGCCATCATAAATCAACGTTGAAACAACATCGTCAACGATGCGACGACGCTCAGTGGCGGCGAATAACCTCGCATGTCTGCGTGAAGTTGACTTGTGTTCTTCAACAAGAACAATGAGCAATGAACGAACGAACATCATCATCTCTTTTCATTTCACATTTCACATCATTTTCATGTGCATATAAAAATCTTTTGGTTTTTGTTTTTATTTTTGTTGTTTTTCTTTGAATATTTAATGCAAAAATATTTTTTTATCGAAACGAAAACGCGCACAAACATGAAAAGCGTCCATCTGAGGCCTTTTTATTTGTAGCGGCGGCGTATCTGTGTATCTTTGTATCTTTGTAACGACTGTGACGACGACGAAAGAAAAACTGTTTTGCACAATGACATTGAAAAGAATTCAATGCGCGATTTTTGCTTTTTGTTTTTGGCTTTTTTATTTGTTTTATTTTTATTTTTATTTATACGCGTTATAAATTTATCTACAAGCGTGCTTAATAAAATGTTCTCGCTTGTATTTTTAGCGCTATTAAAAAATGTTCTTTTAAACAAAAAATCGAAAAATTCAACACAAATTATTTTTTTTGTATTTTTTTTTTGGTTTCTTTATTTCATTGATTTATTAAAATTTCATAAAAATGGGGTTTGTCACACAATAAAACATGCCAATGCATAAGTGTGCATGTGAGGGGCGTTGTGGGACGTGCACGGTTGCAACTTCCGTTCGTTGTTGAATTTCCAAACGGTTTCGCCCGAAGCGCGGTTGCAAGCTCGAAGTCGGTCACTCAGTCAGTCAGGCAGTCAAGCAGTCATGTGCAACTATCCACACTCATTATCTTCGCCGTCGCAGTCAAAAGCACCAGCACCAACATCATCATCATCATCAGCAACATCATCAACCGCCCATATTGTGCGCTTTTCTTTCACTCTGCGCTTGTGTGTGTGTTTTAGTGTGTGTGTGTGTGAAAGGTCAATGAATTATGCCGCTGTGCTGAGCTGTGTTGGTTATAAAAAGCCAACTAATGACCGCCAACTGTGTGCGAGTGTTTTCTTCACGCGTCCAGCCGCACCGCACTCCTCTCATCCACAGAGGAGAGCCCAGCCAAGAGTCTCAGCTAACTGCCACACCGCCACATACATTATTTGTTGGCATGAAGTGCCCATTTGTCTGTTTGTTGTTTAGCTCTTTTGTTATTGTTGCTGCACACAATGTTCATGATCATAATGATGATGATGAGGTTGATGATGATCAGCAGCGCGATGTTGTTGCCATGTTTTGTGGCTCTTGTCTGTTCCTGTTTCTGAATCTGTTTCTGTTGTTTTTGGCTGCTTTTGACGGCCTTTCTTTGCCCTCTCAGCATGTTTCCATTACTTTCTTTTCATTTCTTTTGTATTTTCCCACCCTGCCTTCGCTCATACGCTCATACGTTCGTTCATTCGTTATGCCTTTTGGCTCGTTTTGTATTCAAATTGTTCAGGCACAATAGCAAAATCTTATAGTTTTTCCCCCTCATTTGGAAAATATTTAAAAAACCATACTTCAGCGAAATCTTTTCAATGCTTTTGTTTCATTGGCTGCGCGGCAAATGTGAGATTTGTGTTTTGTATATTTGTATATGCCATGAAATGAATAACTCAACTCAAGTTGTTGATTGATTTCTCACTTTTGGTACAATTATACATATGTATTTCAAACATTAGCCGAGTTTAATTTGAAAATTGACTTTCACATGACTTCAAAACAGTCTAATTCGTCGTGTCAATGCAAAGCTGAAGGCATTTCACGCTATCCGGCTGCTGCTGCTGCGGCCAAGCAATCGACAATCGACATTCCAACTCCCACGGGCAACGCACGGCCGCAATTTTCATAGCCATAACGCCCGAGAAAACCAGAAATTATACGAGTACACAATTATGCTGATGCTGGCATTGCTTTTGCCATTGCCGTTGCCATGTCTTTTGCGTGGGCTTTTGCGCTAGAGGCGCCAGCGCGCAAATGAGAAATTTCTATGTGCTTTTTTTGCCGTTCTCCTTATCGCCATCGAATTGCATATTAAGGCCGCTCTCACACGAAACTTGCTTGCCACTGCACACGCCTCGCACGCTCCGCTCGTTCTGTCAGAATTGAGTTGCACAGGTGTGTGTTGGCCAAGTGCAAACGCCATCCGTGTACGAACTAATTTCGCAATGCCATCTTCTCGCAAATTTCATTAATTGCTGTTAAAATGCACGCTCGATTTGCGGTCAATGTCGTACAATAAGGTCTTCTATTAGTGGCCGTTAATTGCAACTCACGGATACGCTCATTCATGCTCTCTCTTTGATGCTCGCCAGGCCAGCGATCACGATCACTCACGACTCATGTTTGTTTATGGTGGGTCGTGAAACCCTTCGTGTGTGTCGCTGAGGCGTGCATTGCATTCAAATGCACACATTTCAATACTCTTTGTCCAATAAGAATTGTTTAATCAATTCAAGAGACATGAGTTACATAGGAATGGCGTAAATTCAAGAATAACCACTGAGATCAGCAATTATTTCTCACTTTTCAACCATATAGAAGCCCCAAGTACAGTCTCATTCACAAAAATAGAAACAAAGACCTCACGGTGAAAAGCATTTTTTCGGTTTTGGTTATGAGTTTCCAAAAAGAAATTGCACAAAAAAACCGGCATTTTAATTGTGCAAAAAATTTTTATTCAACGACAAAAAATCAAAAAAAAAATTAATTAAAAAATTATAATAAGCGAAAAGTAGTGCACATGTGTGTGTGTGTGTGTGTGTGTGTGTGTGTGTGAGCCTCGCATTTGTGCAGGTGTCGTCGCCGCTTTCGTGTTATTGTTTTTCATGCTATTTGTTCGTTAAAATTACAATGACTGACGACGCGTTTGCAAAGTCGCGCCACCCCCCACTGCAGGGGGCTCCACAATTTGACGCCCGAGAGCGCTGCTAATGATTTTTTTCTCGCTTTTAATGCTAATTGTTTGTTTATTTGTTTGCATTCACACAAAACTATTGTGGCTTTTGTTGTTGTTGTTGCTGTTGTTGTTGCTGTTGTTGTTGTTGCTTTTGGTTTCGTAACATGATTTGTTTATTAATAATATTTTGCAAAAATGCATTCGACAAAGCAACGAAAGCATTAAGTTATATAATACTTATAAACAGACATGTTATCGCCGCATTTCTCAGCATTTTAACGATGATACTCGTAGTTTATATCTTTCGCTATAAACAAGATACAATGCACGCCAAGTGAAACTTATTGTTTTATAAAATATTGTTTTTCTATGAAATTCTCAAAACTAAAACTCTTATTACATAAGGAACAATGCTGAAAGTCAACAAGTCAAGTCCAAGAAATGCGTTGAAAGAAAATAAGCTGAGAAAGATGTGTTGAAAGTTATTAAAGCAGCGAAACTGGGTCAGAGATAAATACTTTGAGCTTTGATGAGAACTTGGTAGAAATAATAGTTGTTGGCAGAAGTGACAAATGCCAAAGAAATGCCAAGTGGCGATGAAAATGCGCAAGCGCCTCGTCAAGTGTTGCTCGACCTCTGAACGACGATTAAAATTCACACACACACACACACACACACACACACAACTAAACTAAAGCGTCTTTCTTAACTGTCGCCATTGACAGAGAACATCATCAGCGACGCGAGAATTGCGCACAATTGTTCCCAGGCTGACTGACGGACGGACAGACAGAGTGACGGACTGACAAAGACAGCAAACAGCTTAGCAACGAATGCGAAGCGACGCCGTCACCTATTAGCAACAATGACTTTGTGAAATCGCTAAACAATTCATGTAAAAATAGTTCGCTACAACAACAACAACAACAACTATTATTCTCTATTTGCCACTTTACGAGCTTTGCGCGCCAATCAACTAAAGCCAACAACAACAATAGTAAAATTTTACACAAAAAAAGTTTGAAAAAAAATAGAAAATTAATGAGCTAAAAATATTTCAATGGCGCAGAAATATTTAAAATGAATTGAATTAAACAAAAACTAAATCAAACAAGTGTACTGCGAAACATTTCAGAATAAATGATGTACTTAAAAATTCGCATGCTGATTGATTTTAGTATTTCAAGACTTCTTTTCTTCTTTTTTGGGCGCTTCAGAACGCAAGTGTGCCAATTGACGTCACACGCGCCCCCAAGCATTTTGTGGCAATCGAGCAGAGCACAAACAACAAAAAACCAACAGCAACAAAAACTAATTTAAATCTACAACATTTTACAAGCACACACATGAGTAAAAACAGCTTTGCATTTGCAGTGTTTAAAGTATCTTTCAAATGTAGTAAACAAATTGCACACAAAATCAAAGAGAGGAGTTCAACTTTGTTGGCAGGCAAATGTGGCAAATGAAGTCTGAAGTCGTTAGCGATTAAAAGCATGTAATAAAGAAATTAATAACGCAAAGTTTACGCTGATTAAATGCAAGTAAGTAAGTGGCAAAGAGATAAAGGAAGTGTGTGTGTGCGTAGTAAAAAATTGTCAATAAACAGTAAGTTAATTGTTTGTGGCATATTTGTGCGCTGCCATGCAGAGTGATCATTAGACGACGCAACACAAGTGATAATTTAAAATGGCATTATTATTTTATTTATTGCTGGCGCACTTGGCAACTCACATGAGTGGAGGAGAGCAGAGGCGCTGAGCTGAGCAACCCTAAGGCTATGCCAGGCAAGCATTAAGTCAGGCAGCCAACAAGTCATAACGACGCGTCGAGCCGCCATTTCAACATACAGACTGTGACTGTCATTAACTCGCAGCGGCGACAGACAGACAGACACTTAGAATGTCATTCATTCCAGTCATACAACGTTCATTCACTCACTCACACACACCGCTTTCGTTCGTTGCCTTTTCAAGCATCAAAAGAAAGGGCATGAATGTTGTTATATGCAAAATGCATGAAAGAAAAAAGTATATTTCAAATTAAATGAACTGCAATTTTCGCATTTCATGACGTGAATTTTAATGACGGCGAACACTTGTTGCATACGCTCAGTCGCCTTCCCCCCTGCCACCGTCATTAGGCGACAAACAATCGTTGTGTATACAATTAACTCACCATTGCGTGAAACGTCGAGTTCGACGAGGTTCTCAAAATTTTGTATATCGGGCGGCAGTCGTACGATTTCATTGTCGCTGAGTCCCAGTTTTCGCAGTCGATGCAATCTGAAGAAGTTCTGCAAACACAAAAAATTATTATAAATAAATTAATAATTACTTCTTTTTGCTGCTCATTAATGTTGCTTTCTTTTCATTTACAAGTAAACTCCGTTTAGTATTTTTATTTATTTTTTTTTCCTTTTTTTTTATTAGAAAAGTGACATCAATCTTGGCGCATTGACGGACACGGCACGATTCGTGTTGCACTGTGCAGCTAGAGACGAGCGCACGGCGCCTCTGCTCGACGTGCTCATAGGCAAAGTCACACGATTGACTTCGTGGTCATAAATTTCGGTTACATTGTCAATTGCAATCGAAACATGCTGCCACCCGCCCTTCCCCCTTGTGCGCTCTGTGCAAATAGCAAATAGAAATGTCGCTCTTTCACTTCGATTTCTTTTGGCAGGCTTTTTTATTTCGGCGTCGTCTGCACATTTGTTTAAACACTCAACTTTGGCGCGCTGAACTTGCAACTCGTTGCTGCAACACAACACAGCGTGGCTCAATTTATTTATGAAGCATCACGATTTTCATTTTACCAAACAATAAATTCTTGATACAAACATTTCGAGTCGAGCCAAGCCGAGTCAAGAGTCGAGCAAATAAATCGTTTTTCGAGTTGTTACTCTTCAAGTCGCCCCTCACCCCACGACGAAAAAAATTTGAATCTCAACGTTGAGCATCTTCAATTGTATTGCAGCCTGGACTTTCTAAAGTGAATGTTGCTTTTGTGCGCCATCGTCGCTGTCAATGATGATTATGATTAGGATGATAATGATGATGATACTCTTCGAGATACTTTTGCATTGTGATGACAATCGCTGTTGACCTTCCTATTGGCAAATTGCGCATTGTGCCGCAAACAAACAGTGGAAGAAGTTTGGCGGCACAAATAGGCTCGACCATTGGACCTTTAATTGTTGGTGGCATTTCTTTTAGCGCGCCTTGCCTCGCCAACAACAACAACAAGTCTGAGTCATAGACCTCAAGGTTAAAAGCACCCCGGGTGTTTATAATACATTGTTTTTTGTTATATGAGCAGGAGACTCTTCCGCTCGCTCGTTGCTGCTGACAATGCTAAAGCAGTTCAACGGCTGTCTGTCTCTCTGTCCGTCCGTCTTTGAGTCATAGCCACAATAATAATGTTTATTAAATTTGACAAACAGCGAAAACAAAAAGTCAATTTCTAAACGTAATTGTAACACGGCCGTCGACAATAACGGTGACCCAGTTTGGCAGTAGAGAGAAGAACCAACGCACAAAAGCGAACAAAAAACAAACTGAAATTTGAATAAGTCAAATTGCGAAAGTTGAAGCTTAAAGAACAAATTGTCAAAGTCATTGCGCGAGTGTCGCAACTGACCGACCGACCGAGCTGTGCGATACCCTACAGCAAAGCAATTTGTAACAAGTTTGCCATTAAAAATGTATTGCAAAAGTGGGTAAACATAAATTGCGAAATGAACTTCAGCATGCGCAAAGCAATAAAACAGTGGATTGTCAACAACTTTATGTTTGCATTCTAAGTTTGCAACGCAACGCCGCGCAACAATTTCAAACAAAAGTCTCAAGAGATATGAAGCAATAAATGGCAAATGCATTCAAATATTAAAAAGGCATTTTCATTCAATCTCATTGACTGCAAGCAAAAAAGTATCTTAAAGATTGTATTACATTTTATTTTGCAGTTTTTGTAGGAAGACAAAAAACAAGAGCAGTGAAAAAATCATGAAAAAAATATGCGCAAACAAGAAAGTAACTCAAAAGTGTTAAATAGAAAATCGGCAAATGGCAAACAACAACAACAACAACAACGAAAATATGCCAAAATGCTCAGCAAAAGCAAAAAGCAAAGAGAAAAGACAGAAAATTGCGATAAATTACCGGCCGGCCGGCAAAGTAGCAACAGCAACAACAACGTTGAAACGAGTTTTGTCAGCCAATAGATTCACACATATCTGCGACTCTAGTTGTGCTCATTGTTGCATTTGTTGTTGTCGTTGTTGTTGTTGTACGTCATAGTAGTTGCAGTCGTAAAACAGAAAGCAAACAAATCTGGTTAGCGCAAAGTCGAACGGACGGACGGACGGATTTGCACACTTTTTGCTATTGTATCTAGTTGCAACCGGCGCACAGAAAACTGCAGGCGTCGTTGCTGTTGCTGTTGCCGACACCATCACCATCATCATCATCATCACCATCAACATCAATGCGTCGTCATCATTGTTGTCTTCGCTAACAGATTCTCATGTACAATGCGCAAAGTTGGCAATGCGCGCGCAAAATCATTTTAGCCAAGTGTGAGCGGCAGCTGAGGGACGCGGCGCGACGAGGTGCGTTGACATTTTTGCGAAACTGCTGATTGCATCACATGCACAATTGTCATGGCAGAGATACATGCATGCATGTGTGTGTGTGCGTGTGTGTGTGTGTGTGTGTGTAGATACAACGATGCAGAGCGACCAACAAAACAATAAGAGCGAACAAATGAGTATAAGCGAACTTATGGGCACAAGTGCAGCATAGGCCAGCAACAACAACAACAACAGCAGCAAGAGCATGAGCACGAACAAAGGCGCAGTAGCGAAAACAGCAACGACAACCATGACGTAGCCACAATGCAAGCCGAGGACGGCAGCAATGTTATTGAACACAAGGATGGCTATGACGTCGCACTTGTCTGTGTGTATACGTGTGTGTGTGTGTGTGTGTGTGCGATTGCCATGACTATCATTGCCGTTGTGTGCATGTGCACAGATACAAGTGCCACTTGAAAACTACCAAAAACAACGAAACAAAAATCGAAAGAGCAAAAAAGATACATTTTTAAATAAAAAAAAAAACGAAAAACCAACGACAAAAGCATACTCAAGGCAACAAAAGCATATGAAAGATCATGAATATGCATTGTGCATGCTTCTTTCGTTCTGAAATTTTCATAAATTCAAATTGTATCTTTTGCAATGCCTGAAAGTAATATAACTTTTCTTGGCCGCTTTTCTATTTAGTTGCCATAAACCGACACACACACACACACACACACACACAGATGTATCTATGCAATCCGTATCGATGCATGGCTTCAGATAAAACGCAAAGCAGCAAATTAAGTTTTCAAGATAAGCTTCGAGTTGTGTGAGGAGGAAAATGGCACAGAGGCAGAAGATGATGTTTGCATATGCAAAAGTAGTTTGTACATTGCCAAACGCAGCGAACTGTGAAGGCGAACAGGTGTGTGTGTGTGTGGGGGCGCACAAATAGCGCAAGCAACATGTTTATACAGAACCGCAACAACAACAACAACGAGAACAACGAGAGCGCTTCATCGTTTCGTGGCAATTTTGAAATTTTCATACAAATGGGGGGGCAATCAAAGCGGAGGCAAACACACACACACACACACACACACACACGCACGCACATATTGTATGTTTGTGTAGCCACGCGTGGTTGTGTGCATGTTGCAAACGACTGGGCGCGCAGCAAACAACAACGCGCTGAATTGCTCGGACGGACAGACAGACAGATGGAAGATTATCATGCTATGCTATGAAACAAGTTCTAGCGCAGTGTGCGTGTGTGTGTGTGTGTGTGTGTGCCGCTTGCATACTTGTAGCTTCATAGCGCATGCAACAACAACAACAACAACGCCGCTTTGCCAGTTGTCTTTTATCAATACAATTTAACCAAAGTTTGCCACACAAGCAAAAAAACACAAGTGTTTGCCTAATTGAATTGACAAGCGAGAAATGTTTGCTTTAATCATAACAAGTCACTGCAAAAAGTATCTCGAACTCAATTGATTTGCTTCTCGCGCGCAGCTGCCATGCCAAACAAAGATAAACCAACCACAATTGTTAGCTGACAAGAAGCTCTACTCGCTCTGTTTCGCCATGCGCCATGCTGCTGAACAAGAACTTCTCGGCGCTGCTGTGTGCCTGTTCGAATCTGTGCATCTTCATTTTTCTGTTTCAGTGTCGATGACGCACACACATGTATGTATATATATACTCAAAACTCTCTTCAACTCACACACGCTCGCTCTTTTGCATGATGATGATTGTGCGCTCCAGCTCAGAAGCTGTTGTTGGTTTGTAGCTGCATGGCCTTTAGTCAACTTTAGTCAAAGTGTAGTAAATGCCAAAGTTAACCGAGCGGCGACGGACCTTGGCACATGTGCGCAGATACTCATAACTCGAGCATGATAAATCCAACAATTGCACAATTTAATGCCATGCCATGACAATTTTACACTTCCTCTGAGCACATTCAAATATCAAATTGCCTTTCATTGCAACCGAAATGCAAAGACGCCTCAGACGACTCACACGAAGCGCTTTGCCAGGTGCAATATTGTGCCGTCTTCGCAGCTAATGAGCACACGATTGCTGCAGTGTTGATGACATCATTGCGATAATTTACACCCTCGTTGGTTTATCAGTTGCAGCAATTGCAAACTAACGAATTGAATGAATTGTTGCAGCTCGCGCAACGATGCCGGAAACAAGTCGAGCGTTATAATAAATCTGTTTATCTGCCACAGGGCGGCGACTTCGACTTCCACTACGACAGGTTTTTCATATCGTTTCATTTTGTTTCATTTGTTCTAAAGAAGAAGACGCAATTTTGCCATTGTTGTTGCTGCGACGCTTTATCTATGAAGTTGACTCGCCAACTGGTTTCTCAACTGAGACAAATTAATCGCGCGCGGCGATAAAGCGGCACAGCAAAACACAAAAAATAGTAATAATAAATGAATGTGCTAACGAACAAGTTAAAACAGAAAGCAAATATTCAAGACTCAAGCAAACAGTCAAGAGAGCGGGAAGTGCGTTTTTGTTGTTGTTGCTTATGAGTTTAATTTAGTAAATTTGAGAAATAAAAAACAACACAAAACTTTAACTAAAAGCAACTTTTTATAGTTGAATTCGATGTTTTCAATAGTTGGATGATGATGTCATGCCTTGTTGCCTCCGACAAGCAAAGAACTTTAAAGCCGTGCGGTTTAAGACTTACACCTGAGCAATAGTTTTCATGGGCTTCTACAATGTTCCTCTGTTGTAATTGCTGATAAGACGCTTAAGCGTATCTTATCAGCGCACGGCAAGAAAGCCAATGAGCGACGTGACTAACTTCGAAATTCAACAAGCTTTTGAGAAATATTTCAATGAAATATTTTACTTAATTAAGCATTCTTTTTTTTTGGGGTGGCATTGAGGTAGGTTCGCTTTAATGAAGAAGAAATGAAGTTAAACTTCAAAGGACAAAAGGAAAAAAAAATACATGCAAATGGCAAACAATCAAATTTCCGGTCACTTCAAAATGAATCTTTCGCGGTAATGAATTCACTGTTGTTGTTGTTGTCGTTGTTGCTGTTGACTGGGCGGACCAGCAATGTCAGCTACAAAAGCATGCTTGACTGACAACAACAACAACTACAACACGAGAGGCGGCAACAGTAACAAGCGTGCTGAAGAGTAAAGAGAAGAGTTGAAAGAGAAGCTGAGCGCGTTGGCAGAATTTGACGTTTATTGTTTGTGTTTGTGTGCTTTGCCATTGTTGTAGTTGTTGTTGTTGCTGCTGTAGTTGTCTGTTGATGTTTGTAGATTGTGACAACAGGGAAATTGTCATGTTTATTATAATGACAACGGACAGAGTAAACAGAAGACAGCAAAGAAAAATCGCATGAGGGTTTCTCTTGTTTTTTTTTTTTGTTTTCTTGTTGGTTTGGAGGAAAGAGTGAAGCATTGCTATGCAACAAAAGCAAAACTATGACAACGTTTTGTATAAAGACAACAACATCCGATGGACCAAACGACCGACGGACCGACCGACGGAGCAAATGAATGATCGCCCAAGCCGGACGAGTTGATTAGAACTAAAAGGCAACTCTTGAACTTTATTGCAGCGCCTTCTCTCTCTCTCTCTCTCTCTCTTTCTCTCTCTCCCTCACACACTCCTCGCTCACTTGCGCTGTGTTATTGTTGATGATGACAATGATGACGTTGATATAAGGCAATGACTTGTATCGCTTGTGGTTTCTCACTCAACGTACGACAAGCCAACAAGCAGCAAGCAACAACGAACAAGCAACAACACAATGCAACATTGAAATGAAGCAAATTTGCATTAGAAGTTCATTAGTGAAAGACGAATTTGCTGCAAAATAAAGTAACCAGAAATACACACACACACACACACACAACGACATGAGACCGCAACATCAATTTATGCATGCCTTGATTTTCCTCGTGGTTGTTTGCTTGGTTGGCTGCTTGGCGGGCGTTGTGACTTTGTTGATAAAATCATCACGGTGCGGTGCGGGGAAGCACATGTGCTTTGGCATACACCAAACAGGCACTAATAAAACAGCGACAACTTTAGAAGAAACCACAAGAAAATGAAGCAGCAATGAGTACAAAAATGACTAAAAAATTGCATAAATCATGTCTCGAGACTCATTGACCGCAAATCCAAAGAGAAAGCGTTGCTTGAAAAGCGCCTCAGCCTCAACAGCCGCGCACAGATTGTTCCTTCTAATAACAAAACACAAACTGAAAAATCATACATTAAATTAAATTTAACTTCAAAGCGGCACACAAACAAATCAATCAATTCGGCCAAAAGTACACACATGTCGCTCATTAACAACAAAGCGAAAATTGGCGACCAAACGGACGACTTTTGTAAACAAACCAATGAAAATATGATATTTTGACTTAACTTCTTCAACGAATTGCAACAACAACAAAGCAGTGTAGCGTATAAACATATCACTGTGGCTGCTTAGTAAGCAAAATTAAAACTGCTGCTAAATGCAAGTTGCGAACCGAAACCAATATGTAACTAAGATACAATCAAATAACAAGCAAAACAAAAAACTGGCATGAGTAAAAAAAAGCAGTGAGAAAAAAGGGGGGCAAAACACTTGTTGCTATGGTGACAAACTGCGTGCGTGTGTGTGTAAGTTTTCCAGCGTTTAATTTGTTTAGACAAAAACAAAAATACTAAAAAAAGTTACGTTTATTATTCCAATTTGAATTTAAATGCAGAAAAACTTTGATAAAGTCATAAGAACTTTTCCACAGAACGAAACGCAATGGAAATGTGTACGAGCGCACTGAGAAAAACATGAATGCCGCGCCCTATTGACGGCAATTACAATTACATGGCAGCAAACGAGCGCGCCAACAACAACGAAATAGAAAACAGTTGATTAAAATGGGAAATTAGACAAGATACACTCGTCTATAAACAATTATTTATACATTAAGTTGCCGCACAGACACATTGACAACTTGCTGGATGGGCAGAGCACGAAACAAAATGTGTTAAGCAACGCTAAGGGGTTGGGGGCAGGCAACAATAGTTGTGGGGTTAAAAACAGACACTAATGAAGTTCAATTGGCGTTTGGCGCATAAATTCGTAAAAAAGAAGAAAGAAAACATTCCATTTTAATTAATCTAAAGCACTTCAAAAGGTGTTGCAAGCAACAAAGTACAAACGAAAGAAAGAAAGGCGCCTCAAAGGGGCAGAGTTGCAATTATGTGCTACATGCGGGTCGGGTTGTTTGGATCGATCTTGTAGGAAGCAATTTTGAATGGCATAAGAAGCGTTGCCGCTTTGAGTTTTTTAATTAAAAACTTCCGTTGGAATTAAAGCAGCGCAGTGCAACAGCGGCGCTTTTGTTGTTGTCTGCATTGCAGCAGCAACAACAACAACTCACATAACAATCGAATGAAGAGCATCGTCTTCTTTTAATGGAGGGGAAGCTGCGAACGACATTTCCAATTGAAATTCAAATGACGGTCTCGAAGAAGTTGCTGCGTTAATTGAAGTGACAGACACAGACAAGCGGACAGACGGACGGGCAGACAGACAGACAGAGGCAGCCATACAAGCGCAATCAGTAAGCGAAGCATGCAATTTGGCGCGAAAATGAGATAATTCTCGGATTCTCGAAATGCCAAATGTGCAAACTTGAAGCACGTTTGCCCCCTGCTACCCCTCGCACACCCTAAGCACAATAAGCTGCATGTATTGCACAGGGTAGGCTGCTTTAGACAACCCTTTGAAACCAACTGTGCACATTTGAGTGCCTGAGTTATTTTTTTTACTATTAGTTTAGCTTATGTCGCCTTATGCCAGGCACGTACATAGACGCGTACTCACCTTTGGCAAATCACGAATGTGATTCGCATCCAAAAAGAGCTCCTCGAGCGTGCGTGAGTAGCGGAGGATCTCCTCGGGCACATTGGGCAGCGAACAGTGCCGTTTGTCGACGAATTCCACCTGCCGATTGCAGCCCTTGAAGATTGGAATGCACTTGAACATGCTGTTCGAGCTTTTGCTGCTTTTCTTGGAGACAGTGTGGCTTTTTTTCATTTAAGCGGTTTTATTTCTATTTTTCTTACTTTTATAGTCGTTAATCTTGAAGCAATTATGCTGCGAGGGCTGCATTAATAGGGCAGCCGGCACGAGTGTAATTATAATATATGCTCATTAAATTATAAACACTTGTAATTGTTCAATGCACTTTCGATTTTACACATTTTCTTTTCTTTTTTAGATTTTAAATTTTCGTATTATTTTCGTTATTTGTTGTCGGATTTCTTCGATTCTTTAAACACTTTGCATATCAATGCTTGCGCAGCCCTGGTTAACTGTTGCGGAGGGGAAGGGACTTTGTTTAAATGGTTGGCTAACTCTGGCTGCGGTGTGTGTGCGTGTGTGTGTGGCAGTTGAGGTTAGAAAGCATAAAATATAACATACAAGAACACTTTACAAAACCAAAGCGCAAAAATAACTGTTCTTTATAAAAAAAAAAAAAAAAAAATAGAACAAAGGAAACGCAAACAAAGTTATCATAAATGATAATTGCTTTATCGGCAAATTAAATATGAAATTAATGCTAACCAACACTGGAAAGAGTGTGGGTTCACCGACTGCAATACATCATCAACAGGTTTTTCTTTTTAATGACTTAATAAGTCATAAGAACTTTTATGATTTTAATTAACAAGTGTGTTATTTTAACGGCCAGGACTGTGGCCTGCAATACTGTGTTTTTAATTGTTGATTTTTATTGTTAGCTCATTTGTTGCTTCGCGCAAATAGGAAAGAAACAAAACACCGCTCAATGGGATTCCAATAAGCGAGCAGAGCAGAATGATGGCGCACACAAGCAGCAAGCCGACAGACAACAAAAGCGAAACGAGCACGAAACGTCGGCCAAAGCGGGTGAACAAACAAAATAGGTATACGAATAGGCTTAGAATGGGAGAATGAGTGAAGTACAAAGCGACGAAACGAAACAAAGCGAAGCGAACGACGACGCTCGCGTCGGCTGCACCGTTGGAATTTAACAACAATAACAAAGCGTCGCGAGCTCGAAGTGAACCAACAAAAAAGAACTGTTATTAAGTGGCATGGAGAGAATAAAATAAAAACAAAAACCACATTCACATCGAATGGCTGACGAACGGCAACGTCAACGGCGGCGGCGACTGCGACACACCCAATAAGAGTGAGTCCAACAGTCGCTGCCGACGTCAGTGAGTGACTGTGGCTGCGGTTCTGCTCTGTTCTGTTCTTTCTGTGACGCATGCAATGAATTATGATTATTATTTTGATAAATTTCGTCGGCTGCCCGTGCGTGCATGCAAATCGACTTTTACTAATTGCAAACCAATTAGAAATTTCGCTAATAACGCTTCAAAAGGCCAACAATTCCATCGCACAAAATTAATAGAAGCGAGAAAAAAAACGCGCGACTCCACAGGCCCACATACACACATACACATACACACACACACACTCACACATATACACACACACTACACCAACTACAACAACGCCGAGCTACTTGTCTGTGGTCAAATTCTTGTTGGTCAGGAGGACTTTCAGGACTCGCCGTTCGGTTGCAATATTGGCGAAATTCCAATTGAATTATTTTTCTTTATTTCTTTTTTATAGACCGCACATTTTCACAGAATTATTCTTTTTATATGTATATTTTTTTTTTTTTTGCGTTTACCGCTCCTACGCTTAGGATGTTTTTGTTGTATTCGGCGTACTCGCGCGCAGCGTCCGACTTGCAAAAAATACCTTTCACGCGCCTTGCACAAAATTACACTTAAAACGCGTCAGTAATATGGATTTTTTTCTTTTGAAAGGCGCAAGAATTCACAGAAATTAATTTTATGCGGAGGAAACGCACATATGAGTCGTGAGCCGTGAGTGTGCTGAAAATCGTGATAGTGAAACAAAAACACAAAACACCCGTTTTACGTGCTTCGCCTTGTCCGTCTGTCGCAAAACTAAACTTCGTGTTTGGCCAGTGTTGCCACCCTAGTCACTTTCTGGCTGTTTTTGGCCATTTCCAGACTCGATTCCTATTTTGAATAATGGTTGACCGACGTCTGTTTTAATGATTATTTACTTGAATTGAATGCCATTGTGTGTTGCGTGTGAGCTGAGTAGCACATGCGTGTCTAACATTAGCTATTTTGCATTTGGCGAGTTTTAATAGCACCATGTGAGTGGGCTACAAAATCCAAATGAACATGAAAAAATCGAAAATATATCCATATTCTTATTAATCACAGCTCAATAAACACATGGAGCAACTTCTAACAATAATTGAACATTAACTATTATCATCATAAGTCATAATTTTCACAAAATCGCGAGAGATCGAAATTCGAGTTTGAAATTTTTCTTCAAAGTCCAACCAGATTCTAATGAACTGGGTCGACTCAAATTCGCAAAACAGCGTCCGCGTTTTTAGAAGAAGAAGCATGCATTCGGATTAACTGGCAACACCATTTTGTCGTTTTGACGTGTTGATTCCCACTTGTAGCTGGACCACTGACAAGGACCATGAAGATTAAACTGCCTTATGTTTTGATTGGCTGCTTAGTGACATTAGAAGTTTCAATAAGGCACATATTTTGCATATTAAATTGTCGAATGTCCGCATATGTTTCTAGCTATATGTTGCAGTTGAAAAATGGAATGATGAACGAGTGAAACTGCTGCGTTTATTGAGCATTTCATTTTGTCTAAGGAACGGCCGAAATAGCCCGCTGGGCCACTGAGATAAAAAAATAAATAAAATGAGAAATTTGAATTTTAACTCAATTTAACTCAATTCTATTCAGGATTTCAAATTACTTCACTATTTGCATTGACTAACTACTCAAATGACTACGACTACGAAAATTAAACTTAAATCGAGAAATGAAAATATTTTTTAGTCAGTCAATTTTCAAAATTTGTTCAGTGACTAAAAAGACAAAATCATTTCAAGTCGAAGCTCCAGATATAGTCAGTTTTTAACATTAGTCCATTGACTTGACTATCAATATTTTTCATGTTTTTTTTTTTAATATTCCACGACGAAACTTTACGAAATTTTACGAAAAAAGCAAAGAATTGTAGGAAATTTGCTCTAGTTTTATTTAGCAAAGAAATGTTTTTGCCGTAAGTTGAACACAAATGTAGATATGGTGAAAAAACCGATCGAGCGGTGGAGATACGAGGTGCACAGTTGAAATTCGGCAAGAGCACCCGAAATACATAAGATATCAATTTTCAAAACTCCCGGAAAACTTTCCAGGTAACCGCTTTTTACGACTGGAATATAAATAATAATTTTATTTAATTAAGTCGTTTGAAATGAAATGAAATTGACTAACTTTAAAAATTGACTACGAGGTTACTTTGAGTTACTTGGAGTATTTTTCATTTTCATTCCTAGTTTAACGTATCGTTTTCGAATGAAACGTTATATTTGAAAATTGTCTATTAATTTTAAGTCACACAGTCATAAATTTTGTCAACAATTTAAACCTGATTTGTCAATTCGTATTTTTCGTATTTTTCATAAAATGGTGTCGACGCCCAAGCAAAATAAGAAATTTCAAATTGTCGTGGTAGATTTTGTTAACCAGTCAGATGTGTGCAATCTGCGTTTATCCCCTTTGGCCCCTCCCACTCGCGCCGGCTCTGCACGCGCCCACAGCGACTCCGCTCCAAAACTGTTATAAAAAAAGTCGCTCCGCTCGTGGGGTCGCGAAACGCTTTTATACGCTGTTATACGCGTTTTTATGCCAGTTGAGCGCCAGAAACTCACGCCTAGGTGGCCGATTTGTACACAAATCGAAAATCCCGGTTGCGTACAAATCGGCCATCTATCGGCGAAACCTCGCGTTTTTCTGTACATGGAAACCGGGGCGCAAACCCAACGGGAGCGAGTCGAGGATAACTAACCGGTGACTCACTCCCGCCCCAATGCCACAAACCGAACAAACTCATTTTTGAAGTGCAGCTGCACGTGGCGGTCAAGTGTGTGCATGCACTCTGTTTTTACTGCAAGCTGGCACAGACTTTGCTAGAAAGCCAGGTATTTATTTAATCTTTGAAGGATCTCTTAAGATAGGTCTTACATTATCACTTGCTTGAGAACCTCATGCTACTAAATGCTTCTGCCAGTCGCATGTCTGCAGACATTGTGCTACACATGATGCATTTTAATATTAAAAAGCGATGGAGAAGGAATGCATTTCGTTGTTGGTTGGCTTCTTTAGCATAAACAGTTATGACTTCTGACTCTCCATTTGTGTTGTTCCGAGATCTTCTTTAATCTCATTATCGCAAACGAACATTTTGTGTTATGTTTGTGTCTGATTTTATTGCAGTTTATTTTGCTCCTCAGCTTGTTTGTCTTTCGCATCTTTCCAACGTTAAATCTTCGTTTTTACTATCGTTTTCAAAGCAAAAAGCAAAACTGTTTGCTTTGCTAATTTTCCGAGTGCATTTTCAACGTTGCACATGTGTGCGTGTATGTGCTGCAGCCAAATATGCCACGCCCACGCAACGCCCAAACGTTTTGGCCTCAAAGTATGTTGAAATTTGCCACATGTCGTTTCAGTCATCCTCGTCGGCGTCTTCTGCTCGCTGCATTTGACGCTTATTATTGTCCTCTGCGTGTGTGTGTGTGTGTGTGTGAGTGTGCTGGGGAGTTTATTGCAAGGGCAAAGGATAATGCATGAGTGTGGCGGCGTCAACAGGAAATGACTCATAGAAATCTTTTATTCATGAATGCTTATAAAAATTGCAAAATTTTTGTGCGAAGCAAATGAAAAAAAAAACAAAAAAAATGCAAAAGAACAACAACAAAAATGCGCAAAAGTGAAAAGAAATCCGAATGGAGCGCCAAGCAGCCCAGTCAAGGCATCAAGGCTTCAAGGCATCAAGGCTTCAGCGGCGTTCATACTCCAAACTGCACACGAAAGTTGCATAAATCATAAAAAAGGATTTCGACATATGTGTGTGTGTGTGTGCATGCGTGTGTCTGTGTGTGTGCGGCACAGCGCTCACACAATTCAAAAGGACTTTTACGACACTTAAGCAGCCGCACAAAGTCTCAAAGTGTCTGAATTTGATTGCGAGCATCCTTGCACGCTCACTCACCGCTTACCGCTCACCCCTTACCCCACACGGTCTCAGCCACAGCCTCACATCCGTCTGCATTTGTTGCCTTATATTTATAGCGATTTGTTCGAGCTGCCAAGCCATGCCACACCAAGCCAAGCCAAGCCATCCTAGACATGCCGAAGGCGGCAAACGAAACGGAAATGGTCGAAAGGCGCACAGCGGAAATCACTTCTAAATGGATGCCTTCAATATATCTGTGTGTGTGTGTGCGTGTGTGAGAACGAGTTAAGTCATTATTTCATTTTGGCATTTAACGATGAATTTTATCTCCATTTAACCAATGTTCATTCCACTTATGCCAATATTGTTGGCCTACACTGTGAAATTACGCATTTTCGTTGTACTTTTCTTTTTTCGCCGAAAAATATGTTAATTGTATCTAATCACTTTCCATTTCGGGCGCATAACGAAGGCGTGTAAGTGCTTGTTAGCCTCCCTGCCGCACCGCCTCGTTCCGGCCTGCAGCACATGCCATGCCTGGTCGGACCAGGCTAGGCCACCTGATGCTGTGCACAACACTCTGCAGTAGGGTGAGAGGGGAAGGGGAGTGGGCGTTATCGCTTTAGGCAGCGGATTTTGCTACACTTAATTTATGACTTGGCCTGCAATAATTCAAAGTCATTCTAGCCACACTCCCTCTCTCTATCTCTCGCTCTCTCTCCGCGGTCCCGACTCTCTGGAGAGCACTTGGCGCAGCAACGCCCTCTTGCGGTGGCCGGCATTGGCCGAGACATTGGACACAGGAATTTTTAATTAAAATATTAGCTATGCCGTAAGGTGTTTTTAATCTTGAAAATTGTTTTAATTGTTATTTAGGGTTTGCTTTCGAGGCCGTCGCGCACTCAACCCGGATTCAACGGCCTTCACAACTCGCCGAGCAATAACACTTCACCATAGCTGAGTGTGTGCGTGTGTGTGTATGTGTGTGATGCTAAGCAAGCGAGGGACACTTTAAATGGTGTTAAAAAATGAGGGGCAAAAAAAGTAAACGTCGAATTTATGCTTCTAATTAGAGGAGACAACGAGGCCTGAAAGCCGCTCGCCTATCAACGTGCCAAGACAGTTGTGCGAAGTGCTCAAACAGAGTCAGCATGCCGGCGTGTCATGCCAGCTGTGTGTGTGTGTGCATGTGTGTGTGAATGTCTTTCGTGTTCACTTTCTTGTTGCTGTTTTTCAAAATGCCATAATTACCATATTTTCAAATTACCAACATTGCCAAGGAAGAGGAGTCGTGTGAAGCTCTTCGCATGGCTGAAGTGCGACGACGGGTCGACGGCGCAGCAGTGAGGCGTGTCGCTGCTGTTCTGCCCAAAGCGGCTCTGCCGGTTCGCGCGCCGCCGCGTCCCTTTGGCCATGAGCTGACACGCATCGCTTTTGATACTTTTTGCCTTTGGACATAAAAGCTAATTGCATGTATGAGTGTTACGGCCCTAACTGTGTGTTGTTTGTGGGTGTGTGTCTGTGTGTGTGTGTGTGTGTGTGTTGGTTGCCTGTGATTTATGTATAATTGTTGTCATTATGGTCATCAAACTGGCGTCCAAAGTCACCTGCGCCTTCAGCCAAGCCGAGGCGACTGCGAGTGCGTCAGACATGAGCAAAAGCGACGTTAGACATTAAAAAAAAAAGCAAAAAAAAATGGACGCATTTCAGCATTTAGTGGCTTATTACTTGGCCAAGGGCATTTTACGTTGCTATGTGTGTGTGTGTGCGCGTGTGGCTGGGCGTGTGAGCAAGTGCAAAACAATTAATTTTATTTTATCGCCGCACGCCTTATGCCTTCTTGTAAGTGTGTCATGAAAATGTCGCTTAGATTCGTGAATTGAACGCATCAAATAAGTCGAAAGGTCGAACGATTCTTACACGCGCAGCTCAACTTCCTCTGCACTGACATAATCTTCGAGTAAATCAACGTAGATAACAACAACAACGACAACAACGTTCGACCTTTCTTTAATTACCGCCAAGCCAAAGTTCACATGTGTCGCCGTTGTAATATTTTAGCCTTCAGTGTAAGCGTGCACTTATTTTATGCGCGACTGTGCAAGTGTGCACTTATTTTAAACGTCACTGTAGGCGCTCATGCATGTCGGAGCGCGCTTTGGCTTTGTTGCTCTTCGGCGTTGCTTAAGAGCGCCTTTCGTGTGCCAGCGGAACGTTTGGCATGGAACACGGCAAGAAAGCTTTTCGCGTGGCGAAATTTGAAACAGAACGCATTTGCATGCAAACCTGATTGACAAACAGTTGTGCCGAATTTCAATAATTTCAAAATTTTATGCTTTATGACACACACACACACACACACACACATGCACACACGAACATTAAATACATTTTACGACTTTTTTAGTAATGTTTTCTCTTTTTTCGTGTATTTTTAAATAACAACATAAAACTTTACGGCCAACAGACGGGCGGGACAGACAGACTACACGTTTGTTGCTGCACACACACACACACACACACATATGCATGTATGTATGTGTGTGTGTTTGTGTGCGTGTATAATTACCAATCACTTATATGACAATTCCACTCTATCAGTTCATTTTAATTTGCGGATTTTTTGTTTGCCTTTGTTGTTGTTGTTGTTGTTTGTTGTTGTTGTTGTTGTGTTTTTTTAACAGTTTCATTAAAGTTATTATTGCATTCATTGCGCGCACCGCAGCCGCGATTACTCTGCTTTATGTTCGTGCGTGATTATCATTCTTTAGTTGCGATACTCATAATGAATTGTGACATCAGAAAATATTTCGCTTTTTTTTTGTCGCATCACCTCTTTTGTTATACAAACGCCCAATCGCATTGCGCAATTTTATGCCGGCAATTTAATTAAATCAATTCAAAAAATACGCAAAGATAAAAAAAAAAACTGTCATTTATTAAAATCGCGAAAAATATGTTAATCCACCAAATGTTTTTTTTTTTCGCTTTAAAACATAAAATTGATTACGCATTAAGTTAGCAGTTGCCAATGTGGCAGGGTTGCACATGAGTGGCACGGCACGGCCAACATGCAACGACTTGCTTGAGCGCTTATCTCAATGAGCTTCGGCTGTGATTGTCCGCCGTTTCGCTTTGATTGACATTCGCTCAACGCCCGACACTAATTGGCGCTTCTTACCGCACCAGCCACGCCCACAAAATACCCATGTCGGAGATTTTGTGCGAATTTGAGTTGTTATTTTAATGTTGTTTTCGCCCCGAATGTGTAACATGATCTTTGCTACTGTCTTACTTATAAATATTCAACTTACACACGCGCACACACACAAACACACATGCAGACACACACAGCGAAGTAATTTGCTCATAGCGAAATAAATTACATGTGTGAGCGAAGTGAAGACGACTGGCAGAGAAAACAATGGCTTTCGTACCTTTTACAGAAGACATTACTACGAAGGTAACCCAAGGCAACCGCAACAACAACAACAACAGCAGCAACAACAACAACAACAACGACAATAATAGCTGAGCAGCAAAAATAAGACAAAAGTCTAAGAAAAACCGGAAAATTTTGGCTTCGTCATTTGCAAATTCGGCACAAATTTAACTTGCAACGCTCCGTCGTGCCTCCTGCCACATGCCACATGCCTCATGTCCTATGGCACATGCCCCGCCGTGACGCATATCAAATCATAATGGCGAAAACTCGGCAATGGCACTGGCATGGTCATGTGTGTATGTGTGTGTATGCGTGTGTGTGTGTTTTGTGGGTGAAATAAAATTCATAAATTAAGCGTGTATTGCTTTTCTGTTGAAAAGTACAATAAATTGAGCTCAGCTCAGCTCAGCAGAAGAGAACAGAGTGAAGATGTTGAAGTCATTATTGGCATTAGAAAGCAACAACAACAACAGCAGTGGCAACAATAAGACACACACATAAAACACACACAGACACACACACACATACACTCATAGCGAACTGTGTCGGTCTTCTATTTTCTATTCTAATGTTAAGCAAACATTTTATTGAAATTGAGATTTATGCCGTTTGCGAAAGCACCGAAAGCACACACACACACACACACACACACAGACACACAGACACACGCATGGCTTTGTTGTCGACGCCACTGGCCGCCAGCGTCAGCGTCAGCTGCTCAGCACGCCCGTAGTGAAATTTCGGCTTCGCTTCTCCGTTTTGTTTTTGCTTCTCATTGCCTTCTTTTTTTTTTTGTCTATGAGCGTTTTTGCCTTCGAGTTCGATTCCCTTTGATTTCTCGCACTGTTCGTTCACTGACTGTTGCTGCTGACTCGGCATACAATTCCGTGAAATTAATTACCTGGCAATGTGCGCGTCGCCGCCGCGTCGGCCGGGCCCGGCAGAGACTCAAGATTTGCCGCTTTATTTGTTTGTTTGTTTCATTTATTTTGCTTCGACGTTTTTGTTTTTGTGTCTGTCATCAATTTTTGCTTAAGTCACGCAACGGACGTTGCCATATCGCACACACACATACACACACGCACACACACACGAATGCGCATAAATTTAGAAAATTCAATTTCCGCTTTGATGATGTGCCGACTTTTGTATATGAAAACGCCGTTTGCCATTTCACATTTCACATTTGCCCCCATTTTCCCCCATTTCACATTTGGCATTTGGCGCATGTTGAAAGGTGAAAGTGAAATTGCTAAATTTTGAAAAGTGACTCGTTAACTTAGTTGCCCTTATTGCATAACCAACAATGCCCGAACCGTGAAGCCTTCGAAAGTAGTTCACTAAGATTTGCCCACTCCCTGCCCCCGCCGTGCTTTGCATGCTACATGTCGCAAGTTCACAAACGATGCATAAATTGAAGTTGAAACAAAGCGAAGCAGCGACGAGAGCGTTGAAGGCGAAGTTTTCTAATGGATTTTAAAAGACTTTGGCCGCTAAACATTTTAACCGAAGAAACTCTTCTCTGCTCTGCTCTGCTCCTCACTCCCCCACCGACGAGGACAACTCAAACGACAAAATGAACGTTGCAACGCTCAATGTCGCGTGGCAAACTTTTGTCGCTTCGGTGTATGAAATCAAGTGCATTTCATTTGGGGCACACGAACTTGCAACAACAGCGAACCGAAAGTTGAAAGTGTGCACAAGCAGCTGTGTTGCAAGCAGTGTTGCATGCAGCCGACTGTGCTCGTAGTTTCATAAACTAAGGCATTGCAAGCGAAGCGTCCAAAAGTAATACAAAATAAGCGCAAAAAGGACGAAGCAACAAAAAAAATTACATTTAAAGTTTGCCAAGAGTTGAAGAGAAGAGTTTCATGTCAATGTTTGTCTTATGTTTTGCATTGTAAGTTTAGGCCAAGTTAGCACAGCGCTGGCCAAAGTGCACTGCCACGCCCATTGACAGCAACTGTCGTCGGCCATCATGCTTTTGCGGCATCGCCTCTGCCCACCAACACTTGAACACTGGACCAAATGGCTGGCTGGACGAAGGGACGGACGGACGGCCGAAATCAAAGCGCATTCAAAGCGACAAATTATAGTTTTGCAGATGTCAGACAAATGTGCACATGAGTTGTTGTCCGTCGACATTAATAATTGAATAATCAACTCAATTGTGGCGATTGCACAAAATATTCCAATTAAATTAATTATGCTGTCAATATTTGTCAATTGTTCACACTTTGGCATTGAAAGGCATTAAATTTTGCAACGATGATAAAATGTTTTATGCCACAACACACAAAAAATTGTTTTGTTGTTGTTGCTGTTGTTGTTGTTGCATGGCAGAAGAAGCAAAGAAGTTCGGTCGGCATTTCAAATGTTGCAATTGTGAAATTACTTCGGTTGTTGTTGTCGTTGTTGTTGTTGTTGCACATGCTTATTGACAGAACACAAATGAAGATAAACAGTAATTTTCGTCATGAGCGTAAAATAAAACAAAAGGATTTTCAAGGGATTAAAGATGAGAGAGACATAAAGAAAGTTTTGCTCATCTTTCGTCAAAATATTTCATTTCGTAAATATTTATGCACTTGACAAACGGACAGTTGGACGGACAGACGGATGAAGAGGCGTTGGGTGCGTGCAACTCGGCAAGCGTTTGTCATATCATGCCAGAGCATCTTTTAGATACATTTTTGCGGCATCAACAGGATTCGTTTTTAATTGTTTTTAATTAAGAATTGTTTGTTTGGCAAACAGCAACAACAAATGCAACAACAACAACAAAGGCATTACAAATATGCTGAGACGTGCGTCTTTTGGCATTGCATTTCACACACACACACACACACACACACACATGATTTGATAAATGTGCTTTCGTCACTTGTTAAGCCATGAGTTGCTCTCAGCTCTGACATTTGCAAACTAACAAATTCAAATTCAACTTCAGTTTCAGATTCAGATACACATTCGGCATGACACAAAAGATACAAAATATATTCTTTAAGCGCAAAAGGGAAATGCAAATATTTGCGCACAAAAGTGCAATGTAAATGCTAATTGCTCTTTAACAAGTTCAGCAGAAGATCATGTTCTCTCATCTGCCCCCTGCCCCTGGCGGCTGCTCTCGCTTTCGGGGAGGTAGAAAGTTGCCTCGGCTGCGGTCAATTTTCACTTGTAGTTGTCGCTAATTAAGCAACATTAATGACTCATTGCAATTTACAACGCGCACAAAAACAAAAAAGCCTCAAACAGGTTTGCCCTTTTGTTGTTGTTGTACTGTTGTTGTTGTTGTTGTTATGTCGCGAGTTTAATCTGTTGTTAATCTTTTATTCATTATTGGCGGCGGTTGTTGAAATTACGTTACGTGTATTTTATTTGCTCGCCTATCCTAAGCCCCGAACTGAATCGAGCCTCTCCACCCCATCCCTTCCCAGCCATGCCCGCGCACTGCACACGACCCTATTTGACACTGTGGTTTTTCAACATTTTGCTATGTTTGCGTGTGTGTGTCTGTGTGTGAGCTTTTACATGTGAAATTGTGGAGCGCTCAAAGGGATTTTCACCGTTTAAATTTGGCGGCTTTGCTCGGTCGAATACTTGTTACAACACACACACGCACACAAGCACACACACTAAACTGAACTCAGCACCATTTGCAATTTGTTATTCTCACAAGTTTAATACGGTTCAAAATACTGAAGGAGAGCCAAATTACAATTTAAAACGTATGATTTTTAGCTATCACCAAAGCAGTGATAAGTTGATCGACAACGCGTATGTTACTGTCCCTTCCGAAGGATGAAGTTGCACGCCAGAGCCCACAAAATAAGTGCGAGCCCGGCGAAAGGCTCAAAGTGGCTCGAACGACTCTTGTTGCATCCGTCCGATTTACAAAAGTCACAATATGTAATCTTGACATTTGAGGGTTCATCTTTTTTCATTTCATCGCAATTTTTCGACTTAGAGACGCAACCGCGACTACGAAGCTTTTCGCCATCTTTCCCTGCAAGACAAAAACAAATTTGTTTGCATCATAAAATTTATTTTATAATTTATTTTTACCTTCACTCACTAAAGAGAAGCAACTATTTTGATCCTCAGTGCATTCTTTGAGTTCCGAATCACCAACTTCTTTTGGACAACTAATACAGGTGTAGCATTTAAGCCCCGTTGCAGTTTCACATACAAGGACAGCGTACAACAACACAATGAACGAAAACCTCATATTTTTCAAAATTCTAAAATACATTTTTCTTTTTATAAATTTTTTTTCTTTTTTTATTGAAAGAACACACGAAGATTTTAATAAGTACAGAATTTAATTTTGAATGTTTAGAATTGTTTGACTGACATTGAAAAGGTTACTCGAACTGTTCTGCTTAATGAATAGAAGAATAAAGATCCACAGGAATCTCGATTGTATTTCCCTTAGTTTTCAAGATCGACACTATCACAAAGGTAGACTTTCAGACGGACGGAAAAACATTTCAATGATTGATCCTTCTGCCATAAGTTATCGAGAATACTGAAGCTAAATCAACACACACACACACAGTGGTAAGAAGTAGAGCCTACAGCCACCACGATCCGGTCCACTGTTGGACAGAAGAAATCGCCGCATTGAGGGCTGACTGTACCAGAGCAACAAGAGTCTTCAGTAGAGCGCCAATGCTGAGCAGAGCTGAGCTACGAGAGATGTCCGCTCCTAAAAAGGCAATCCTTCCTAGAACTATATGATGAGGCAGACCCAGATCCATGGGGCAGAGCGCAGACCGTGTTGACCAAGCTACGAGACCTCGAGAGACGGCGGCGAATGATACTCGATGTGAACAATTAGGCCAGACCGGCCTGCGAAACAATGCCTCACGGTAGTCCCGCAGGTCTGGTTCGAATCACTATCAAATCCTTACCATTACTCTAGCATTACTTGTAATCCCCGTTTAATTGTAACCCCAATACTGTGAATAAAAAAAAAACAATAAAAAACCCACACACACACACACAATCATGCCGTTTCCATACTCGTTTACTCGCGCTCACTCGCACACTTTCCGTCTCTGTCCGCGCGCAGCACACGTGTCTGCGGTCAACAAAACGTGTTCGTGTATCTCGCTGCGTGTGCGTGTGTGTGTATGAGTGTCATAAACTGCATTCAAAGGGATTAACTCTTGTGATTCTGTAATTTGTTAGAATGTTCTGTCAGCTTCGCAGCGAACGAATTCTTGCATAAAAACTGAAACCATAACCGACAACAACAACAACAACAAAAACACAAAAAGCCAAACTGAAAAAAAGGCGAAAAAAAAAATAATATTACATAAAAATATGTTACATAAAATTGTTATGCGAATTTAGTTTTATTTTTTATTTATTTATTTATAGTTTTTGATTTTTTGTTTAAATGAAATTTGTATTTTTTTTGTAATTTTTTCAAACTTTCGTGTTTTTTTTTTTGCTTTTTTGCAACAATAAATTTCATTAGCTTTTGCCGCAAGAGCACAAAACAAACTTGAACGCAAACATAAACAACTAAACAAGCTGGTTAGCACAACAAGGACAATAAGGACTACAACAGCAACAACAGCAGCAACAACAACAATAATAATAATAATAACTATTGTGTCTCAACATTTGTAATTGAGTATTGTATTGTGCCTCTGTGTATGTGTGTCTGTATGTGCGTGTGTGTGTGCAAAATATCCTTTTTATCTGTGCATCAAATGCTTCTAATTGACGTGACAAGTGGTCGAACTGTGGTCCTCTCATAGTCCAAAACAATTCCGCTTCCCCTGCCCCTTCCCTTTCCCACACCACACACTTGGCACACTTGTTTCGCATTGTGCTGAATCACAAGGCAGAAGACTTAAGGGAACACGTGCCAAGGGTCAGCAGAGGCAGCAAACCAAGAAATAGCAGGCAGATAAAGTACTCAAGAACAAGAAGAAGAACACCATGAAGAAGAAGAAGAAGAAGCAATACTTTCAGTACTTTATGCGAGCATCAAGGCGAGAAAAATAACTGACCAACAGAGAGACAAGTTGCTGAGCAGCAAAGTGTAACGTCTAAACTAACAAAAGCTATTCACACACACACACACACACACACACAGACTCACACACACATGCATGCAAAGGGTGTGCTTTAGAAGGAAATCAGTGTTCGAGCAAAGCATCGATTGAGTCTAGACTAGAGTGAAAGTCGTAGGTTAGGCGGTTGAACAGCTTGGCGTATGTGTGAATGTGCAAATGGGCAAGGGGGAAAGGGGCGTGGCGAATGGTTGTCGTGTCATGTCGTGCGATGGCGTGACCATGTGAAAACAGTTGACTTTTGGGCTGTCAATTGCTATGTTGACACTGCTTGACATTGAATTGCTTTATAGAGATTCAAGCAAACAAATGCGCACTCACACACACACACACAAATATAAACGCAAATATAATAAATTCAATTGTGTCAGAAATCCAACTCCCTTTTGTTGTTGTTGTTGTTATTGTTGCCGTTGCCTTTATGCCGCTAATTTGACGTTGATTTGAGCAATTTCCGGCGCCTCGGCAGCGACCAATGAGCGCGACGCCTATAAAACTTCCTGAACGTAATCGAAATGACAAAAAAACAAAACAACCAAAAAAGCCAAAACAACAAAAAAAAAATTAAGCACAAAAAGTGCTAAAATTTTAACAAGTTCCAATTAATTATGTTGCATGAATTCGCTGCGCCTTTGTTGGCCATGTTGAAGAGCAGCCAATTAGAAATTTAACGAGGTCCCTTTTTATTATTACGATTATTGCAATTATGAGCGTCGTCGTTGTTGTTGTCCTCCGGCAGCGCTTATCGATTGAGCCATTGCGATTGAGCCCGCCCATGACCGCTTCCGTTACGCGCCATTTTTTATGCCATTATTGGATTGGAAAAACGAAAAGTAACGGAAGCCGAGCGTCGATGACGGAGCGTTGCCTTTGTGGCGGAAACTGTCTTCACGCCATATTAATTTCGTTGCCAATTATTTTTGCGTCAACATTTTATGTCTTGGCTTTCTGCAAATGCCACAAAGCATTCAATTTTATAGTAAAAAATAATAACCGAAATATCGAAAAATAAAAAAATAAAAAAATATATAATAAATAAAACAAAAAGTTAAGAAAATCTGAAAATTTAAACGTAAACTTTCAACTTGCATGCAAAAATAATAAAACTTGTGCAAACAATTGCAAAAATTGCCAAAATGTATAAAACAATTGCATTTCTTGCAGGTCACAGCAAAGTCATGGCACTGCACCTGAGCCCCCACCCCCACCCCACACAACACACAACACAGAACATTCTGCACTGCGCAACGCTTCACTCAATTAAACAAGTAAAATCGTTCCGAAAAATATAACCTTAAAATATTATAAATGTGTGAGAAAGAGCGAGAAAGAGAGAGGAAGAGTATTTCTAATATATGCAATAGAAGTTCGTAATCCGTACGTAATTAATTCATTTATGCTATCAAAATTGAGTAGACAAAAATAAAATACACAAACAAAAAACTAAAAAAAATAAAAAAAAAAAAATATGAAAAAATAAAATAAAATGTAAGGAAAGAAATACAAGTGAAGCCATCTCGAGTCTATGTGACTAAGTCAGACAAGGCATGTCCTGCTGAGGCATTGTAAAGAGATTGTGAGTGAGGGTGAGGGGATGAATACGGTGTGTAGTGAGGCCATAGTCGGTTCAAAGGCAGCAGCAGCAGCAGCAGCAGAAGTGCAACGAGCAGCATGTCCGGTTAAAGCTCAAAGCTTTATATTCTTCTTGCAGAGCTTCTTCAAGTTTGGCCTCGTATGGCATCTGGCATGTGGCATGGTGTAGCATGGCCAGGTAAGGTAAGCAGTAAGTTAGCAGTAAGCAGTAAGAATGGTTACAAAAACTCGACAGGATATTTTGGAATTTTTAATTAATTCCTGTACTATAGTGTTTGTACAGCATTGTCCTTTTGTTAGCCACACACACAGACACATATATACATACATACATAATACATAAATGCATATACATACAAGCGAATCAATGCATGCATGCCTACACACAACAACAACAACTACAACAACAGCAACGACTTGTAGTGCAACATTTTTGGCAAGGCCAGGAAGCAACGATAGCCCAAAAGTCATGCTTTCAAATGGCAACTAACAAAAAGTAAATAAAGTAGGTGGACGGCGGGACGAGAGGCAAGGCGAGGCATGCAGGTGGGTTGCCTGCTTGGCTGACAGACGACCAAAGACATTACAATGATGTACGTTTGAGGCTGAGCGGGCTAAGCGGGTTCGGTGGGGCAATGCCAGCAGGAGTTGCTATTTCAGGAATACTTTGTTCATTGTGCAAACTTTATATAAATTTTTGATTTCTTTGCAGAAATCCTGTGAATGTCTCAACAAATGGCATTGATTGAGTCACATCGTCGCTTGGGTATACATTCAGGCGATTGACTGCCGGGGGCATGCAGCGATGTGCGGCACGAAGTTGACTTTGATGATTTCGTTATTGTGCGATTGACAATAAAAAATCAACTATGACAACAACAACGACAACATGAATAACAACAACAACAACAACGACAACTAACAGCAGCAGCAGCAGAATCAGAATAAGAATCAGCAGCAGCAGCAACATAAAAATAAAATCTTTTATTTAAGTACAAATGCCAAAAAATTGCAAGTCCAAAACGACAGCAAAGTATCGAACAGTGACGCCGACGGCGACGTCAACGTCAACGGCGACTGCGACTGCAACAATTTCATTTGTATGCAAAACGCAACACAGCAAGCAGATGATCAGTTGAGACTATATGTGAGGGGCAAGGGTGGCGAGTAAGGCAGTCAAAAGCCAAAGTAAAAAGTCAAGTCAAAAGTTATTCCGATGATTGCAATCATGGCTTCGTACTGAATTAAAAAAACGAGGGCACTAAATTTTTATCGTTATTGTATTTTCGCAATGCAATCGTTGGTGGGTGAGGGCCATGCTTTGTACCTGTGCCACTTGCATAAGACTGAAAGTCAATTTGCTCAGCACAAGCTTAATGAAGCGCAAATTGCAAATAAATACTTTCTTATGTCTGCCATTTGTTTCATTCGCTGCATTGCGTTACGCAAATAGGATAACTTCACTCAGGCTTCACTCTCTGTCTGTCAGCTGTCGTCTGTACGCTCACGCGTGTGCAATTGGCTCACTGCTGCTACGCTGCTCCTGTTGCTGTTGCTGTGTCTGTTACTGTCGCTGTCGGATTTACAACGCTTTAGCCAAGACATTTTGTTGTCTGTTGCATTTTTCGTGCGCAGACAAGCAGCCAAGTGTCAAAAGTAGCGTTTGCAGGTGCATTGCTTAAACAGCGCCTTTGTGTATGCAATGGTTTTTTTTTGTTTTGTGCTTCGTTTCAAGTGTCGGCACATTTTTGAGGCTTTCTTAAATTGTGACACTTTAAATGTTTATCTTTGTCTAAAAGAGGGTTAATTTGCACAAAAGCAACAAAATTGTTATGACAATTTACTCCCATGGGACAAGTTCAATTTTTATATATTTTTTTTGGTCAAAACTTGGGGTCAACATTCGACAAGTGGCACTTTGAAATTGCTAAGCGGTTTCGTGCTGTTTTGTTTTTGCACATTTATAAATGAAGTAATCAAGAAAATTGCTTTCTTACTTGAAAAGTTTGTGCTTTGTGCTTGTTATTGTTTTTATAAATGAAAATAAGCATTTTCTATTAAATTCAAGTGGTTTTTGTTTCTGAAATGTCAATGACATTTTACATGTATTTAATAGAAAGCCTAAAGTTACTTTGAAATACATTAAACTTTCAGTGACTGAAAATATTAATTCGGCCAACATTAAATGACACATTTGAGCATTCAATTTAATGCTTATGTCTCGCAATTTATTGTCAACCTTCAAGAAGGTTCGGCTTGACTTTTGTGCAGGCGGACCTGACATTTGTCCTGCGACATTTAACGCACTCAGCACTCAGCATTCAACATTAAATGCTTTGAGGCTTCAAACACAAACGTGGCATTTCCAAATAATTCAATAAATATAAAATTATAAGGCATTCACATTTTACAGCGGCGACGTGCGCATTCACCGAAGGCAAAGTGAATAATCGCCGCCCAAGGCGTGGGGGGCGTTCGAAATAAGCGCAGACATATAAATTCAAGTGGCACATTGCCATTGTTGTTGTTATTATTTATGTCACGATTTATGTTGTGCGAAATTTATGTCTGCAATGCTTTTTACAACTTAACAACATTTTTAAAAACGCATTAAGCGCGCACAAAAATGTTTTGTGATTTTCTCATTTTCGGACAAAACATTTAACATTTTTTGGCGCATAATTCGTGCAACTTCAAATACAAATGGCAACTCAATTAAATGTGATTTAAAAATGGCCCACTTGCAACAACACAAACACAAACATAAATATTGCTCAAGTGCAGCTGAACACACACATACACGCACACAGGCACACGCACACAGACACATGCATGTGCATAGAAACACACACGTAGCAACACATGTCATTAATAATTCATAACGATTTTATTTGCATGCGAAATGAGCGTTGGCTTTGAAGGACGAGCAAGGAGCAAACAAGCAAACAAACCAAGAAAAAAAAAAACAAAATGAGCACCTGAATTGAGTTTTGCACGCTTCTCAACAATTATTATTTTTTCGTAATATTTTCAGTTGCTTTTTGCTACTTTTTGTTTTCTGTGTTGTGAGTGTGGTAATCGCGGCTTTGTTTGGTTGGGCAGCACGTTCGTTTACACACACACACACACACACACACGCAGAGATGTAGCCAACCGTCCGCTTGTATTCTAATGGCTGTTGCCTCTGCTGCGGTCGCCATTTGGCTGAGTCGCGTGTTCGCTGCAGTTAGCCAGCCTTGTAGCTAATGATGTGCCCACCCCCACACACACACAGACACACACACACACACACATGCCATTGTAACCGTTGAGCCAATTCCACAACTAACCAAAACTGATTCAGCCATGTTACCAACACAAACACACGTTGCGTGCAACCTTTGGCTACATGTGTGTGTGTGTGTGAGCGCGACTATCTCGACCGGCAGCCAGCTAGGCAGGCAGGCAGGCGAGAAGGCACGCAGTCAGACAGGTTCGAATGCTTAAAAACTTTGCCCGTTTGTTGACTCAACAAGAGCTTTTTTCCAACTGCAAAAGCGCGGCGTTGTCGGTGTCTTTATTATGCATGACGTTGCTGACGCGCACGACGGCGACGACGACGCTGTTGGTGACGGCAACAGCGGCAGCGACTGTTCACTGTTGGCGTGTTATTGCGGCTCATAAGGCATAAAGTTTCAAGTGGCCAACGTTGGCTTACAAACACACAAACACACAAACACACACACACGCACACACGCACATGTATACACCGCGACGTTTACTGCAAACAGGCACAGATACCAACACAGACATGGTTCGTCTGTGCTTGCCAGCCGCCAACAACCAACAACCAACAACAACCGAGCGCTCGTTCCACTCTGACATGCTGAAGGACAACTTTTAATTGAGATAAAATAAGCGACGCAAGAACATGTTTCTACAGCTCAGCAACGTCATCAGCAACGTCAGTCGCATTAGACAGCAGCAAAAAATAAAAACGTGGCAATTGTGAAAAAAGAAAAAACGACAGAATTGAAAAAAAAAAACAAAAAATTAAAGGGAAAAGAGAATCGTAGCAATCCATGCAACTTCTAATTTAGTGTCAGAGTTGGACTGGCAACATGTAAATCAGCGCCACTTGTGGACTTTGCCAGCGCACTGGCTCAGCTACAATTGCTGCCTCCAGTCGCCTGCCTACTGCGACTCACGGACCAACACAACCCATTAAATTGCTTGTTGAAACTCACCTGTGGTGTTTATTTTGCCGTACATGGTTTTGTCCCTCAACGCCGTCCGCGTGCCCATCATCAGCGCCATCGCCATCGCCGTCACCATTGTTGTTGCTGTTGTAATTTGTGTTTGTGGCCATAAAGTTTGGCGTATTTTTTCTAGATTTTTGTTTGTTTTTTGTTTTCCTTATGCTTATTTGTAGTTAGTCGAGTTGAAAATATTTACAGTTTATTTGCAAATTGCTGTTGTTGTTGCTGTTGGCGTTGTCAGCTGTCGTCTCTACTTGTTAGATTTACTTGATTTTTTATTATTGTTTGTTGTTTTTATACTAAGCTCAATTGCGTGTTTATTCAACGCCATTGTATGTTCAACGACATCGCCAGCTGCAACTTCGCCATTTGCAACACTGAGGACTTTTACTTAAGCCTTTGTTGTCTACGCACATAAATGTTATTAAGAGCATGCATGAATTTTTTGTCGGAAGATACGCAAGATCTCTAATTCAAGTCCGAATTTCCATGAAAACAACAAGAAACTCCGAACATATTGGAAGTGGTTTCAAAGACTTAAAGCCTAGAACCACAAAAACGGCACGTAGTATTGCTCTCCATTAGAAGTTCTTGAAATTTCCCAACTCAATAGCTCAAGAACATTAATAAATGAAACCTTCATTTAATCGTCAAAACATTATACATTACATTACACAGTTTATATTATATGATATCACTTATCACTTTACTATTATTTTAAGCTCACTGAAAGCAAATTTAATTAAGGATAGCCTACTAACATATTCAAATAAGTATACTTTAGTATTTATAATGATTTATATTTACTCTGTAGTAAATGTCAAATGTTAAATTTTGCTTGAAGTCCTTAAGGAGATGTTTGTTAAATGAGCGCATGTTAGTTCTATTGTGTCATATAATGTGAGGAGTAAAGTAGCAAAGCAACGGTTGACTTACCGTAACAAGGTAAGCAGAGCTCTGGTCTACTGAACATGCAATTTGCAGCCACAAGTCAGCTAGCAGGCGCACATCATCATCAACATTAATGATGACGGCGGCGGCGGCAACCGACTTCAGTCAAGGATCAGTCATGCACATTTGATGCCGACAAAGCTGTTGTCCATCACACAGACACACACACACACACACACACATGACTTAACACAAGTTACGATTCGTCCCGACTCGTTTCGTTAGTTGTCTACAAAGTCTCAAACTAATTAACCAAATGAATTTGCACTTAGAACATGGTCAGCCCATTTGAATTGAGCACTTGACATCGTGTAGGAATTTAATTTGATAGGCTCACTTGAAGGTAGCAAACGTTGAGCCATAAGTAAGACTTGAAGACTTAAAGCAGAATGTGTGCGTGCGACTTATGAACATTTTGCAGTGCAGATTTCTGCTCCTGCTCATGTACATGATCATGCTTTTGCTTCTGCTATGAGAATGGGAAATCACAAATTTCTCGCTCGGAAATTAATATTTCCATTTTATAGAAAAACTTTGGCAGCGAATTTTTGCATTTGGCCAAAAGAGAGTTGGTCGTGTTGGTCGTGTTGGTCGTGTTGGTTGCGTTGTGGCTGCATGGCGGAATAAGATTTTGTTGGCTTTGGTGTGTGGCATGTGGGGCAGTCTGCCGGCCAGCCAAGTCGGCCATTTGTCTGGCGGCGCTCGTGGTGAGAGAAGAGGCGTCAGTGCTTGTGCCTTGGCACAGCGTGCATTGAGGGTCATTCGTTGCATTCATAATTTTATGAAATCATAATCTCAAGCAAATAATGAGAATTCTTGTTGCAAAGTACCAAGAATGCAAATAAATTACTTGTTAGCAAAAATAAGCAATAAATATAAGCAAAAGCAAAACAGCTCACAGAGCGAGGAGAAATGCAAAAAATTTAAATTAAGCCAAATTACTTAAATGAAAACTGAGCTTATCAAATGTGCATTGCGCAAAGAAGAATTCTATTTGCTTCAAGCGAATTCGCCACGAATATGTAATCAGCTATGAAAATCTAACGCCATGCAAAGACATGTGCTTTGTGGTACAGTTATGCGAACTTAAGCCTTTTGATTATAAATTATTAATAAATAAATATAAATAATTCGCCTTTTGTTTTCGTTCTCAATGCTAGCATGCCGTATGTGTTGTGTCGCGCAAGGCGACATAGGCGTATATTGCAACATTTAGCTCTCTGGCTCTTGTCTTGCTTTAAGGACTTCATTCAACTTGACTTCTGTGCTGATCTGTTGATCTGAAATTCGCGAATTGCTGGTGTGGACGCCATCTTTTTGTACTTACCAGCCTTGATTGCAATAAGTTGGCCTGTCAGGCAGTCAGACTGGCACATGGAGTTACTCTGTCTGGTACATGGTGTGTATTTCCGCACCAACCGCTCCAACCGACTTGTGCAAATGTGCAAATGTTAATTTAATTGTGTGTCGGTCCAAACAACGCAGTTTCTGTTTGTGTTACTGACAATGAGCCGCGCGCATGTTCGCCTCTAATTGAATACATTAAATTGTTTTTCTCATTTTCGCTCCTTTACCACTTTTTTTTGTTTTGCATTTTATTTTGTTGTATTTGGTTTGCCAACTCAGTTTTAGTTGCTGCATTGCCCTTTCGCCGGGGGGCATGTTTGTTTTTTTTTGGGCGCGAAAAAGGAGCGTCAACTGTGATTTGAACGCAGTCGAGCGTAAGCGACGGCGAGTTGCATTATGCAATGGGAAAAACAGAAAAGCGAAACAGAAATGATTTTCACAAAAAAATTTCATTAAACGCGAGCGAGCACGCGCGTTTCTGGACGCGGGAAACGCCTTTGTAGCGCTGCCCTGCCATGCCATGTACAATAACAGATTAAAAACTAAACTGAAATCAAAAGTTTGTGAAGCGCATTGGGCGGCGATGAAGGCGATGAAGGCGATGGCGGCGACAGTGACAGCCAAAATAACAATAACGGCAAAGGGTGAGGGTGAGTGTGAGGGTGTCGGCGACGGTTGGCAGTGCCGTCAAATTTTGGGCTGACACAACAAATATCGACTTCCGGTACAACGTTGTGATAGCTCAGCGATTCAGTTGACCTATTGTGGTGGGGCACGCAATAACGTGTCACTATGGGCATGATGAGGGGCAAGGGGAGCCAACGCAGGAGGTATTGTCGACAAAACGGTGAAAAAAGCAAATACCACGTACGTAGCGGGGCACTTAAGCACACACACACACACACATAGACAGACAGACAGACACATGTATGGCAAACACAACTGACCCAACAAAATTGAATGAACGAACGAACAAACGAATGCATGAATGAATGAGTGAATGAATGAATGAATGAGTAAACGAATGTCCAGCAAGGGTGTTCCTCACACATTGCCGCTACAGGTCAATTTGTGTGCGTGTGTGTGTGTGTGTGTATGGTTTTGTGCACGGAAGTTTATGCTGCGATTGTGCAGAAATTACTTCCTTGGCACGTGTTTCATTTGCGCGCACAAATCGCTGACGTCACCGCGTCCCTCGCCCCTCACACACATACATGCCCACATGCCATGTGTTTCGCAATTGCGTCTAATAATTATTAATGCATGTGTGATTTTAGAGCTCAGCAGGCGACATCGACTTTCAAGCCGATAGCATTCAAAACAGTATGCGCGTGTGTGTGTGTGTGTGTGTGTGTGTTGGGGAATGCGTATACGCGCTGTGTGACATTATGACAAAAGAAATGTCGATATGAAGCGAATACAAAAGCAACGCTCGGCACAAAGGCAAGTGACAATGCCACAGCGCCAAAGCTTTGAGAACGGCAAATGGCAATTATTTTTATTTACTGCCAGTCGCGAACTATGGCGCCAACATTATTATTGCCATTGGCCCTAAGCAACGCTTTGGGCAGACGGACGAACGCATGGCAGACGTACGAAGGCGCTACTCAAGTAAGCGTGTGAGACAAAAGGCCATATAAAGTTGCTATAAGGCTTATAAGCAAATTCCAGACGGCCGCTTGCCCCTCAACAAACGGTTGGGGCGTCATGCGAGTTAATTTTTCACTTGCTTAACGAGCGGAAGTTGCCATTTGCCATTTTGCACTGATTCAAATATGTCGTCGTCGTCGTCCTCATTGTTTTTCTTTTTTTTTTTTTTTCATTTATTTGTTGGTTCATCTGTTTGTCTTTGTGCTTGGCGCTGCCATTGCTGCGATTGCTGGCAGCCACATTTATCGCCAGCCAAGCATTCATATGCGTAACATGTTAGTCGTTCGTTGATAGGTCGCTATTGTTGTTGTGGGCAGAGTGGCTGCTGCGTTGGGGTTAAGTATGAATTCCACAAATGGCAAATATGCCAATGCCAATGCCGATGGTAAACGCGAGCGAGCGAGCGAGCGTTTTATGTTGCCACTGAACGCGGCGGCAGCTCATTTCGACAGGCATGTACATTGGCTTCAATACGTCAAAAGTGCCGTGGTGGCGGCGGTGGCGGCGTGAGTCACAACCATGTGTCTCTGTGTGTGTGCTTTTGGTATTTTGTGTATAAGTTTATATTGTCAGTGAGTGTTGCCTAATAACAGTAAAAGAAAACAAGCGCTCTGGAATTTTCAGCCAAACAAAGAAATGCGGGCGGCGCCTGTTAGTAGGCAACGTCACACACACACACCACACACTGCCACACACACACAGCAATGCCAATGACAATCCATGAAAGTGCTAATTTATGCTCGTGTTTGTGCTTTTGTGGATTTGTGCGCTCTGTCGAAATATTTATTTATGAAAACATTTTAAACGAAACTAAAACAATAACTTTCCTTCATTCTTTCATGCTTTCTACTTTCTGCTGGCAATGGCACACAGAAGGGTTTCATTTCATTTCATTTGCGTCAAAAACTATGCGACATTTTAATATTTGATTTTTGTTATTTGACGTTGAAAACACGTTCGGCCAAAACGTGCGATATTTGATTATTTTCAATTGCAATTTTGCTCATTTTGTAACAAAACAAAAGGTTTCCTCGCAAATTCACAGTTGTTACAATAAATTGATGAACATTTACGTTTACTTACTTATTTGTTTATTTATTTAAAAACCCAAACATTTAATTAACTTAAGCCATAGAAAAGACATTTTGAAGTCGTCGTTGTTGTTGTCGTTCTGTGGCAATTACAATTACAACAAGCAGCAAATGTCGCTGTTGACTCTTGTGTTGTCGTTGTAGTTGCCATTGTCGTTGTAGTTGCCTTTGCCATATGCCATAAATTTATTTTGTGGCTTCTGACTTTAAGTGCAACAATCAATTGTTGCATACAACATACATGAGCAGTCTGATGCCCGTTTAGATTAAGTTTGAGTTTGAGACAGAAGTGAGTTAATTTCCATACACGTACAACTTTATTACAACAATAGCCACAATGTGAAGTAAACTCATCGTCGTGATTCTTCTTCTGCTGCTTCGTCTACTCTATCTGCTTGTTCATCCGCAGCTTTTGTTGGCCCCGCTGCCGCTATCGCCGTCATTGCAGATGATTGTTGTTGTTGTTGTTGCTGCTGCTGACTCTACTGATTTATGTGCTTTACGTGTGCAGCTGTGATCGAATTTCCAATCATGTTTACACAGACTACAATAATAGCAACAACACTGCCTGGCTTGCCCATCTCTGTCGCTCTATCCCTCTGTCTCTTTAGCTGTCTGCCTGTTCGTTCGTATGTTTGTTCGTTTGTCTGTTCATTTGTTCAGTGTGTGCGTGTATGGGTGTGGGTGTGGGTGTCTTGTAGTCCATACGTTTTCACTTTGATAACAGCACACAAATGAACATGAATTGCATTTGAACATTCGAACATTTGAACAGGTGCGTACATGACTTCATTTACCACGCTCTCGTGGGAGGTATTGTGCTACTACTACTACTACTACTAACACCCGCCGCCTCCGCGCCGACATTGCCGACATTGCCGCCATCAACACTATTTATTCGCTGTTGTTGCTTTACTCTGTGCCATAGCAATTCATGTGCTCTTCATCACACACCGACACACACACATACACATGCTCATATGATTTTCGGTGTTATCATGTACCTTTAGCATTGTTGTTGTTGTAGTTGTTGCTTCTGCATATGTTACACATTTATGTTTTCTTAAGCAAATTGTGCGTACAATTTGAAGGAATTTCCAATTGCTTGTGAATGTTGTATGTCTGTGTGTTTGTGTGTGTGTGTGGTTTTGTGTGTAATGGCAAATCTCACTTGGCTTAAATAGGAATTTTCAGTAGTTCCTAAGTAGCTCTGAGCATTGAAAGTCATTTGAAATTATTTGGTTTAATTATACGCTCACACTGCTCATTGCTTACCCCAAACCCAATCCCAACCCCACACTCAGGCCAGCCATTCGTCGCCTAGCACAAGCCAAGCCATTATAACTTTTATACTTGCACTGTTGTTGTTTGTAAATTGAAAATTAAGTTCAATTTGAATGTTGAACTTTTTCGCTGTTTAGTTGTGTGCTCTGCCGTGCTCAACAGTGGCGGCGTTGGGGTGCCATTTGCACATCTTGCTTTGAAGTGTAATCCATGCTTAAAGCATGCCATTGTGTGTTGAGTTGTATCTCTTACGGATCAGTGGTCAGCTTGGTCAGCAGGCTGTAAGTGATGTTCCTGACAGAAAGGGTTTGTTTGATCACAGATAAAGTTCCAACTAGTGATGGCAAAACTAAATAACAATAATTAATCGATTAATTTGAACAAGAAGATATTAATTACAAATAAACATACGAAATAAATCGATTAATAATGGTTTTTCCTGACAGAAAGGGTTTGTTTGATCACAGATAAAGTGCCAACTAGTGATGGTAAAACTAAATAACAATAATTAATCGATTAGTTTGAACAAGATGATATTAATTACAAATAAACACACGAAATAAGTCGATTAATAATGATTACTTATTACATTTATTAACATTATTTCACATAAAATAATCGATTAATTTATTTTTTTTATCGATTTATCGTGCCATCACTAGTGCCAACAAATAAAACAACAAATTAAAAATTAAAATGGTTTCCTTGTGACTTTCACTTTCATTTAATCAGCCCCAGTTGAGTTTCACTTCGTAGGCGCGCCCGTTTCCTGGCTTATATGCCATTCATTGCTGACTCCTTCAACAAAAACCGTCTTTGCAATCGGTTTGTAAAAGACTTTCTCATTCAACTGTTCTATGTTTGTTGTTGTTGTTGGTTTTTTTGTTTCTGATGTTGTTGTTATTGCCATGTTTATTTCACTTACTTGCCTGTACACCGTCCCGGCGGACCTTTTAATGTCACTTACTATTTTCAGCAGCTCGGAAGCAGTCGCGTTTTTCCGTAGGTGAACTCGCAAAATGCTGAATGTCTTCACGGCAGTTAATTTCTTTAGCCAAACCGGTTACCACCTTTTGCCCTTCTTCATGCCTTCCATCTTTCCTTCGTTCGTTCGTTCATTCGTTTGTTGGTTCATTCCTTCGCCCTTTAAGCCCTTCAAGTCGTTGCCCTTGTATTTGTTGTGCATTAACGAAGCGTTAAATGCCAACGTGAAAAGCGACTGTTAACGCTTTTTGGGCGCGCGTTCAACTACAAAACAAAAAGCCAGCGACATTAATAACGCAAAAGTGTTAACGGCCCACGGAAAGAGCGCACAACACAACAGAACAACTCTCGATTAGTCGCAACGGCAAATGTAAATATTTAAGCCACAAATGCACGAATTTAAGCTGAGGCGATTGACAACTTTTCCAATCAATGATTGTCTTGCCGACCGACCAAGTTTAAATTCGGCCTTGTCCGTCATCAAATACGCTTTACTGCAATGTCAAAATTTCAGTGGCCAACAATTATCACTGAGCTGAGCTATCAAAGCGTTTGCTGAGATTTTATTGAACTCAATTATTTGGCAGCAGCAAACGTACGAAAATGTCATAGACTCACTTTGATAGTTAAAATTTCATTAGCAATTTATTGAAGAGTGGCAAGCTTCATGTTGCGACTTTATTACACAGTAACAAAGCACATAAAAATGTGAAAAAGTAATGGCAAATGGTTAACTGTTTTTCAACAACTGAGCTTCGAAGCAGACAAAGTGTTTTTGTTTTTGCTTCTTACTTCTTCTGTCTTCGCTCACTTGCTTTGCTGGTTTTTTTGTGTGCTTTTTGTGTTTGTTTGTTAATTTTGTTGTTGTTGTTGTAATTTTGTGACTATCATGGAAAGCACAAAAATCCTTTGACAGCGAACAAAAAGTGTGTTGAGCAACGCTGTAGAAAATAAAATTAGTGTCAAAATGTTTTTGCTTTGCGTCACTTTTTTTCTTTTTTGTTATGCCAACATGTTTTTTTCTATTTCTATTTCTTTTTCTCTTGTTGTTGCTATATTTTATGGCGGCGTCTTTGTCTCTACTGTAGTCTAACTGACTTTTTATCTCTGTCGCTGTGTTTGCCTCAGCCGAGAGTCGCATTGAGTGCTCCGCTCCGGGCAATGAAAGTAAGCAAGCACAAACTAAAGCTTTTATTGTTATTTTCAGTTTTAAAGTCGAAATAAAAGTTGACATGTCGTCCTCGCACCGTTCGGTCTGCACTTGATGCTTAACTGACTGACTGACTGAATGAATGACTGACTGGCTGAATGAATGACTGCCTGTCAGTCAGTCAGCCAGGCAACGCAAGTGAAATGGAATTTTTTGACATGCTTTCATATGCCAAATTCACATCGAAGCGAAAGCAGTTGAAGACATTGCTGACGTCTGTTTTGTGGCGTGGCTTTGTTTTTATCTCTTCATAAACAAACAAAAAAAAAAACCATATAAATGAAAAATAGTTGAAAAGATTGAAGTCGCAAAAACAAAGAATGCCATGATACGTTCGACTTGGCAAATAAGTGGAAAGAAAATGTGATAAATTTGATTCGTACGTAAATCGTAAATCTTTACAAAGTATAAAGTTTGCTACAACACTGATTGCACTTTGGTTTAATCAGCTGTCAATTAAATAGTAACTTGTCATGTTTGCCAAATGCATTTGTAATTACTCAAGGTTATTGGTTAACATTTTCACACTTAACTTGGCTAAGTGAACGCAATTGCTAAGCTTAATTAAACGTAAAATGCCATTAAGCTTTTATGAAACTATTAAATATGCCATAAATGCAATACAAGCATCCTTGGGCCATACTAAAACAGCAACAGCAACTGCAACGGCAACAATAACAACAACACACGCTTGAACGCCAACGTCAATGGGCATGGTCACTTTGGGCGTCAACGACAACAATTACAGCAAAATGTAAGCGAGTAACCAACAAAATATTCATTCACTCACTCACTCACTCAGTCATTCATTCAATTATTCGTTCATTCATTTATTATGACAGCTTGAACAGCTTTTTGCATTGCTCTGCGCAGTGAAGTCCCAGCAGTTGTTGTTGTTGTTGTTGTTGTTGTTGCTGTTGCTGCTGCCAACAATGTTGAATGTTAATTTAAATTATGCATTGAAGTTCAAGTTTCAACACATTACGCTTGCAACAACTCAATTCAACTCAACTCAATTCAATTCAACTCGACTCGTTCAGGTGCGCGCCGTGCAAATACTTTGACTTTAAATATATATATTTTAATTTAAGTAACTGCTGTGTGGTTGTTGTTGTTGTTGCGTTGTAAATGAACCGTTAAATAAGCAAGCCACGTCAATCAGTCCGGCTTACATGACGTATGTGTAATATGCTCAAACGGTTTCATTTCCTCTCTCAAAGCGAAAACGAAAGCGAAAGTTTAAGTAAATTTATTAAATATAAATTTCGAAAATATTCATTCACATCAACATAAAATGTCAATTTCAGCTTTGCCTTTAATGCCAACGCGCATAAACATAAACGTGACTTGCACTTTTACTTTGCCCAACTCAACTCAAGGAGGCACACACACACACACACACACACAGACACAGCACACAAGTGGAGCGCCGCCTCACATGTATGCAAATCACGTTGACGTTGGCATCTCCGTAAGACAATGATGTGAATTTGCGTTCAAGTTATGCTCCCTTTTCAACTACGAATATTTTTGAATTTCTCTTCAATGGAATTTTGTTATTTTTTCATTGATTTTCTCCATGCTTCTTATTTCAAACAGCACATCAAAATATCATGTTTTTGCTTGTGGCATTAAGTTATTGTTTTGCTGCTTTAATTTATTTATTGGTTTAAAAAGAAAACTGTTTATAAAAAGCATTATTTAAAATTTATTTGTGTGATTAATTGCAGAAATATTAAGGAAATTTTATTTGCCTTTTAGCACAACAGCTGCTTATAAGCAAATATGCTTAGCATTGTATACGCATATGTTGCATAGTTTCCAATGGCACATACGCCCTCGACGCTCAAACTTGAACTAAGTGTTGATCTTTTGTGTGCGCTAGACTGCTTGTGCCATATAGCGCTTTGTCACATAAGAGTTTGTCTACGCTGACTTGCGCTGAGATCTTCAAGCGCTGTGTTCTGTGTGCTTCTTCTTCACATTTTATATTCACGTTGATTGGTCTACAAAATTTCGAACATTGTAGCGTGATTGACATTTTTATTTGCATTTTAAGACGGAGCGAGACAAAGAGAGACAGAGAGAGAAAGTGCACTATGAAGCCGTAACCTGTTGCATGTTGGAATGCCGCTAAGACGGCGTCAGTGTCGGTGTGCATGTCTGAGTGGGTGTAAGTGTGGCATGAAAGGAACGCGCGCGCTTGAAATGCGCGACGACAACGACGAGTTTGCCATCGTGGCCAAATGCCTAAAGTGGCCAACTTAAAGTGATATTTGTGGCTCCTGTTGTTGTTGTTGTTGTTGTGCTGTGCTGTTGATGTGATGTTGGTGCAATCGACTTAAATTTTTGGTACATTCACTTTGTGTGGCATCAATAATTCAGCAGCAGCTGCTGACACATGTAATAATTCAATCGTGCGGACAACCATTAAACAAGATTGATGATTGCTTTAAAGTTCAAGCGGCGTTGGCCGCTCCTCCACTTTGCCATCATCATCAATGACAGCAACAACAACAGCAAAAACAACAACAACATCTTCTTCAACGTAGTCATCGTGACGCCAATTTATTTATGTTTATAAGGACTCCTTTGAGGGCTTTAAAATTGAGCGTGCGTTTGTATGCGTGCCTCAATGCAAGCCAACTTGCTTTACTTCTTCTTCTTCTTTTTTTATTATTTTCGTATTTTCATTTTATTATACTCTTGCAAAAAGAGTATATTAACTTTGTCATGAAGTTTGCAACGCAGTGAAGGAGACATTTCCGACTATATAAAGTATATATATTCTTGATCAGCACGACGAGACGAGTTCAAATAACGATGTCCGTCTGTCCGTCTGTCCGTCTGTCTGTTTCAATGCGATTTCCGGCCAGAGTTTTAAATTTAGCAAAAAAATTTAAACGCAGAAAATTTTCTTCTCCTTGCAGGTATTTGGTATGTAAAATTCAGCTTGATCGGATGACTATAGCATATAGCTCCCATAGGAACGATCGTTCAAAAATGATGTTTTTGCTTAAAAAACCACTTATTTTAGAAGTTATCGACTCAATATTTTGCACAAAAACTTTTTTGACATCAACAAAGATACCGTGCAAAAATGGTCAAGATCGGGCTACTATAGCATATAGCTGCCATAGGAAGGTTCGGTCAAAAATTATGTTTTTGCTTAAAAAACAGCGTGTTTTTGGAGTTATCGACTCAATATTTTGCACAAAAACTTTTTTGACATCAACAAAGATACAATGCAAAAATGGTCAAGATCAGGCTACTATAGCATATAGCTCCCATAGGAACGATCAGTTAAAAATACTGTTTTTGTTAGAAAAACTTTTTTGTTCTTGAATATAAGCAAACCAAACTTTGCTATTACGTGTTTTTACTAATGCCACACTTAAATCCAGAATTTTATAAAAATCGGACATAAGGGCGTGGTACCGCCCATACAAATAAAAACTTAAAAATGGGACTTCTCTGTGAACAGACGAGACACAAGATTGAAAAATGTAGTGAAGTTTGACTACATTGCCTTCTTAAAGACAAATTAGAAAATGGGCGTGGCTACGTATATGATTCTTATTGGAAAATTAAGAAAGGATTTTCTAATAAGAATAATTGTGAAAACGTTTGCAAGAGTATATAAGTTTCGGCATAGCCGAAAATAGCTCCCTTACTGGTTTTTTTTTTTATTTTATTGTCGAATGTTTTTGAAAAAGAATCATTTTTAAATTTAACTCATAGTGAAAAATGATACGATTTCGTTTCATGCTCAACAAACAATCACACACACACACACACACGCACAACAATCACACAATTAGAAAGCTTCAAAGCGATTCCCTTCGACATTAGCTTACAATTGAGTGCATTTTTCATAATTCATACGTCTTAGATTGACGCAAAGCGTTGAACATGATTGATGATGATGCCCACGATGATGATGATGATGTTCTCGCCTGTAGTGTGCGTCTTGATGATTAAGTTGTTTGAAGCACTGTGCGCTTATACAAGAATCGAGTTGTCATTCCTTTGGCATTTACGGTTTGCTTTTTTGGTATTTTACATTTATTTTATGTCAGCCGCAAATGCTACAAAATACGCACCGCAAAGTGAAGCTTGAATGACCGGGAGCTGACTGACTGACTGACTGGCTGACTAGGTGACTGACTGACTTGTGAGCGACAGCAAGTGTTGAAGAGACGTCGACATCACCTTTACCTTTGCTCTGTTTGTTGTTGCTGTTGTTGTTGTTGTTGTGTTAAGTAAGAATATTTACAAGTCAGAGTGCCTTGTCTACTGAAACGGCTAAGCAAACAAATTTGTGCTGCTTAACAACGAGAATTAAAGAAGGTTACGGTTGCCAGGACACACACACACACACATACACACACAGACAGACAGGCTGACAGCCAGACGAAGATCGTGCAATGCCAAAGTGGCAACTGTTTGAGCACCTAAATTGAAATATCCTTCATTGTTGTTCATCGTTGGTTTGTCCTTCACTGACATCGATGCTCTCGGCTGTCACTCGCTTGTGTTTGTCGACGCCTTTGCCTTTGCCATTGCCTTTGCCTTTGTCTGTTTAACCAGACTGTAAAACAGGTGCGAACTCATTATCCTTTGCCTCTGCTCCGTCACTATTAACCGTTAAAACAAAACAAAGCAGAACCAAAAAAAAAAAAAAAGAGAAAGAGAACGAAAGGAGTTAAGCAGCGAAATAACAAAAGCATACAAAAAAGCGCATAAATGTCGCAAACTGCCGCAACGAGGACACGCCGAACTTTTATCGCCATGCTCTTCGTTGCCATTAACTTCGTAATAATTATGAAAAGGCATAAAGATGTGGCGAGCTGGGCGAGGAATTGAATTGCCGCAGAGTGACTGACACAAAGGTGCCACCGGTGGCGGCAGCAGCAGCAGTGGCAGCGCCAGGTAATAATCCTTTTCAAAGGCGCCACCATTTGTTCTTGTTGTTGTTGTTGTTGTTGGTGTTATCGTTGCTTTGTTTGTGTTTGTAGCATTATGTGACCTTGGGTCGACAAAAGGATTAAAAGCGGATTATCTTTATATGTTGACAAGAAGCTGATAAAAGAAAACAAAAACAACAACAAAAACAAAAACACAAACGAAAGCGAACATTTTTGAAATTTCAGGCCTTTGTTTAGGCGTGTGAAGCGCACAAAGGCAACAACAATAACAACAACAACAAGCCACAAAACGCTGACAAAGAACAAAGCACACTTTGCTGAACACTGTCAAGTGTTTGCGTTTGTGTTTGTTCAAGTGTGCGTGTGCGTGTGTGTGTGTGTGTGTGTGTGTGTGTGTGAGTGTTGCGAGGCGTGGCTGACTTTTGCCTGAGCCGCTTTTATTATTATTATTATTATTTATGCGCTAATGAACTTTGTTTATGACATAAACCTTCGTGCCCAACACGTGTTTTTGTGCGCTGTGCAAAAAAAAAAAAAGAGTGGCAGAAGCAGCGCAAATGTTACGAGGCTAATAGCGAAACTAATCGGTTTAAATTTGCGCAAAATAATAATAATAATAATAACACGATTGCAAGGATTTATTTGCGCACTTTTTTTTGCAAAAGGTTAATTTCGCATTAAATGAAATCACATTTATTTTTGTTTATTTAATCGAACTTATAGATTTTTTTTGATGCTGCTTACACTTGATGGCCTCTTGTGCGCGTGTGTGTGCTGCGCTAATTGACTTTTAGTCGCTTTGTTGTGGCTCATTAAAAACAAATTCGCAGCGAAAACAAATGCGTGGCAAATTAACTAAAAAAATACAATAAAATATGACAAAGAAACAAAAAAAAACCGAAATGTATACCAATTTGTAATAATAACCGCAGGCAAACGAACTTTGCTTTAAAAAGTTGTAATTTCATCTCCTAAGCGGCTTTTGTACTTTTGTAAGCCTTATTGAAGTCATTCGTGCATGTGGCAACTTTCGTTGCGGCGCCTCTTCAAACATGGCCTGGCGTGTTCTTAAAGAGCCAAATGAAATTCAATTAGCATGTTTCCTGTGTTGTTTCATTTAAAATAAATAAATTTCATGTTGAGTAATTAGAAAAAATAAGTTATTGCGTGCGTAAGAGGTTAATTACACACAGACATTTGTTTGTCTAATAAAACACTAAGCGGAAATTAAAGCACCGCCAATGACGCCGAGCACTTCCGCAAGCATTAATAAAAACAATGCATTAAACACTAAATCAGTTGAAAGTTCGCTTTATGACAGTTGGCGCGATAAACAAGCGCAAGCCAAGTTGACATACTAAAGCTGTAATATGTATGCATTGGCGTTGTTAAGCGAGTGATGCACAAGCTTGACAGTCATGCCAGCCAGCCAGCCAGTCAGCCAGCCATCAAGCAGACAGAGACATCAGCAGACAATCAAGCAAGAGCGTCGCTTAGACTAACAGTGTTGTATGTATGTATGTATGTATAAGTATGCCTGTTTGAGGGTAACGGCTTGCTCCGGTGAGGGGTGTAAGGCGACAAGAAACGAAGAATTGCTGACGCTGAGGGAGCAAGGCGGGAAATGACATCAAATAAAGAATAAATAGACGAATGAATTGAAATAAATATGCGGCAAAATTGATGCAGTTGAGTTGGGTTAGAGGGAAAGGGTTAACGAGTGAGGAGGCGGTGTCGCTTGAGGGCGGATTGAGAAAGACAAACTGCATAAGATTGCGCCATCAATAAAAGCTGTGAGATCGAATGCCGCATGTGTGTGTGTGTGTGTGCAATCGTTTATGTGCTTTGTGCGATTTCCTATGTGTGTGTGTGTGTGTGTGTGCAATTGGAGAAAACATTTAGCAACAATGGCGTCAGTGGCACACACACACTGTCACAGATGCAGACGCAGACAGAGACAGCCACTAAATGCACAAATATTGTATTGACTGAGCGAGACATTCGCACAAGGACACACACAATGATGGCGCTAGAGATAAAGAAGGCGTGAGCGAGAGCGAGAGGGAGAGGGTGAGTATGGCAAAGTGTATTGAAAGATGAAGACTGGCCGGATGTTGCTTTTAAAGTTTTGCAGCAGAGCAACGTTGTCGCCGTTGTTGTTGTTGCTGTTGTTGTTGTTGTTGGCATTGTTGTTGTTGTGCTTTTAGAGCACAAATGTAAATCACTTAATTTGGCTGGAACGCTCGCAAAGGCGTCAAGTTGCCATCGTTAAACCGAAGGCATTTTTGGTTTCGAATTACGTTGGCTCGGTTGGTATCTCCGAATGGCTTCATTGCTGCTAATGACATTGCTTTGCTTATATGCGTGCCTGTGTGTGTGTGTGGCAATGATTTGGCGGGCGCTTCAATGCGTTCGACAGTGAGCGCTTCTCTGACTGAAGCCAACCAAAGATTTTCAATTAAAACTACTTATGTATGTATGTGCGTTGTCAGTGTGTGTGCACACATCGCGTATGTATGTATGTATGTGTGTGTGTGTGTGTGCATTAGTTTAACATGCGACATTGCACTTGTATGTATGTAATTATGAACTTTAATCGAAAAACTTTACACAACTCATTACTCATTCGTAAGCAACGCAAATAACGCGAAACAGCCGAGCAGACAGACGGACGGACAGACGGAGGGAGAGTTGGCATGTTTGCGCGACTGACTTGAAGCAAAGTTGAGCGATGTTCTTCAGTGGTTCGGTCTGTCTGAACCACTGAAGAACATCAGCCATTAGCCAAGAGTGATAAAAAGGCTTACAATATGTATTTTGCAACACTTTTTGTTGGCTTTACAGTAGTGTGTGTGTGTGTCTGTGTGTTTTTTTGTTGGCCACGCGCGCTGTAAATAAATTACATAATACCGCGTTGTGTAAATAAAAATTCGAAACAATTGCGCAAAAAACCCAACACACATAAACACATTTCACATATGAAAATGCTCGCCAAATTTCTTTACATGTCGAAATATTTTTACTTTGCTGACGCTCAGCCAATAAAAAACAAGCAGCGAGAAAAAAGCAAAAAACAAAAAACATAAATAAATAAATAAAGCGCCAAAGCATTGAGCGAAATTGAAAACTTAATTCCATTGAAACACTTCGCGTTGACGCGACTTACCAAAAGGCCACACACACATACAGACACACACACAGAGTCACACACAAGCACATAGGCTCAAAAAAGATGACCGGCTGGTTTGTTTGTTCATGGCTCGTAGAATATTTTTCGCTTTTCGCTTTTTTCTTTCATTTTGCACAAATAGAACATGAACAAGCGGCCACGGAGAGACAAAATGTGGCAGAGCAGTTAACATTATTGCCGCTTGCAGCGAAACATGCATTGAAGCTGCCAACGCCCCCCGCTGCACCGCTCGACAATCGACAGCCAAAGAACAAATGTTTTGTTTTTGGTTTTTTGTGGCGCCAATACTTGCGCAACAAAAGTACAGTTTGCAAAAAAAAATCTAAAGCAAAACCAAAACCAAAAGTAAATAAAAATAGAAGCACAAAAATTACAAAAAAAAAATAACAAAAAAAAAAAAAATTCCGAAATAAATAAAGAGCCAAACAACAAGTGAAAGAAGTATTGCAAACTGAACGCGAAACGAATCAAATAAAATTCCGCAATTTGCCTTCATTGACGCCCGGGCTCGGACACGGACACCAACACCGACACCGACACGGCCCAATTGCACCGCCGGCCCATCTACACACCGCTGTTATTAGTCGCTGGTCAGGGGCTGAGGTTACGCTTCAACAATTGCCAGCATTGGCATCAACAGCAGCTGTGGCAGCTGTCAGCGCATTTGGCGCCTATATTGATATTGTATTTGTTTTCCAAACGCGTCTGCAGCAGCACCAGCAAAGGGCAGCAAAAAACCCCCGCTCAGCCAACAGCGTTATTTCGTTGCTTCAAACGTTCAACATTTCAATCATTGACTTAAAAAAAAAAAACCGTGTTAAAATGCCCGCCCAACAAAAGATACATATAAATGTTAGCAATTGTTGAACGAGCACAACACAAATACACAAAAAAAAATATATAATAATAATAATAAAAAAAAAACTGCCATTGCACAAAGCGTTCATTTTGCCCCACCCCACCACTCAAGCCATGCACAAACATTGGCCACTTTGTTTAGTTCAACTGTCACTGCCTGTTGACAAGTGTTTTTGGCGCGCTCAAGCCAACTGACATTTATAGCAAAGTTGCCGCCAACGTCAACGCCAAAAAAGAACGTAAGAGGTTGCCCCCCCCCGCCCACATGTCTTTGTAAGCAAAAAAAAAATGCCGCCCAGCAGGAAAACTTTCGTGCAATTTCATGAAACAATATAAAGTTTAGTAACACGTCAAGAAACTTTACCTTATCAATGTGCATGCCAAAATGAAGTTGCAGAGCAGAGTTGAGCAACTCAATGCTTATCTCGCGACTGCTGTCGCTCAGCTGGTGGCTCATTGCGGCTGGCGTGGGGCGGCGCGGTGCCATTGGACTGATTGAGCGCATCTATCTGCATTTTATTTCGATAATAAATTGAAAGTTGCTTAAAAGTTTTCAACTAAAATTTAGTCAGTGCGCGCATAAAGGACTAGAACATTGTCGCCGGATGATGACAATGCTGAGGATGAGTCTCAGGATGAGTCTGAGTCTGATGATGATGATGGTGGTGGTGGCTGGCGGTCGGGTGTGTGATATGTGACAATATTGTCATACATGTGTGGCAATTCATGTCAAACATTTGGCTGCTTTCACAGATTGTCGCACTTCTCCGGTTAGTCAAGTACAGACAGACAGACAGACATACAAGAATCTCACTGACTTTTTGTCGGCATAAGCATTTTGCGATTTTATGTTTGCTACTTTGATGGCCAAATGCGGGTTTTGCGGCAACATGCAACTTCTGGAAAATACGCTTTTTTGCCTGCCAAGCCGAGTCGAGTCGAGTTGAGCCAAGCCAAGCCAAGGCAAGCCAACCGGGCCACTCTGTCGGTAATGACTTGTCGCTGCGCATGATGGCGGTACATTGTTGTGAAGCGCTTAGTTTCAATGTTTCGTTGGAATTTAGTGAAGAGTGAAGAGCGCCGAGTGCCGACTTACGTTTTTTAGTGTCATTAAATACAATCGGTTGGGCTTGAGCTGCTTGAGCGCTGCACCTAAAAGCTCTAATGAAAATAACCAGAAAGTGAATTATTTGCGGCTTTGCTCAAACTTATATACTTTTGCAAGCATTTTGCCAATTTCGCTTATTGATAAATCCTTCTTATAGTAAAAACTTATAGAAATATACAAGTTTGTAAATATGAACGGTCTTCAAAACGTAACAAAAACCTTGACCGAACGCTCCCGAACCGAACTGAGTCAGCATTCCGCCCTTTAAATTTATTCGATGTCTTTAAAACTCTCTATTTACACCTTATATGCTCGGTGGGGTCTCCTTCGCTGCGTTGCAAACGTCATGTCAAAGTTAATATACTCTTTTTGCAAGGGCATAGCAAAATTACAGTTCGATTTGCCCCCCAAATCGCTTTTGTGCCCATCCTCTGTACAATTCTTTTGCGGCTCCAATTTGCACACCCATTTGGTCACATCATTGACCCATCTTCGAGCCACGATTAAGCAACTTTTCGGAGCAATCAAACACCGTTTCCCATGCAATGAAATGTGTCTGCGTGTCCAACAGCAATTTCCACTTCCCTCCACAACACACCTCCCCCCATCACCATCCGACGAAGAGAAGCCACTTCACGCCATTGCAAACATGACAGCACACTTCTGGGGCACGTTGCCGCTTCAGAGGATGAACGTGCACCTTTGCTTAATTACATTTTGTTGAGTAATTAAATGCTCAATAATTGTTTTGTAAGCTTTAATCGCAGTTATTTAAAAAGGGCGCTTTGGATGAATGAGCGTTGAATGTTCGCTCAGATACGAATTGCCATTTTTGTATGTCAGTACATTCTTCATGTGTGTGTGTGTGTGTGTTGGATTATTTATGTACGTGTAATAATGATCAAACATTTATCTCTTTTTTTTTTTTGTTTATTTTGTATTTGTATTTGTTCTTCTTGTTGTTGCTGAGCCTTTGTTAAACACGAACTTGCAACATTTCGTTTTCACTTCCAATGCTTTTTGACTCTGCAACTGTAACCGTGTCTATATCGTATTGTAGCGTGCCGTGCCGTGTCGTGTCGTGTTGTGTTGCTTTAACACATAACGTGTTGAAAAATTGTTGAAATTGAAAAGAATTGAAAACTGTAATTAAATCGAATTTAAGCTCAGCATTAAAATTGAGCGACTTAAAGATTTATGCTTACTGCATTTCACATTGACTTTGACTTATTTGCTGCTGCTCTTGTTGCTGTGCTTGCTGTTGTTGCTGTTGTTGCCGCTTCTGCTGTAAGTTGCCACAATTTCGTTTAGTAGCGCTTTGAAACAAAATAATCTTATATTCAATTTGAAACACGATAACCGAGACAAGCTGTTTATGAGCAGGAGCTCAAATGCAAGCACGCGCACACACACACACACACACTCACACACACACACACACAGATACACAGATACATGAACAGAGGCGACTTATGTCTGAAAGCGTGGTCGATATTGAATAGATGTGGTGAAGGTGAAGGGGGCGCAGGGCGGGAGTAATATTGATACATTTTATGTACGCACTCAAAAGAGGAGCCAAAGCATGAGCAGCACGTTTCCCTATGTTGGCACAAGTAATTGTTGTTGTGTTGCTGAGCTTATGTGCATGTGTGTGTGTGTATGTGTGTGTGTGTGTGTGTGGTTATGGCATCGCTGACTTTGTTCAGATCAAGCTGATGGTTGTGCGCTCGTTTGTTGTATTGTTCGTTGCTTGCAACGTTGTCAGACTCATTGTTGTTGTTGTTGTTGTCGCATTGGCTGCTTGCTTTTTTTTGCTCCGTTTTTCATTACTTTTATATTTTGTATTTTGCTGAGACTTGTTCGCTCGATATGAAATCAATAAACCAAAGCCAACAGCTTACAAGCTGATGATGCAACATTCTGATGAGTATCGCATTGCTGCGACGCACACACATACACACACTCGGCGTACTTGGTTGGTGCCGAGGCTCGTGTACTATTTGTGCATGTGCTTGCATACAAACATATATGTATTTATATGACGATGACAACGACGTTGGTGTTGTTGTTGTTGTTGCAACCGGTGTTGAAGCAGATGGTGCAACTGCTTGCCGCACGAATGCGCCGCAATACCTCTGCATGCAATACACATGCTGCTGCTGCTGCTGCTGCTGCTGGTGAAGATATAAAGGCGTAAAGTGCTAAGAGAGACGGCAAACAACATAACGACAGAGGCAAACAAATTGTATTGAGGCGACACAACGACAACGGCAGCAACAACATGCCAACAAGCAACAAACCAACAAACCAACAATGTGCAACACTAGAAAGACAAATGAGCTTTTGTTTTTGAGTCAATAATTTATGCAACCATTTCCGTTTCCGCTTTCATTGCCTGAGGCGCAAAAACGCACGACTTCGCAATGCATTTGCTCATACACATGTCACACAGACAGACAGACAAGCAGACAGATAGACAGTGAGAGTGTGAGACAAGCAGTCAGTTTGTCAGATAGTCGGTTGGTGCACAGTCAATTGCATCGACAGCGCCGACAAGGACAACAAGGACAATGATGACGGCGCTTATCATGAGCCAACGAAATGCCGTCGAGATGCAATATCCGACCATTTTGGCTACGACACTTGAACGAGTTTCAAACTTTTGCGGTTTTCAAATCGGCAGCGACAGCGCGTCTCTCTGTCCGTCCAACTGTCTGTCTGTCTGTCTGTGAGTTTGTCTGTTTGGCTTAAACGATTTTGATTTATTGCAAATGAATTTTTGAATATTTGATCTCTTGAGTAAAGTTGAAATGAATCGAGCGAAGTGGTTTGCTTGCCGAGGCGGCGAGTGGCGTCGCGTGGCATGGCATGGCGTGGAGTCAAGTACCGCACGCCATCTTGGCTAATCTCATTTTGGCGATGCATAACTTTAACTGCACATTTGTTTGCAGTTTGTAAGCCAGTTTGGTGAGCTTGGTGAGTTCGAAACTTTGCTAACAAACAAGCAAAATATACGTTTATTAATAATACTTTTTTCCGCAAAACTGCGCTTCAAAAACACAAAAGATAAGCAACTTTCGGTTCTATGTTAGTTAGTTAGCGAGCGAGCGACCGAGTGTGTGAGTGAGTGAACGAGACGGCACGTTAGTTGCAAATGCGCCGTGGGAGTTGCTAAGCAAAAGAATAGCACAAAAATGTATAAGGAAAGTGAAAGAGAAGAAGAAGCAGAAGAAACTAAACAAACTTGGATATTTCAACGGCATGGCAATTAAAACTGTCAGAGTTTCCAATGAAAATAACTCAAAACTTGAGTTCCTTCCACCAAAACCTTCTATCAAATTCTGCTTCTGCTTCTTCTTGTTCTTTGACCGCCCACTGTATACTTTTTTATTGCTGCTGGTTTTAGTTGAACTTCATGTGGTTGTTGTTGTTGTTGTGGCATGCTGATAACTCTTTCAGCAGCATATTTGTTGCCTGCAAATGGCAAACAGCCAAGTTCAGCCATGTTTCGTTGCCCAGCTCAAACCTTATCACTACCGCTATACCAACCCAACCCATCGTATCCCATCACAGTACGGTTCGCTTCGCGTCGATTTCTAGTTTCTAGTTTAGGAGATATAGTCATTTGAAGTTATTTTTAAGAAAATTATGAAAAATTCCATGTAGAGCCTGGTAAAATTCGCAAAGAATTCATAATCTGTTGCCATTTTAAGATATATGGTCTATAAATAACCACATTAGAATTAGTTGTAATGTTATGAAGCATAAGACTATGGCGACTTTGGACCCTCTATCTCGAGATATACACGCTTGATGTTTTCCGAGTTTTCAAACCTTAGATAGAGCATTGATTTATTAGGCAAGCCCATCTGAGCTCAGCCATTGCCAACCCTATCACTATCACTATCACTATAACTATACCAGCCCAACCCATTGTATGCCAACCCAGTATGGTTCGGTTCGCGTCGGTTTTGTTGGTCGTGTATGTGTGGAAAAAGTTTTTGCATCAGTTTGGTTTACTTTGTTGTTTGTTTGCTTTGGTTGCGCTTGGACATTGAAAGCGTTTTGTTAGATTAGAGAGTCGCTCACTGTTGGAACGCAGAGTGCTTCGTGCTTCGTGCTTCATGCTTGTCGCTTATTGTTTTTGTTTTTGTGTTTGTGTTTGTGTGTACTCTGTATTGTGCCCTCCTGTTTTTCTGTTTGTGTTTTGACCGCAAGTAGGAAAACAACAACAATGACAACGACAACGACCAAGAGGAACAATAACGAGTACGGCACAAATTAAGTGCATACTTCCTCTGCATATTTAAATTGCCGTATGCACTTCCGCCATTGTTGTTTGCCTTGCTGCCTTGCTGCCTGTCGCATGCCCCGTTGCTTTGGCAAACATCTTAAATCATACGAATTGTTATAAAACGCTCGTTAGTTGTTCATGCCTTTTAAGGCCAACACGCAACTGAGACAAGAGTCTGATTATGATTTAGTAAAAATATTATTACTTCAAGTGTTAATGAAGGCCAAAGTTAAAGCAGCAAAGAAGTCACAATTAAATTGTTTTCATTTAAATCAAACTAAGTAAATGCATTTTTATGCCAAATATTAAACTGATAATTTCTTAGTGAGTTTTGCATAAGCAACTTAATAAATATTTATACAAATATTTGCACATGCGAATAAACTCCATTTTGTGGTTTTGCTTTAACTTTTATGTGCGTTTCAAGCAAAATATTTTCACTTGTTGTTGTTGTTGCTGTTAAAATATTTAAAGCATTGCCGGGGGATTTAGTTTTCGATTTATTTTTTGTTGATTGTATTTGAGTTGCTTTTGGCTGCTTTGCTTGTTATTAATATTTATAAATGGCACGCAACTTAAAATGTCTAATACAGATGGAGTATCGACCGACTGCGCAGGACTAAACATGCCAGCGATTTAAGTGTATTTCCGTTAAATTTGCCAAACATAAAACACACACAAAGTGTAAATTTAAAACAGTGATTTGTTAATTTGGCGCACAACAACAACAACAAAAACAAAAACGGCGAAGTGCATTAACACTTTGAGCAAATCAAGTGGCGTTATGTCGTCATAGAAAGCGCTGTTTGCATACTCAACGCGCTCACACGCCAATGTCGAAAATAGCTGAAGTTATTCGAAGTCCGCGGCACTTTGCTGATGATGATGATGATGATGACGAGTTGGCTAACAAAGCGTCAACGACTTCAAACTATTTGCAGAGCATTTTGCCTTTGATTACGTTTGGCGTGGCTTTTACAGGTTGCGGTCAGCGTTGAGTTCGAGCGCCGTTTAATGCTGGACAGAAATCGGACTGTTTGGTTAAGAGCAGCGGCAAGGCAAGTCAGTCAACGAGTTGATGATGATGCTGCTGCTGCTGCTGTTGATGATGACGGCCAGTGCAGCGCACTTGTGCTGCGTTACGAGAGTCGACCAATTAACTTGCACCCAAGCCAGCAAAGCAGTCCGAACAGAGCAAACCAAATGAGCGCCAATAAATGCCAAAAGCAGAAAATGTGAGTTAATTACGTTTTTCAATTAAACGCGAACGAACCAACGAACGAACGAACGAACGAATGAACGCAATCACGCACGCACGCACGCACGGTCATTGACAATGCTCAACTGCGTTAACAACGAGGATAACGATGTGCATGATGATGAGCTCGAGCTTGATAATGAAGCGCAGGAGGAGGCGGCGGCTGATGATGTCATTTAATGTGATGTGCTTTAAATGAAAATTGTGCCAAATTGCGATTGAAATTGTTGGCCATTTTTTAGCTCAAAGTTTCGCATGACATTTGCGTTGCAATCATTCAAACAAATGGAAAAAATTCATGTATTAACGCCTTTTTTGCTATCATCAACTTAATTGCAAAGCGTTTGCAATCCCTTATTTTTTGTTTTTGCATATTTTTATTAAATTTCATTGCGCAATTTTTTTCAATCACTCTTGTTTTTTTTTTTTTTGATACTTGACATTGCTGTTGTTGTTGCTGTTGTTGTTGTTGTCGGCTTGAGCTGTTGGTTTTCACTTTGATATTGACAAATTTTTAATTGCATTGATATGAAAAATAATTCATCATTCATGTGTCCAACTTGTCACTTTGTGGCCTCAGAAAGTAATTCACTTTGCACATTCGCGCATTCGCGCATTTTCACCGCCAAACGTGTTTTTGTTTTTATTTTTATTTTTGTTTTTCTTTGTTTATTTATTGTTTTACTGCAGCAAAAATATGAATCTGTGTTCTTTTTTTTTGCTTATGCCACAAATGTATGTGCAATTGGTTTACATGGGTAAATAAAACGTGAGCTGCTCGGAGCACGGCGCATGGCGCATAACACTTTGACTTTTGTGCGATCGTAAAAAAATTTATTTGATTTGCTTTTATATTTTTTAATTTCTGTAAAAGCGGCATTGTCAATTTTTCAGCTGCAGCTTCTTATTGCCATGAACCATGAAACTCATGCACAGCAATATAAAAGTATAAGTGCATGTACACACACACACACACACACACACACAGAGACACACACAGATAGAGAGACATAAATACGCGCGTATTTGTGCAAATAGAAATGGCGTTTTGTGGCTTCTAAAGCGCCGACCACAAACTCTGAAGTTGAGCGGCGTTCGCTCGATTCTTGGCAGACAGACTGAGCTTGAGTCTGAATGTAATTGAAGCAAAATGAAAATCTTTTATTCATGAGGCTATAAAATTGCCCAATTTTCAGGCCATTAGCAAAATTTACGCCTTTTTTTGCGCGCGCACTCACACTCACACACGCACACGTACACGCACACACAGAGAAGCGCAGCTAAAAACCACAAGCGAAGTAAAAGACGAAGCAAAATTCACGCTCGGCTCTCACAGTCGGCAGTGGCAAATTTTAGTGACTGAGCGATTGAGCGTCTGAGGAGGGTGTGAGCGCAGCATATGATATTCGCCACGCTGCATATTCGAGCACCCATTAAGAACAGTCGCCGCTGGCAGACAGAGCTGGCGCCTTCACTGGCTGCGCGGCCTTTAGCCAGAGACACCGCTACCATTGTAGCGTATCTATTATTTTTATTATGCTGTGCCTGTGCCTGTGTGTGTGTGTGTAGTTGAGCATCTGGTTCGGTGTGTGGGCATGTGAGTGTATGTGTGTGTGTGTGTGAAGAAATCTGTAAGCCATCGAGTTGCTTTTGCCATTTTAAGTGCTCATGTGTGTCTGTGTGTGATTTTTTGAATTTTCGCGCTCGACGATTTGTACGACGTATACTTGATTTTAAATACGACAATAGTTAATCGCTGACACTGTGGGCGGCAACCCTGTTGGCGATGATTGTTGTTGGCATAATTCTTTGTAATGAAATTCAGGCAACAAGAGTCGCTCGTTTTGCCGGTTTGTAAACTGCATTTATAATAATAATGGCAACAGGAAACAAAGCCGGAAAAGGAAGTTCACTTGGCTGTGTGTATGTGTGTGTGTGTGCGTTTAATTATGGCACATTTTTAGGCGTGCATTTTAGAATTGACGTCATTAATTACTTTTAATTGTGCTGTGTGAATACTTTGCTTGCCGGCCATGAAAAGTCATCGTCGTCGTCGTTGCCTTCATCGCCGAGCATTAAGCCTATTAGCTGTGCTACTACTTGAATCTTTTACTCGCGCACTTTGGCCCCTGACTTGGCCTTGAATGTGGCTGCGGCATACTGCAACCGGCTGTCGGCTTAAGCTTGTCAACGCGCTGTGTAATTAAGAGAAGTCAAGTCAAGTGTCACGAATGAATGAAAAGAGGGTTTGCTGACTTGTCGCCTGTCAGATTTTGTCATTGCCTCTCTTTCTGTGTGAAGTGCGCGTGTGTTGGCAATATGGACGCCCGTCCGTCCGTCCGCCCGTCCGTCGACAATGGTGCGGCAGTAAGGTGCGTGTGGCTGTGCCACAGCAATTTGTTAAGGTGCATGTTTATGAGTTGGCGTGTTCGTTGTCGTTGGCAGTCGTGGGCGTAATTACTATGTAAATTTTAAGCGTGTCGTTTGAAGTGGAAAACAGAAACGAAAAGTAGCCACAAGAAGATGTCACAAATGACGAGTCGTTTGCATGACTAATGATCGTTTATTCTGTGCCTTCTAAATATATATAATTAAACACAGATTTGTGCTGTCACTCATGCAATAAACTTTAATGATGACAAACTTGCAGATTGACGATTCAAATTAACAGATCACTTACTTGGTTCATCTACAAGGCGCATGAACAACAAGATGACTTTGTTGTAAAAACTTCGCGGATTTTGATAATAATAATATCGGTCATCATACAATGAGAGGCTACTTCTCATTGACCTCTCTGTCTCTGATTTGACTCTTCAGAGCGACTCAGACAGATTAGTTACAATGTCCCACGATGCAGTAGAAGAAACATTCTTCATATTATTTCACCTGAAATCTTTCATACGTCAATCTGGCATCTGGAAAGGAATATCGGCTTTTTTTGGATAGACTGGTGGCAATCTTCATATTTTGAGGTTTTAAGCATATACGTTTTCAGCACCGGATGAGAGACTTTATCTAAAAAGTATAAATTTCAAGTCAATTGATTGAGAAACAACTTCTTTTCAGACTTTTCTTTCACATCTTCATTTCGTATGGCAGCTAACAACTCCAATAGTCCGATCGCAATAATACTTACAGACATATGCTCTAGAGTTTTGTTGCTAACACTTTAACTTTGGCACACATTTGATGGTCACACATGGCAAACACACCAAGTGCTCTTCAAATTAGACAACTTAACCTAATTTTCGGCCCTTATACCAAACAGATTTGTGTGCAACACAAACACACTCATGTTTATACACTTGTATACATGGACACACGCTGCGCAGCAAGCCACACAAGCGCTGTTAGACCAACATGAAATTCCATGTAATTTTCGCAATTTATTAAAGCCAACTAATTGTTAAGTTCTGCCAGAGCCATGCAACTGCAACTGCTTGTAATTAACCGAAAAAAAAGAACAATAACAACAACTTTCTAGTTGCTATTGCCCGCTACCAGGCATCCTCTGGCACGCTACGCACCACCCACCGCCCACTGGCGTTCAGTCTCAGTTGTCAGCGTCATGTGCTGTGTCGACTGAAATGGAAATGTGCGCCGTCCGTTTTATTATTTTATATGCACAATTTTTAATGCCGTACATGAACTTGGCATTCAACGTAATTCGATTTGATTTGTCAGCGCTCCGGCTATGCGATTTCCCGGGCTTTCCAGCAATTGAGTAACCGCAAAGCATTGTTAAAGCGGAGTTGTTGTCGTTGTTGTCGCGTCACAGCTCAATGACGACAAATCTGCTTTGGTTGCAGTTATCGCACAATCGCACAATCGGAAAATCACACAATCACGACGGTGCATCGAAGCCGGCGGCGGTAATTAGTAAATACATACGAGCATAAGTAATGCGCAGCGCAAATATGGCCGCGTCATTAAAGGCTTAAAGTGGCGTGGCTACAAAGCAAACAATATGGGTTCGCCCTTTCGATATTACATGCATTTCGATTTATTACTACTTTCGCATGTATTAAGCAAAAGGAGCAGAAAAAAGATGAGTGCGGCTTATACAAATACATAGCATACCACAATGTGATACCCTACACAAATGGGCGTAGTCATATTGTGGCAATTGATATTATTTCATCAGCCATTGTTCGAATATTGGAAATTCGAGTGCTAGACTGGCGTATGTACGGTGTGGCACTGTGTAACATAGGAGTATATGATGTTTTATTTGTTTATGTCAAGTTATATATTATTAAGTGCCTGTGCAACAAACTGTTTTTTCCTAAACTGGACAGCCAAGCATAATCATGGGCTCTCTTAATAACATAATTCTATAAGAGATTAATAAAATTGGAGATTTTCAAGGAATTCGGGGTTCTTCTGGCCTCTGAGTAATATTGAGCCGAACGAACTGACGTAGAGTTATCGTACAATCGAATTTTTTTGTCATGCTCATAATTTCCTCCTCCTCCTCCTCTTCTTCCTCATCGTACGAAGTGTGACATACATGAGAGTTTTGCAGCAACTCACTTAATGCCAAACAATGTGTTTAAGGTATAAAAACTGCATAATTTAGAACATGCATGGCATGGTCGGACAAGCGGTTGGTGATGTGCGTAGGTTGGATTGTATGGGGCAGAGGGAATGTTTGAGAAAAGCGCAGCGACCCGCGATGAGTTGGCATTTTATGCTTGCGAGCATTTCTTGCATGCTTTTTTATTTTTCATGTTATACTCACCGCTGTTGTTGGTGTGTTCTGATGCATGCTGTTATACAGTTGCAAGCATTAGGCACACAAACACACACACGCACACACACACACACTGAGTATAAGCCAAAAAGCGCTGGCCTTTGCATGCCACCGGCAGCCAAGCTGAATGATGTCGTTGGTTGTTTTAAGCGTTGCACAACTTTTGTGAACAAGTGAAAATGTTGCAGTTGAAAGGAAGAAAAAGCTGAAGAAGAAGAGGTGGAGGACAAATAACGCTGACCCAAACCAAACCGCCACAGGTGCCTATTATTGCAGACTTTTGTGTTGGCCAACAATTCGCTAAGCTGCGGTTGAGTCAGCGAGTGTCGACTGTTGAGTCGTGGCAGCCCAGCCCAGGCCAGGCCAGACCTGCCTCATCCCGTACCGTACCGCCCAACCAAATCCGTGTCCTGCTTCCTGTTGGCATTTGTTAACTTATACAATTTCTTGCTGAAAGTAACTGCAATGAACGAACGAACCAACGAACCAACGAACGAAGGGAGGAGCGAACAAATGAATGAATGCCTCAAACAACGCGACTTTTTCTATGTGAAGTTGCATTAAAAGTGCTTTGGCTTGGCTGACTTAAAACTGTCGTCTTCTTCTTCACTTGAGCTAATTAAGTTGCGCATCTTTTAGGTCTTCGCGTAGCTTCCCTTAATTACGAAAGCCATGATTGCTGCCTGGCAAAGTCGAATGTTTTGTTTGATGCATAAAATTTCATAATTGTTGACGGTCGTTAAAAAAAGCTTTAAACATTTTGCCAAACAATCTGTTCGCTGACAAAAGAAACCATTTGAAGTAATTTTTGTTAAATGATGTGGCTTACATTCAAGCGCTTGCGCTTGTAGTTGTTGTTTGTCGAGCTAAGTTGTTACATTATTTGCGAACAATGGAGTAGCAAATTAGCATGACAATTGCTATGATAAGTTCAAACGAACGCAAGCGAAATTGTGCGCACAAACTTAAAGCCGTTCAAGTGCTGCCTTGTTGTTTCTGTTGTTGTCGCTTAAGATACAAAAACTTAAAGTTGTGAAAACTGTAACTGAAAACGGTAATTAGCAATTGAAAATTCAGCACGCGCGTTCGGTGGCACAACATTGCGGCTACGTAATTTTGATTGAGCGCTGCTGCTATGTGTCCGTGTGTGTGTGTGAAGCCAAAGGAGCACGGCAAATGGCAAAGTAAAAAGGAAGGAATCGTGTCGAATTACGCAAAGCAAACACGTTTAATTTAATTGTTGATTTTTGTGCTGTTGCATTTTCTTTTCAACCAACAGAAGAAGGCAGCAAATGAATCAGGAAGCACGCCCGCTGTGCCATAAGCCAAGGCATGGGCACAAGCACACGGATACGCATACGCACACGCTTAGATTACAAATGAAAAGTTGTGTGGCAGAAGAAGCCTGAATTTGGTCGCATTACGTCGTGCCGTGCCCACCTGCTGGGCTGGACTCATGCTGTGTCGCCGGCTTGCCGAGTTGCCGTTCATGTGCCCGTCTAAGTTCGAGTTGAAGTTTAAGTTGAGCACTCATTGCTTGTATGTCAACAACAACAACAACAGCAAAAACCAGAAAAACGCAAGTAAACCACAAAATACACTCATACAAACTAATTAACAATTTAAGTACAGTGGAAAAATTACAAAAGTTGTCGCAACAAATTTTCAACAACATTTTCGCAGTTATTGTAAATTAGTTGTAATTAATGTCGTCGAAACGTTTAAAGTTAACTTTCAGCGTATCATTAATTAAAAGTAAGAGTTCACTTTACGTTGCGTCACAGTCGACATTTCATCGATATCGATTACTTGCCATAGTCGCTTGGCGACTTCACTTGAGTTAATTTCATTTGAGTTTCTCTCTCGTGCATAGAGCAGCACTCGCACCAGCACCAGCACCAGCACCAGCGGCTGCGGAAGTGGCAATGACAGCAGCTAGTCAATTATGTCTCGTTGTTGTTAGCTGATTGTCTATCAAGCTTTCACTTCGACTCAAACCAGCCATGTGTCTGCCACGCGCTCTTTCTTGCCTGCTTATACCGTAACATGCCAACTCATGCCATGTCGCTCTATGCCATTTGAGTCAAGTCTATGCTATGCTTAGTCTTGCCTTGCCTTGCTTTGGCCTGGCTGGGAAAGCAGTGCGTGTACGCTTGATGCATTGCTTTGCAATGTGCGCACTGACAATGCGACTGCGACTGCCATTGCCATCGATGAGATAAGACAGAAAAGCGTTGGAGTTCGAATGGAGATTGCAATGCCTCGGAATCGAGCCTGAATCGAGGCCGTTGCGCATCTGTGTTTGTGTTTGCGTATGTTTGCCTTTGATAGAATTTGCGCCTGGAGCCGTAGACTTTCAATTAAAAGCAGACAAACACAAAATGCTTAATGAGTATTGGCGTAGAAGTGCGGATGGCGTCATGAGGCATGTGCTATTTGTGTTGTTGCCATTGAATTGCGTGCATTTATATATCAGTGTGTGTGTGTGTGTGTGTGTGTGTGCGCTTTATTTCCTTAGTGTGTTAATTGAAAAAGTTTGCTTAAAGGTTTTGCATGCCAAGCGACATTCTAAAGAATTTCAAAGCTCGTTTGAGGCCACAACAATGAAATATGCACAAAAACGAAAGCAAATAAAAACATGCAATAAAAGCAAAATGGCAGAACAAAAAAAAAATAAGTCTTATCAGTGACTGTTGCAGTTATGAATAAGCTTGGCGATGCTGTGTGCGCGCGCCACGTGCAAATTTACTGCAAATTGCTGCCACAGCGCTGGCGGCGTGCAAATTTGCAATTTGCTCAATCGTTTGATAAGCGAAGCCGGAAATGCATTTATATGTTTCTTTCCGACCGCCTTTTTTTTCCATACCGCAAATGATTTTGCCAAATGTCGCACATACACACCACACAGCACACACATGCACATAAAGTGAGGCATTCAAGTGCGAAATGTACGTGCACGCAAATTTATGCAATCATTACGTATACGCAACGTGTTGCGTAAGCGGAAAAACTGTGCATAAACGAATGCCAACTAATTTAAATTGTTAATTAAGTGCAACTAATTGTGTTAACTGCTCGCATTGTGCGCCCATATAAAAATTAAAATTTAATTAGCTACACGGCTTTTTTTTTTCGTCGTTGTTGCCCCACAATGCTGTGTGGGTTGTGCGGAAGGGGTTTCGGTTTGTATAATAAAGTTTATTTGACGCCTTTCGCTTCGCTTGTCTGTCATAAATGGACTTTTATTTTGTTTTCAATTAAATTGCATTAAATTTGAGGGGGAAAAAAAGCGTTAAAAAAATTAATTAAAAAATGTGAAAAATTCATGTTGATAGCTAATTTATTTGCACGTTAAATGGCTGAGCCGTGAGCGCGTCGCTGCCGGCGTGAAAACGGCAATCAATGAAAATGGCACAGCGATCGTTTTTCTATGTCAATTAAGAGTTGATCAAACAAGTTTCTTTAAGCGCCTAAAAGTTTATTATGGTTTTTTTTTTGATTATTTTGGAGGACAAATCTTTGCCGCTTTAGTATTTATCAAAAGTTAATAAGTAGAAAATCTCAGTGCGCCATTGTTCGTTGTAAGTTAGCCGGAAAATCCTTTTTCGGCGCGGATTTCGATGCCAAGTAACGAATTAAAAAGGGTTCGCGGCAAAAGTTTTTCATTAAAAAAGTCAAAAATGAAGCTGATGTAGATGATGATGATGATGGAGAGCGGTTGGCTTGGCTTGGGCGTTGGGCGTTGGGCAAGCGGAAAATGCGCAAAATGCGCAAAACGAAACTGACATTTTTACAGCGTGACATAATAAAGATAAATGCGAAGAGTTGCTGGCTCGGCGGGGTCGGTCGGTGGGATTAGGCGAAGTTCATACGCAGGCTTGTTGCGCATTTTTCGCATTTTACTTCTGTCTGCTGCCTTTTTTTTTTGCCCCACTTTAGGTTTGTTGTTATGGAAATTTCGCACTGATTACGCCAATAAAATCGATGATAAGCGTGTTTCGCTCCAACGAAGGCGCAACGTTCGGTTTGCCGTTGGGTTGTCTGTTGTTTTAAGTGGCAAGAATATCGTGAAATTAGCAACAAGCAAATAAAATCAAAGCGGAATATGCTGCTGCCATATTTCGAAAGGGTCACTCTACTCGGTCGCAGCGCAGCGATAATAAGTAATAAGCGACTTTGAGTTGGGTGCCTCGAGTGTCGAAAGTGCTTACGAATAATGCGCTTAGATAAATTTTATTAAAAAAGTTTTTGCATTTGTTTGGTATTTCATGTCAACTCATCTTACTTTGTTTTGTTGTTGGCTGCTTTTGTGTTTTTTCACTAAGCTGTTGTTGTTGCTGTTGTTTGTAGCAAAAATATTTCATTTAATTTGCGCATTTTGCTTTACGATCGCCGTTGTCCACTTTATTATTCAATTTTGCGGAAATGCATGAAATTGATATTAGTTTTTACATGCATGCATGTCTGTGTGTGTGTATGTGTGTGTGTGTGTGTTAGGCATTAGTGAAAATAGCAAAAATATTTTAACTTCACACTATTTTAATTGAAATTAATTTAATTTTAGTGTCGGTTTAGTTCATTTCGTTTCGTTTCGTTTCGTTTCGCTTTGCCTCATCGCTCACGCCGACAAACCGGTTCGGTTGCGCATTTCGCATGCGTTGCCATTTTGCGGCCTGAGGTCGAATGCCGCCATTTATAAAATATTGTCGACATATTTTAGCCGTGCTAACTTGTTCATTTCGGGCGTGCGCGACGCTTAATTTGAACAATTTGTTTAATAAGCGCTTGCGAATTGTACGCATTAATTGTTCAATTGTATTGAATTTAAATGAGCTCTAATTTAATTTCATTTCATTGTGCGCATAAATAAGAAAATTCCAAACGTTTTTTGTTGTGTCGAGATAAACTATAATTAAAAAAGCACAGCAAATTTTCAATGAAGTTTGTTGGGCTTTAATAAATCTCGTTGCTTTAAGTGGCGCCTACTACGCTTGTGCTTGTGCTTGTTAGTGTGTCAGCCAAAAAGTGCAATGCACCTTAATAAATGGACTGAAGGCGTTGTCGACGACAAAGCAAAAGATACAAAATGGCATAAAAAAGCTGACAAAAAACGTAGAAGCAAAAAAAAAAGTGAAAAGAATTACAACGAAGTAGCATATAAAGATGTTCAAGTCGCAGTTAAGAAGCGCATAAAGGCGAACACAAGTCGACAAGAAATTGTAAAACGTTCTAGCCCGAAGCAGCGCACAGACAGACAGACCGACAGACAGACAACACACATGCATGCCACACAGACACACCCCAACCTTTAGCACAATGAAAAAGCCAAAGCCTTAGCAAGACATGACGAACTGCTTGAATGACAAGCGACAACCATCACTTCGCCCCGCTCATTCTAACTAATAGCTTTTAAGCTGCTCCTGCTCCCCCTCCTATTCTTGCTGCTGTTGTGTACGTGCCGCTGCCAAATCTAGTGAGGCGCCGCCGGCTTTGACACTCATACCATTGCACCCTTTATTGGTTGGTTGCTTGACTGTGCAATGTTGAATGTCGTCTCCGTTTCTACTTTATTTGGTACATTAAAAATTGTGCATGAACACGGAAGCACATTGTCAATGAAAGCCCATTTAATGCTTATTTTCAGTTTGATTCAGTTTCACTATCTGACAACTAAAGCACGAGAGAGTGAGTAAGTGAGTCAGTATGTGAGTGAGTGAGCGAGTAAAGACGTTGTGTGTATAGAAAACTACTTGGGTTTGCTGGCTTGCATTGCTTTCAATTCATTGCTCATACGACACGTTGCACCTTTTAAATAATGGCACTGATCTATGCTTGTGTGTTGCGTTGTACATCGCACAGCTTGAGACGTGTTGCTTGAGGTGTTTAATCGGTTTTATGGTCAACTACGTGCGCGTGTTTTCCGCTTTTATCAGGGACGATACAACAACAACATTCAAGGCATATTCTTAAGCAACTTTTCAAATCATGTTAAATTTTTTTTAGATTTTGATTTTTTAAAGCATCTTTTTTGCTTGTATTTTTCTTGCTCTAGTGAGTCTTGATCGTATTTTTCTGCTTTTGTTTGCTGTTTTGTTATTTTTTTTATTTTTTTGTTGTGTTTTGTTTGTGTGCAAAAAGAAAGTACACAAGTTTGTTGCACGCTTTGCTTCACACTTTTTATGCGTTGCACTTTAGAGCGAATTTTACTCTCGGCTCGTTTGCGCTCAGGTGAGCATTATGGCAACATCTGTGCGAATCAACAATCAACTAAACTAAACTAAACCGGTTTCATATGCTCACGCAGGCAAACAAGCCTTGACGAAACTTTTGCCACTCGTTCAGCTTATTTTGCGTTCACTCTTAGTACTTGTTGTTCGTGTTGTGTTCTTGTTGTTGTTGGTGTTGTTGTTGTTGTTGGTTCGACTTGGCATCATTTTGCTTTCTATTTTATTTCACATATGCATTTGCCAGTTGAAAGAGAAATGATTGAATTGCTGTTTGCAAGCGAGAATGTGAGGCGTAAGCGATTCTGTGATTGACTGACTGACTGACTGAGTGAGTGAGTCAGTGTGTGAGTGAGCGATTGCTTTAAGCATTTTAGCCAAGTATTTTTCTGTTTTTTTCTCTCCTGCCATTTTGCATTGATTGACAATAATAAAGCCTCAAAAGCGAATACTTTGACTTATTAAATGCAAATGACTGTAAAATTGGAATGAGTGCTACGAATTTCAAAAGTCTCATACGCATTTTGAATAACGTACGAAATGTGCGCCATGGTTTGACCAATGATTATTCAAATGTTGCAATATCAGATATCAACCTTGGGGCTGATGATGTTAATGATGATGATGATGATGACATTTGTTTATTTGACTCAAATAAAAAATGTTGTTGCTCAGCCTAAAACAGCGCTTTAAATATGCGTTTATATTTGTCAGCACACACACACACACAAGCACACACAGATAAAGAGAAGGTTTAATGTTTATTAATAGCGGGCCTATATTATATGTGTGTGTGTCTGTGTGTTGTTTGCCCGCCTGGCGCGCTTAACTCGGTCGAAATATCAGGCTGAAGCCGCCACCACCGCCGCAGCAGCGAAAGTCAAAGCCAGAATCTGAACCAGAAACAGCACCAAAACCAAAGCGGCATTAATATGGCATCCACTTGTGTTTACGTTACGCGCTTCGTTTATTTGTTTGTTTGTTTGATGTGCATGTGTGTGTGTGTGTGTGTGTGTGTTGTTTTCAAACGGCTTGAACATTAGCGGCATTGGGCACACGTGTATGCATGACGCGCGTTGTACGATGATGAACGTGAATCGCAGCGAGAGTAATCGTTTTGCCTGTTGTGATGTATTATACGCTCGTCTGATTGTTCATTTCGTGGCATTTACACATGTTTAAATATACACACACACACGCACACATGTATACAAACAGAAGAGAACATGCGGTATAAAATTAGGTGCACGAAAAATGATGTTGATGACTGTTGGCACGGCACCACGGCACACAAATATCAGAGGCCATCATATTTGCGCATGAGGCTCACCTTTGTGGCGTTTTAAATCTCGTAATTTCGTTAAAATATTGTTGAGCTTTGGTTAAAAATTTTCATTGTTTGTTTGTGTTTGTGCTGGTGTGTGTGTGTGTGTGTGTGAAAGCCGATAAAACCGTTTTGTAAACAATGCAAAGCGCTTCTGGTTTGAGTTTCGGTTTGAGTTTGGGTTCATGTTGTTTGCGTGAAGTGCTTTCGGAGCATGTTTGACGCATTGGCAAAGTTGCCGTTTGCGCTCGCTCGTAAAAGCGAAAAGAGTACATTTTAATTTAAACAAATTAAATTTTCGTGCATCATTGCAGGCGCATAAGCCAACTTCTTCTTGGGCGGACCAACAAGTGCGGGTTTGCTTGGCGGGTTTCAATCAAACAAAAAAAAAAACTAAGTTGTTATTTATTCATTTTTTGTTTTTCATTTTATTTATTTATTTGCGTAATTTTCTTCGTCAGCACGTGGTAGCAATTTTTTTCGTTTCGTTGAGTCTGCCTTCACGCGCCCCCTGTCAGCCAACATTACATTGTTGGCGTCGGCCTTTTTGACTTTGAGTGCCACTGAGTTGCTGACTTTTACATTTGTTGGGCGACTGAGCAACCGACAGACAGACGGACAGACGGACGGACAGACTGGCAATCAGACTAAAATGTAAGTGGCAGCAAGGCCGCGTTTTTAATTTTGATGCCACTGAAGTCATTAGAATGATTAAAAAAACAAAAAAAAAAAATATATATGAAATAAATAAATGAAACCCTTTTTGCGCAGTTACTTTACGTCTCTAAACATTGGATTAATACATATATATTTTTTTTTTTTTGTAAAAAATATGCTTGAAGCACGACGCGTGCAGAAGGCAATGATAAGTTTGCATTACGTGTTTGGCGCTGCGAGAGGCATATCACGCTAGATTGCGCTATTTATTGCACGCAGCAAAGACTCAAAAGTAACAAGCCACTCGCACAGTCAAGCCACCAAGGCAGGCAGGCAGGAAGGGCGGCTGTAAGGACTCGTAAGCGGCGACTGTGGCAACGCGCAACAAATTTTCACATTGTACTTAAGTCACTTAAGCCGTTTTAGTGTTTTATCACAGCAGCTTCGTTCTCAGCACACAACTCGCAATGAGACGTTGAGTTGGTGCGTCACACACACACACACACACACACACACGCATACAGCTTAGCATTAAGTTAAGTGTCGAGTGCGCACTGCTTTAAAATGACGTTGATCGTACAAGCGCCGCATTGGTCCTGCCACGAGTTGAGTCGAGTTGAGTCTGTGTGGGCGTGGCACTTTACAAGCGTGTAATGTGCAAAAACTGCGCACTTAATGCCACGCTAATCCTTCAACAACAAGCACACATAAGGAAGCCATAGAGTTGCCAATTTACTTCGTTGGTGGCTTTCAAGTTAAGCGTGACCCGTTTGCTTTGCTCAGCTCGTTCGCTCGCCAGCCTTACTGCCTTCTGCTGGCTGACGACGTTGCGCGCACAGAGCACTTTAAGTGTAATGAATGAAACAATATGTAGAGTTTTTTTCCCGTTCGCCATTCGCCATTCGCCATTTGCCACATGTCGTCGCCGACGTTGTTAGACGAAAATATATTGAACTTGAGCTGCAAGTTGGCTCAATTTGGCTTGTAGCGCTTTGATTTATTTGAGTGTCACTAATGCTATAAACGATCACTTGATTTTTATTTATGCGCATTGTAAATTATTATTGTATATGCTCATATATGAGCAGAGCTCGTTTCGAATTTGCAACAGTCATCGATTCTATAAAACTTTGTATTTTTTTAAACAATTTATGCCAACAATAAAATGTATTCATGATGCGCAAACAAAAGCGCGACTTAAATGCATACAAAAAAAAAAAACACACACATATAATAAAAGTATAATAAAAGTAATAAATAAGTAAATAAAAAATGGAAAAAAAGAGAGAAAAATAATTCAATTTGTTTTCAGAGGTTTGCGATTGGCATGTTCGTGTCATGTCAGTTGAGCTCAGCTCAGTTCAGTTCGCTTCAATTCGATTTTCAATTGTGCGCCTGCAATGGCCACAAAAAATACAACAACAACAACAGCAACAATAAAACATCTAGTCAATGATGAAAAAATGTTGAATTCCGGGTTTTTTTAAACTCTTCACACAATGTTTGAATTGCACTTGTATGGACATGAAAATCAACCAATGTCCAATTTTGTAAGCTTGATCAGCTTCAATCCGATTGACAATTTAAGTTATAAAGCAAGCATGATGCAAGACTTGCACATGTCGCCTCAAGCACTTGTTCTATAATGAGCAGGTGCTCAAACAGCAACAATGGTCTATAAAATAATATCATTGTAATAATATCAAAGTTGTAAGCTTCAAGTGCTTTCTGTGTTCTCATGAATCTTATTGAAAATGCGCCTACCAAAAGTGAAGTGTATAAAGTTTACATCATGACTAAATGAAATTTGATTGGTTTTGTTCATTATTTTATTCGTTTCATTGTTGTTTTTTTTTTTGTTCGCTTATGATTGAACTCGTTCATTGAATTGATGAAATTATTTTTGTCTGCAATTTAGCTGAAATCAAGCGATGATTGCCATCAAATGAAGCTGTGCGTGAAATGCGACGAGTTTTTGTTTGTCATACGAATTCGTGCTCAGTTTGTTCTTGTTTGTTGTTGAAGTGCCTCTGCACAACCCACACTCACAAACACAGACAATCGCATCATGTGTGCGTGCGTACGTGTGTGTGAATTTATTGTTGGTGGCAGAACGCATCGTTTAGCATACAAATTGCATTTTTCGTCAACATTTGAAGTAAAAATTGCATGTAAAATAATATTTCCTTTTTTGTATGTTTTTCATTTCGTTCTTATTGTTGTTTGTTTATTGTTTTGTTGGTTTTGAGACACACACAGAGAGAGAAGAGTTAAATTGCGCGCACTTTGAACTTGAGGTTAAAGCAATTTGACATTTGTTGGCATTTCGGCCTAATCGAATATTTGCAAAACCGCTAAGCTGTGCAAAATTAATTTCACATTATTTGTTATGTTGAGCAATGCTGAACATGTTGCGCACTCAAACTATTTACTCACCATACACACACACACACACACACACACACACACATACGTATGTTGTAATGAGTAATGGAATGCCTCAGCGGCATTGCGGTTTTTGTGGTTTCGACAGCGACGACTGAAATTGATTGATTCAAGCGGAAACTTGTCAAGTTTTGCACACGGCAAACATTTTAACTTGAATTTTCTTACACGCTTCTTGCAGCATGCAAAGAACAAATAAAACGCAACGATATGTCAACGAGAAACTCGTATTTTTTATATAAGCAAGAAAAAGTAGAAGAAAAAACATGTTATTGTGCATTAAAGTCAAATCAAAGTTGAAAAAAGTGAAGGTTTGCGCCATGTAGCTTGCCATTGCGCTCGTTGCTGGTGTTGTTGTTGCTGTCGCTGTTATAGTTTGTAAGTGCATGCATACAAGCGCAAGGATAAGCTAACAAATGATATTAGAAGATAAAAGAGACAAGAGACAAGGCAATAGACGAGGGGCAGACGCAAGCAGGAGCAACGAAATGGCGCAGGTTGTCAGAATGTTTCGAGTTGAGCGTTTGCACACAAAACAAAGCGTAATGTTTTATTTATATTGCGTGTGTTGTTTGTTGTTTGAATGGCATGGGCGTTAGTTGTGGGCGCGTCGTGACATGCTCATCACGGCGAACAGGCATTTGTGTCGCCTAGCATGGCTTTTACGATGACGAGAATGACAGGAGTGACAACGCCGACGACGACGACAATGACGACGACAATGACGATGATGACATGAAGACAAGTTCAACAAACAATGAAACATTGCACAGCATAAGAAATGCGAATAGAATAACTTGCTTGCTGTATTGACACAATGCCTTCACTACACTACACTACACTACACTACACTACGCTACACAGCACAGCACAACTAGCCAAACAAGCAAAGTGAAATGAAGCATGGCGGGCGGGTGGCGATAGAGCCGTGACACAGCGTGAGTGTTGTGCGAGAGAGTTTGTCTGGCATTGCGAGTATATTAAAACGAATGCCTGACAATGCCAAATGGCAAAATTTATGCGCGGAATTTGAACTTTCTAATGCTGTTTAAAGGACTTTAAGTGTTAGATTTCCGGCAGCAAAGTGTGAACTCTGAGGCAAGTTGAGACAACTTGGCTTTGCTTGCTTGCTGGCTTGCTTACGTTGCCTTGAGACGGCCGCAACACAAGCGGAAGAATCAAGTAGTTTTTTATGTTTTCCGGCTGAACTTACTGAACTCAACTGTTCTCTACTATAAAGCACTGAAATCGCATGCTGCCTCTGCCTCTGCTCCTACTGCATGTGCTTGTGCTTGTGCCCGGCTAGTTGAAGTCGCGTCTGGCATAGCGATTGCATTTGTGCTGGTCTGCTATATTCAAAAGTTTAACAGGGATTGAGTGCGACGAAGCGCAATTCGAGCGCCAAATGCCTTTAATGGGCGCTCTTTGGCAAATGTCAATGTTTGTTTTATGTTTGCAAGACCACGCACGGTTGTCTGGCTTACAAATACTCTGCTTAGTTGTGCGAAGCGGCTCTGAGTCGTTCTCGTTCTTGTTGTCGTCATCGTCGTCGTTGATGTCGAAAGAGATTTGCTCCAATGTGCTGGCAAGCTTCACTCGGCTTTGACTGTGCCCATATTTGGTTGGTCATTGTATGCTTTTGTCTTTGAACCGCTTTAAGTCGGTTTCTCGCCGCTCCGCTCCATGCCTGTGTTCAGCAGCACTCCACTCATGTCGTTGCGTTGTGCATGCTTGTTTGTGTTGTGCACCTTTCGTTGTGTATTTGTGTGTATTTTTCACGTAAAATAGTGTGAAACTCAACAACTTAAAATGTAAATAACTTTTCAAGTGGTTTGTGCAAAACTTTCGTGTTGAAGTTGCCCTCCTCATAGTCATAGACATCATCGGTGTGGCACTACCTATATTCACTCGAAGTAAGTACATGCCTCTCCATGCAACACTTAAGTGTTTCGTTTCAATTTGGCCAGTGGGCAGTGGGCAGCACATTGCACCTCAGCAAACCATTTCTTCACTGAGTCCTTTCGACGAAAATTAATAAAATGCAATGCTTCAAGTTTGCATAGTCTATCATATATGCATGCCAAAGACCTGAAACAAAAGGCACTCGCAAATTGTTTATACATTTTAAAATACAATTTGTTTGTGATTTATGCACATTATTAGTTGAAGAACATCTTCGAAACATTTATCAAAGCACTTTGACATTAATTTTTATTTGGCGCACATGTTGTTGTTGCACAAATGTACGCAGCATATTTTATTGCCAAATAACTTTCGTGAAGAAGTCACTTTAGTCTGGCTTAAGCGAATAATTTTTGTTTGCTGCAAACATAAACTTTATAATTAATTTAACGAAAAGTTATAAGCGTCGAATGTTTATGTGCAACATTCAGCCAAAAACAAAAGTAATTCTTGTTGTTGTTGTTTGGTTAGTAAAGACTGTGGCAAGACGACGTGACCTTCGTTAAGACTTAAGTCACAAGACCACAAAAAGTGTAGAAAAGCTTTTAGTGTGAATTTGTCGTTGAAGCATAAATGAACTTAAAGCGAACTTAAAGCCGAGCGTAGTTAAGCGACGCCGCTGTTGCCACAATGAAGCGACGGTGCACGAAAACTTGCCAGCAAACAGTGAACAGCAAACTTATTCAATAAACGTCAAAGACGCGTGTGCAAAACGCTTCAAAGCGAAAACGAGCTGAAATTTTGGCAATATCTGTGCCAACTTTGGGCGAAACAGTGCGGTCCGACGACGGCGTGAGAATTCACTCATTACGCATACGAAATTGCCTAAATTTGGGCCATAAACACGAGCGAGGCGACGACTTCAGTTTGTAGCAACTTCAGTGCTTGTACACTCGACGCGGTGAGCTGAGAAGTTGATGAAATCGAATTAGACGTGACTGTTGCACTCGAGCCAAGCGGAAACGCACGGAAGTGAAGCAACGCAAAGCAAAGTGAAGTGAAGTGAAGTTTCGTGTTTCACAAAGTGGTGTGAGGGGCGACTGAGAGTGAGTGAGTGAAAGAGAGAGAGCAATTGCAGAGCAGAGACAGCTTGGCGCTGTTGGCGCTTTAAGAGGCGAAATTTATGGCTGCTCACGAGTGACCTTCAACCTTATGCGGTGCGAGATAGTTGGGCCATTGGCCTTCGCACTCTGCTTGCGCAGCCAAATCTCAACTAACTGAACGAAAATTGCATACAAAATTTAAACTTAATTAAACTTTTCGTGACTATTTTTTTTTGTTGGTATTTTTTGTACACATTTATTTGGCAAGCGCCCACGTAAAAACGCGAGTTGATGCTGCGCATGAATTGTTGTTGCACACACACACACACACACACAAACACGCACAGTGAAAACTCATGAATGCAACTTTAATTATGAACTTAAATCGAAAAAGTTTAGCTCAACATTAGCATTGCAAGCGCGACTTGCCGCTGTTGCATGTGCAGCTGCAATTGTAGGCTCTCTGACATGCGGTATGCCCGCCGGCGCTTACATGGCGCTAAACGAGTAGTGTGCACAACTAAAGCAAACTTGTTTCGCAAAGCTTCTAATTAAAGCAAAACAACGTGAAAGACTTCCATGCGCAAAATGTTTAATGCCGTTTGATGGCAAATTTCGTTTGACTGTTGCATACTTCACGGCGCGCCCTACAAAATTACTAAAAGCTTTTATAGACAATTTAACATGCGTTTGTTTTTGTTTTTGTTTTTCTTTTCGTGTGTTTTTAAAGCGCCTTGTTTAAGTTGCTTAAAAGTTGAAGTTAAAGCGACACTAATGCTGCCGACTTTGACTTAAAGTGCAATGCGTCACGTGCCACGCGGCGTGTGAGCAACACGAGCACTAGCACGAGCACGAGCAGGCCGTCTAAAAGAATTGAGCGAAGGCAATGCCATGCAAGGATGTTGCAGTCAAAACTCAACACAAATTTTTCGTCATGAATACAAATGCATTTGCTGTTCTGCAATTTTCTATGGCAAAGCGTAGCATTTACAGTTTTTCAGTTCAGTTCAGCTTTTGCTATTCTTTTCACTCTTTTATACATACCATGCTGCACCTTGAGTTGCGTTGCGTTGCGTTGAGTTGAGTACAGTTGAGTTGAGGCTCGTTTTCGGCACGAAGTCTTTATGACGTCAGCGTGACTTTTGCGATTCCGGCTGGCGGCATGAAGCGCCACAGTATGAAGCAATGTGCCGAGCCAATGCGTTTATTCATGCTTTTTTTTCTTCATCTTTTGATTTTGTTGCTCGTCTTCGGTTGTCTTTTGCAGTCGCTTTGTTTTTTAAACAAATTTCTAAAATCAATATTTGCCGAAAGTGTTTTGCATACCAAATTATTTGCGAAAAGAGTACGAAAACTGTCCCACACAACGACAACAACAACAACAACAACGAGCGCGAGCTGCAGGAATTGTCAACAAATGATTTTATTTTCTGGGTTTCGGGCACAAATACTTTACCCCTTTTTGCTGTTTTACTTCACCCTTTGTGCTTTACTTGCTTAGTTGCTTCCTTAGTGTGCGCCGTTGCAAAAGACGTGTACGGTTCATGTTTGCTCGCTCGCAGCGTGTAAAAATCAAATCGCAATACGTTTAGCGTTGACATGTGTGCTTGCACATGTGTGCCATAAATGTCCTGACGAAATTCATGTACAAACAACGCCAAAAACATGCAACACAAGACATGAACTCAGACATGGCCCAAAACAAACCGAACAACAAAAAGCAACGTAAGCAAAAAAGCAAAAAAGGATGCGTTATAATTTGCTTCGACTTTGCTTATGAGTGACCGTACAATGAAGCAATGAAGCAATGAGGCAAATGACTTGATATTTAACAAGATTTAGTTTAAACGGATGTCGCCGGCGGCATTGTTTGAGCATGAGATTTTGTTGTGCCTTCGTTTCGTTGAAAGAGACACAGACGTTGGTGAAATACGTCTTTGTTTTCTGTGCGTTACTTTTGCAAAGTAAGCTGAATTGATTTGATGTATTATGTGCCAATAAGCCGCGAATTTGTTATGCAACAGCGGCTCAGAGGGACAATGCACAGGACATCCGATACGAGACGTGTTAGTTTGTGTCGCACATTTGACACGTGCAGCGAAGCTTTGTCAAGGCGCTGCAGCGGCAAAACGGAAGTCAACGTGCACGTGAGAGCGAGGGAGAGAGAGTGCGATAAATGTTTTAGAGCGTGTGTGTGTGTGTGTGTGTGAAGGCAAAAGCGCAGGAGTCAAACGCATGTTAGCTTGTGTAGGAAATTGGTTTCGCTTCGCTGCGCTCGATTGAAAAACCAACACAACACAGCACAGCACAGCTCAAGTGCAAATGTCAGCCTGAGAGAGGGTGAAGGGGGTCACTGCGCCCTATAGATTTATGTGAGTGTATGTGTGTGTGTGTGTATGTGTGTGAGCGTTTGTAGTTTTAAAGTATGCCGGCTAGCAATCTTCAGTGACCGCGTCGCACTCGATAATCAGCAGATTGCTTCTTACTCACACATAGAAACACACACACACTCACACACACACGTGGGAGCTTGCTTGTGCATGTGTGCTGAAAGGACTTCGATGACTGCTACGTTGGTTACATACACACACACACACACACACACACATGTGTTCGTACGCTGCTGCCAGTGACGAGGCTCAGCAGACCGTTTGGCTGCCGATGCGGCGCGCTTTGAACCTTCAATTAATTTACTTTGTTTTTCCAGTTGACCAGACATTAACATTACTTGACTTCCTGCTCTGCGCTTTTTTGCGCTCGTTTGCCTTTCCTTTTCGTATGTGTGTGCCTGCTTGTGACTCCGGCAAGGACCTTCATGCTATTCGGCTGCTTTACTTACTTTAAGCGCCATAAATTATTTGTAGCTACTAATCTTATTGTTATTGTTGCTGTTGCTGCCGTTGCTGTTGCCTTTGCCATTGTGCTCACTCATTTTATTTTGTATGTGTGTTTATTTTTATTGGCGCAAAGTTATTTTAGAGCGCAGAAATTTTCTTTCCAAAATTTATTTATGTTATTTATAACGAGTTGCGTCTATGCCACTGAAACTAACACGAGGTCATGGCGGCACCAGTGGCAGAACAGCGCGGCGACAACAACAATAATATCAACGGCTGCAAATAATAACACGTTTACAGCAAAAGTTCGCCCAAATACATGAAGGTGCTGCAGTCGTGGTGTCAGCGGCAGGCATGCGAGTGTTAAATGACTCTGAGAAAGTCGGCGCGCATTGTAAGAACAACGACGACGATGAGGAGCGACCTCGACGAAGTTGTTCAAGGTGGCAGCCAAATGTTTTTGATGGTCGAAATATGTTGCCTAATTACATTTCGCCAGGTGATTAAACATATAGGCAGCTCCATTGCTCTTGCAGATGCTCATGTTTTTGTTGTTGTTCTTCTTATTGCTTGCTAATGTTTTGCTCATGTTGTACACATTGCTAATGATAGCAATTTAAGGGCGCTCTTGACATGAATATTGCGTATGAGTTATTATCCTTGCTCGCTATTTAAATAAGAGTCAAATTCAAGTTCTTGTCAATTCAATACTGAAAAGAATGCAATAATTTAAGAAAAATTACTTATTTATTGTCGAATTCTATCTTGTGTGCTTTTGATTGATCGACAAGCATGCTGTGCTCGATAATTTATGGTAGAAGTATAAATCATTGAAATATTTTAACGTCCGTCTGAAAGTCTACCTTTGTGATAGTGTCGATCTTGAAAACAAAGAGAAATACAATCGAAATTCCTGTGGATCAAGATCCTCTTCTATCTCCTATTCATTAAGCAGAAAAATTTGAATTACCTTTTTAATATAAATCATTCAATTTATGCCTCATGCATTAAAAAAATTCATCAAATATTGAAAATAAAATTTTATACTTTTTATAATCTTTCAAACAAAAAAAAAAGTCTTACAAAAAAAAATTTATTTTAGAAGTTTGAAAAATTATGAGGTTTTTGTTCATTGTGTTGTTGTACGCTGTCATTGTATGTGAAACTGCAACGGGGCTTAAGTGCTACGCCTGTACTCCGGTGACCAGTAAAAAGTGTCAACGAGAACTTAGTGATTCGTACCTTAAAAAATGCGACGAGGATGCTACTCAGTGCTATGTTTACGTGGTTAGAGGTAACTCTTTAAACTCAAATATTACATTTGATGATGCAAACAATTTTGTTTTTGTCTTGCAGCGAGAGGTGAGAAGGTTATTAATCGCGGTTGCGTAATTCCTGCAAAGAAAAATTCAAGTTGCGCTCAAGTGAAAGAGGTGATTGAAGCTGTCCCTGGTGCCAGAATAAAATATTGTAATATGTGTGATAAGGACGGATGCAACAAAAGTCGTTCAAGCCACTTTGAGCCTATCGCCGGCTTATTCCTTATTCTGTGGGCTCTGGCGTGTGTGAATGATGAAATTCAGATGGGACAGTAACGTACACGTTTGGGCTCTACTTATCACTGCTTTAATGAATTGTTAAAAATCATAAAATTTGGTAAGGAAAATCAAATTTCCTTCAGTGTTTGTTGGTGAGTGACAAATACCATGATTAAATTCGTATAGCTCTGCGAGCACGAGCAGGAATGTGGGCCGGTGACTTTGCTAGCGGTATAGCGTGTGTAAAGATCGTTCTATATTCGTATGCAGTGACATTTGAATATAAAACAAAACCAACAAGAATAACAAATTGCAAATGGTGCTTAGTTCAGTTTAGTGCCGCTCAGCTTAACTATTGTCTCCATTGTCGGCAAGTTGCATTGACTCGTTTCAATCGCATGAATCTGGTGAATCATTGCAGGTCAGTTTACAAATTTCAATGTTTGGCTTAACATCAATTGATAGCGAGCGCATTTGGAGCATTTAGTAATGACAGCGATACCAAAATTGAATTTGGAATATGTCAATTTGAGCCCTTTGATGTGCAGTCACAGCTAATTGAAAGGATTAGCGGCGATTTACAGTGCGCACATTGAATGCGATGAGCAAACATGTTTCGTGTCTGTTCAGTAACTTTCATTGTGTTAGTTGCCTGTTTTTACATTAAACACTCCGCTCGTTTGTTACCGCGCACTGATTTGATGTCGAAGGCACTCTGGTAAGCTCATTAACAAAGTTAAAGTCCGAAATTATGCAATAATAATGTTAATAATAACTTTGTCTGCAAAGTCAACTCAAGCTCAGAGCGGAAAATTGATTTCAAGCTGAAATATTTTATTTGCATACCCTACACACACAAAACATGTTTAAGGCATACATTGATTCAATGGAACGTTTGGTTTCATCGTAATGACGAACACTTGTTTCCAGCTTAATGTTCGAACGCTGTATGTGCTGTGTGGCGCTATGTAACATAAGACTTTTTAATGTGTTATGTTCGTTATTTCACTTTTTCAATCTTAGCACTTTCAAGCTGAATTTTGCCATCATCTACTTAGCTCTTCATCTTGCTCTAATTTAACAACCCTTTGTATAAATTTACTACCAAGGCAAACAATGAATTGAAATGATTGTAGCGCAAAAATAAGTCGTTTAGTGCTCAATAGAAAATCACTTTGCATGTTACACAAAACTAACGCACACGCACACACAGCTTGATTAACTCAGTGATTCGAGTGAGTCTTGTTGTATTTGCTCTGACTACGAGGCTTACTCATCAAAATGTTGTTTTTGTTTAATTAAAAATTTTAATGGCTTTTTGTAATATTCGACTAAAAGTTTGGCATTTTATTGTACGGCAAGAAAGAAAATGTGCTGACTTAAAGCGTTTTAAGAAAGTTGTTGAAAACTTTTAAGCAACTTCATGACGCCAGGCATATCAGGACCGTCAAAGGACGATATTCATATCAAAAATATAAAATATATACAAATATATATATTTATTCAAAATGTCTTAATTGCCGGTCCGGTTTAATTGAAATGTTGGCGTATTTTGCATGCGATTCGTTTTAAAAACGTTTAAAAATAATTTTATTATTAATTATTGATATGATATTATTAAAGCAGTTTAAAAATGAATAATGCAAAATTGATTTTGTGCCTTCTTTGGCACGGCTCACCTCGCGCAGTCATTTTATGCACGAACGTCGAACGGTAATTTACTAATTTCTCAGCTTAAAATAATTTATAAACATTAATTAAAAACATACATTTACATATGTACATTATTATTATTATTATTATTATCATCATGAATTTACATATATGTAAATGCGTGCAGACTAATTTTTTGTTCAAAACTTTTAAGCACGCGCGCTAAAATACTCATCAATTATTTATAAGTATTTGTGGTGTTATTTGTGTAGTTGTTGTTGTCGCTGTTGTTGTTGTTGTTGTTATCGCTTTTGTTGTAATCATTGTTGTTGCTGTTTCTGTTGTTGTTGTTATGAGTCAATGCAGTCATTCAAAATTGTCGAAATAAAATGAATTTCAATTATGTTGGCATTTCGAAATTTGGCGTTCGAGTGTTATTCAATTTATGTTGCATACTTGCAGGCGGGCGTTTTGCATTGCATTGAAATTCTAAATTAGTTTGTCAACGCGTTTGGGGGTCAATGAATCAGCGGCAGAGCATCGCCTGCCATTTTCAATACAATGCAAATAATACAAATATAAGTATGAATAAATTATTATTTGCAATTACATTTGTGAACTGTGATTTTTTTTTTTTTGGTTTTGTTATTTTGTTTTTAGAATTTTTGTTTTCATTTTGACATAAACCATTTGAGTATAAAATTGAATAAAACAATAAGCACAAATATCATAATTAATTTCGATGCTGAAACATCTTCCATCTGCAATATTTGCACTGCACAACGTCATCATTGTCAACAGAAACATGGCTAAGAACATCTTTTGTTAGCCGCAAGCTTGATATTCCTGTTGCTTTATCTAATTGTTGTAACAAGTGTCGGAGAAATGTGCTGGCTGGAATTTATAAGTGCTGGGCGACAGCATACACGAACCGGGCGATGACGGCAACGCCTCGCAAGTGTCCCTTTACGCTTGCGGTGTGGTCGATTTGGCTAACAGCAGGCCGGGCCGATCCGGGCCGGCAATGGCAAGTGTTGGCCAACAGAGATGTGGCAGAGACGGCGGCATTTTGGCCTCCAAAGATTCACACTCATTCTCAAGACACGTATTGCTTGCTAAGTGAAACAACGTACTCGGCGATGATGATGAGTTTGACTGGACTGGACTGAACTGGACAGGACCTGACTGTACAGGAAGGGACGGGACAGGATAGCCGGGTAGCTGCTGCTGCTGCGTGGGGTGTCTGTGCGAGCAGGACCAACCACTGTGCCAGCATTCAACGGGTCGGTCTTGAAGTGTTGTGCTGGCAGCATGTCTGGCTGGCTTTCAGTGAAGTAGAATCAGTTTCTTGTAATAAATTTGTTTCAAACATGCAATGCCCGTGGGACAACTCACCGCACACTCTTACACACACACACACACACACACACATGGAACACAGCACGTCCGCTCTTTCGGTTGCTATAATGCTGTGTTGCTGCCTCAGTTGCTCGTTTCTCGTTTCTCGTATTTCGTCTTGCAACTCGCCTTTGTTCTGGCATTGCCACTGCTGCCGCTGTTCGTTGATGATGTCGGTTTATTGTGCAAGGCCACAAATTGCCGACTGTCCGCATTCGTGCCAATGTTGTGTGCGTGAGTGTGTGTGTGTGTGTAAATCTAACGAAGAAATCGCATTTAATGTCTATTTACGGCAGATTAAGATGAAAACTTCTTTGAACAAACACACACACACAAACACACACATACACACGCATACACACTAATTTGTTATCGAGTGTACAATACAAAGTTGTTTAAATGCTTTGGCCTAACAAACATTCAAATTGTTGAATGATTTTCGTATCTTTTTATGATGCACATCAACATTGAGCTATCGCTACGATTCATTGAGGCCGCTGTAGACTTCTTCTATTATTATCAGAAACCAAAAAAGTTAAGGCAACAAAAAAAAGGAAGAAACCAAGTGACATAATCAACACTTGATAAAGCAAACACTTGGAAATTAATTAAATTGCAAATACCCTTGAAGCTGCAGTTTGTCTTTCACTCACTCACTCATTCACTAGCTCATTCACTCGCTCACTCATACATACACTCATTCACTCACTCAGTCGGCACTCACTTCAGCAACACTTTGCCTGCCACTTTGGCCGCCTTTGCTGCTCGTTGCACGCTCCTGTTGCCGACAACAGCATTGGCAGCTGCTTTTCGTACATTCAATCGTTCGTTCGCTTATGCTTTCTTCGGACTGTTCGGTCTGTCAGCATAGAAGCAAACGAGCAAGTAAGATAATCCAGTCCATCAATAATGCAAACATTGCTTTCTATAAAACATTCTTCTATCGGCCACCCTCTCTCTCTCCCACGCTCACACTCTTCTTGTCTAAGTCTTGAATATTCGGTGCTTGCCATCAGGTTTTTTTCATTCATTCATTCATTCATTGTTTATTTTTAGTGTCTTGAGGCTCTCAACCAAATAGTTTTCGTTTTCGTTAGTTTTGGTTTGTTTTTCTTTACTTTTTTGTTTTGTTTTGTTTTGTTTTTTATCTTTTGCTGGCGGCGTAAATCTGCTCGAAAAGCACACGAAAGCGGCAGCTGGCCAGCAAGTTGCAACTTAAGCGCTTCACAATTTGTGTTCTGTGCTTGCAACCTGAAGCTGTAAAATAGTTAAATTGAATAACTCTTCTTTGCCCACTTTGGGGCAAAAGCGTAAAATATCAGCATACATTTCAACTCAAAAGCAAACAAAGAAGTTGTTATTTGTATTCAGCGCACTTAGAAGGCACAAAAACACATGACAACGTTTGTTAATTACCACAAAAAAACACACACATACACACAGAAACACACATTTGTGTTCACATTTCCGGCACGCCGACTGAACATGCAACGGAAGCTCCAAAACGCCGGCCGCATTTCCGGTTTCGACAACGCTTATGTGTGTGTGTGTGTGTGTGTTGGTGTGTTTGTGTTCATGCGCTCCTCGTGACCATCAACTGAGTTATGGCGAGTTAATTTTTCAACTGCTTAATGAGCGGAAGTGGTCATTATGAGCAGATTTAAATATGTCGCAAGGCATTAAAAATGGCAGATGAGTCCATCAGCACGTGGCGCATTTAAAAATGTTGCCCGTCAAACTTGCATTATAAATGGTGCACACACATACACGCGCACAGCATTTTAGACAACACTTTTAATATGAATATTATTTGACTAGAGTAGAAAACACGTTCGGCTTTGATTGGCGCTTCGAAATGACGCACAAAATTCGTTTAAATCATCGCAAAAATTTTAAACAAATAACAAAGTTTATGTTTTTCATTTATTTGTTGTTGATTTCGTTTGCGCGCAAAGCAAACGCAATTTAATAACATTTAACGCGACGGTTGGGAAATTGTTGCAGAAATGAAATTAGTGTCAAAAGCGCCAAAAAGCGTGCAAAGCAATGCCGCCATTTTGAGTTGTTCCGCTGAACTGTTGGCTTTGTGCATGGTTGTGTGTGTGTGTGTGCGTGTGCTTGGCTTGCGTATAAGTGCGTTTGCGGCGCGCTGTCGTTGCTGTTGGTTTTGAGTGTTTGCACGCTCGTGACACTGACACGACAAACATAATGACCAACAACTTCTAAGCTGGTTAAAAAATGTAAATTATGCTTGACATTGTTTCAGCATTTCTCTCTGCTGCTCTTGAGTTTCTTTTAAGCTTTTACTGTACTTGCCACATGCCACGGCACGGCACGGCACGGTACGGCACGCGACGCAACGCAATGCGCCGCAGTGACAAAAGACAAAAGCTGACATTTAGCCCGAGGGCTTCAAAATAAAAAATAAAAAAAACATAAAAAAACTGAAAGAAAAATCTCACTAAAAGTGAAAAGACTTGTGCGGTGAGAGAAGTAATGAAATGAATGAATGAAATTTTGTGACATTTTTCAAGTTGCGCGCGCGCTCTGCAAAATGCCACCAAACAACTTCAGTTCAGTTTACTTCAGTTCGAGTTCATCATTCAGTTTGTTCAGTTCGCGTGCCCCCGAAGCGTAAAACGTGCAAAAAGCGACAAATTCATAATGAGGTGACTTCGGTGTCTCCAATGTAGCGACAGAAACCGCCAAAGTTACCACTCGAAAATCGTTTCGGTTTTGACGAACGATTCAGTCAGCTTGTGCATGAAATGAGAGTCAGCCAGTCAACCAGTCAGTCAGTCAGTCAGTGAGTCAATCTTGCTGTCATTGCTCAGTTAGTCATTTCATCAACTGACAGCAGCCATCAAGCAGACAGTCTGATACGTATATGTACCACACAACACACCTCACCTCAGGCGCAGTACGGTGCTAACCAAAGCGGGTTATACAATATGGCGGATTTCATGCGCCAATTACTTTCAGGCTTCATTGGTGTGACACAAAAACATTCTGAGCCATGCTTTTATGCTTTCGACAAAGCTGTGCGAATGTATCAATATCATTCGCTTACGTGCTCGAGCCGTTGCGTTGGCGTTGTGTTGGCGCTGTGTTGGCGAAAAGGAGGCAGCGAAGTGACAGAGACAGAGCGAGAAATATCAGGTATTAAACTTTGAAATGCTTTTAGTCAGCTTTCGTATTTACCAATCCGGGAAATTTGATTTATTGATTGAATAAACCATGTGCTCAATAACGTCGGCGTGTGCATAGAGCAAAAGACCGAAACGTCGAGAAAAAGAAAACAGGAAGAAAATAAAGCATAGTACGAACAACGTTGCCATGCACTCTTCTTACTGCCAATCAAACACACACACTCGCACACACACATACACAGACACACGAGCAATGAAGGCATGTTGAAGTTGAAGTTGCTGCAGCAACGCAACAGTTCTCAGCCACTCAGAAGACGTAAAGCAAATAGCAAAGGGGTGTAGAGTAGGAGTAGCGTAGAGTAGAGCAGCGCTCAGCTCAGCTCATCTCAACTCTCCTCGATGACGCAACGATGGCAACTTCATTGAAAATGGATTTTTCAATACCGCAAATATGATTATTCTTGCCATACAAACACACTCACACACACACACACACGAACACACACGAACACACACACCAGCGCGCGAGTCGGAGTCGCATTGCGCCGCACTCATATAAATTGATGAATGACTGCCGCTCGTTGCTTTCAACGTCCGCGTATAACGGTATTTATTTCGCATCCACAGCAAAAGTGCGTCAGAAAAATGTGTTCAAATTTTTATTCGCTTTCATATTAATTTTTTTAATGAAATCGAAATCAACTGCGAGAAGCTTTCGGCCGATTTCTGATTTCCATTGTTTTAACGCTGCTTAAATATTTTTATCCACAATGCGTACAATAAATAAATGTTTATTGCTTAAAATAACGAAATGCGTTTAACCCGCACACGCACACACTCACTCACACACACAGAGATGGAAAACGTGGCAAATGATTTAACTAAATTATTGCATAACAATTGACTTTAATTTCTTGAATCGTTTTCAACTTTTTCGTCAAGTATTAGCTCGATTCCGTTTTGGCATCTGCTCGGACAAGGGCGCGGCGGTGGGCGCGGTGAGACGTTCTGCGAAAAAAAACCCGTTGACAACTTGACTAACTTTTAATGCCGCTCACTTAAAAGTTGCAACATGCTAGAAGCCGTTCGACTGCGCCGCCGCTTCCACTCGGCTCAGTTCCACTCGGCCTGACTTGGCTGTGTTGTTGCCTCTGCCACTGCCACTGCCGCTGCCATTGCTTCTTTATTAAAAACTTTCTCTGCGTAAAAATGTACGTTACAATTTTTCTCATGCTCGTGTTTGTGCTCCCTTTTATACCCTGCACAAACAGGGTGTCGGTGTATATCAAGTTTGCTTCAGACCAAATGTATTCTTGATCAGGACGACAAAAGGAATCTATCAATGATCGTCCGAGCATCCATCCGTGCTCACAAATGATTCTCGGAAACCATAAGAACTAGAGACTTGAAACAAGAAAGGCGAACTTGCCACGCCCACTTTCAGTGCTACCCAATTTTCATAAATTGTGTAAGCCTTGGCCTGCCAGCGATTTTGAACAATATTAGCATAAATTAGTAATGTCAGATGAACCATATTGCTTAAATTTTGAAGTGTGCAGTGTATTATATTGTCGAGTATATTCGACTTTACCGTGCTTACTGACTTCTTTTTTTCCATTTTCATTTGAGCTTGCATTGCCTTGCAATTTTCGGTATTTACTTTTAGCTCATTTAATGGATTTTGTACAGCAAAAGAATGTGCGAGGAAATTGTTGCACAAACTTTGCATTGCTGTAGTAATTGACGTTCTGTACTAAAGAGAGTGAGGAAGGCAGAGAGGAACAGAGAGTGCTAGAGTGTGCAATATTGTAGAATAAAGGGCGCAGTCGACTATGCCAGCCTGCAGGTGAGACGTGCAAAAGACGAAATTAAAAGTTTAATATGCAATAATGACATACAGTAGAAACTCTTAAGTGTGCACACACAGACGTGCAATTGATGGACATGTTCATTGCGTAGTTTTTCACTGTAATGTTATGTAAGCGAAAGTTGTTCAACTTAATTTGAACGAAACAATTAAGTTGAGTTACATAAAGAAACGAAATAAATCGTTTGCCGCTTTAATTCGGCCAATGCAAACAACATTAACGTCCGTTTTGTGTGTCCATCTTCCTGCCGTGCCGTGCCATGTCCATGTCCATGTGCAAACAGCAACTATCAGTGTCAAGAGCAAACTCCATAGTTCGGACTCGCTGCACAGCCCGCGCTGCCGCCTCTTTCACGGTTACCGTGAAGGCGACTCGTACGACACATGTAATAATTCAATTGTGTGAACATCTATTAAATAAGATTGATGACAAGCAACCGAACCAGCAAGCCAGCAAGCAGCCATGCGTCTGAGTCGGCGTTGGCGTCGAGTGTTGAGTGTTGAGTGTGTGTGTGCAGTGAGCGGTGCGGGTGCGGGCGCCCCACAGCACTCGCAGCGCAGCACTACAGAAATTCAATAAATAAATATCATCAAGCAACGAGCAGAGAAGTTGAAAGGGCATAACAAATGAATGAGCGAGTGAGTGAGAGAGTGAGTGAGAGAACGTACGAACGAGCAATTGAGTAAGAACTCCATACAACACAGCAAACAACACAACACAACACAACTCAAAACAGCAAATACAATATTTATCATACGCGCTGTGGTCCAGTTCAGCTCTGATGAGTTCAATTCCATCGTACAGTCTGAGGCAGCCAACGACCAGCGAGCCATTCAAGTAGCGCCAACGTCATTTTTGCGTCATCGACAACAGCACAACAACAGAAGCCGGAAGTTTTCTCAGTTTCGCCCACAATGGATGTCTCTGTGTGTGTGTGTGTGTGCGCTTGTGTACTATATGACATACGTGACAGACGCTCATGTTTCTGCTTGGTTTTTATTTTCATGTCTCGGTCTCGCATGTCAAATAAACTCTGCCAAATGAAAAATAATTCAACGCTCAACACTATTAAGAGGATATCGTTTTAACATGTACAGCAACAATATGTACATACATAAACAAGCGAAAACAACAAACAACTTCGCATTTATTAAGTATACGACGCGTTTATCTACTTGTAAATTGGTCTTTAAATTTGAACTAACCTTATCAATTCTGACCTGACTAGCTCATACTAGCTACGGAGTTATTTGTCAGCACATCGACGCAAGTATGGGAGCATGTTCAATGACTGCTGCCATTATACTTGAGCACAATTTGGAAAGTTTTTTATTAGCACTCGTTGCGTAAACAGATTTTTCCATTTGATCGGTGATTGAGTTCATGTTTTTTGCAGTTTGCTTTAAGATTCGCTTTTGATTAAAGAACTATTTTCGAGTGGCTTTAATTTGGAAATCTCCGGTTGGTTTCCAAGAGGTCCGTTTTCAAATCTCCGGTTGGTGTGCCAGACAATCAAGAGATTTTGTTACATTTGTAATTATACTAAGGGCCTTCAGACAATACTAAAATCAACGAAATCTCCGAGAGGGATATAGAATATTTCTCAACTCTGTAAAATTGTTGTAAAGAGATTTCTGGCAGTCCGTGATTTAAAAACGGGTTGTTTTCGCGGGAGAAATTGGTTTTTGGTTTGGTCAAAGAGAAGTTTTAAATTTTTTTTGCTTTAACATATAATGTACTCTTTTCAACACACATACACACACATACATATATAAGGTCACAAAACAAATGTTTGACACATGTTTAAAATGAATCGAACATGACATTAAGCTGCATTTTTTGCGCTCACCTGTCTTGGCCAAGCTGACGACACGATTGTTTGACTGGTCGACTATGTGTCTATCAACCAGACTGACTGTATGACACATTTGGTGTGAGTGTGTGTGTGTCTGAGCGAGTGAGTTTCACACACGCATTTTTGGTGTGATAACACAGCCAAGCTGACATTTATGCACTTTGCCAACAAGCCTCCGAGCCACAATCAAACACATCTTTCCACATACACGCACACTTACATAAATGTGCGCCGCAATCGCGGGGAGTGTAGGGACATGCACATAATACAAACGATAGTTTTTTGTTGCGCAGTGGCAGTGAAGCGTAGCCAATTGAAGCTCGAGCTCGAACTCGAAGTGTGCTACTCAGCCAGCAAGTTGAATGCTGGCGGATATATCACATGCATGATTGACTGCGCAGTTGTGCAAGGCGCGACATAAGATACAATACACTCGACTAGACTCAACTCAACTCGAATCAACTCGACTAGATTCAATACGACTCGACATAACTCGACTATCTACAGTGCAGTGCGCCAACAACAAACATGCGACTAGAAAGATAGAGTCATAAGTAGACGCCGACAGATGGCAGTGCGGGCAGTGACATACCAAAGGCGAAACTTTTGCTCAGCTCAGCATTTGTGCGCGTTCACTGCGACTATCGATTGCGGCAACATGTTACGACTTTGTGCAGCGCGCACGCCGAGCGTGTTTGCTGAGTTCAGCAACGGGGCAGCGCTCATAACATGTGTTGCAGTTTATTGGTACAAATAATGCGCAGCATGGCCATGCCATAAACAATATACGTACGATGGAAGATGAACGCCAGCAGCGGGAAAAAAAGTCATGCTACTAGAAATATTTTTCTCAACAAAATGTTGTTGATGCTGCACGGCATGAAGACACTTGACCCAATTAGGAAAAGTACCGTCAATAATAGCAGCAAGACAGCAAGACAACGGACAACGGACAAGACAATGCAAGAAACAAGTAGCCTGAGTTCGTTAAAGGTGAACAATTTATAATAGTAAAAAGACAAGTGCATTGCAACAAAGCAGAGGCAAAGTCGTTGGACTGCACTTCTTCAATGATCGTTAATTATAAAAATACATTGATTGAGTTTGCGTAAAAGGGTATGAGCCTTTGCTGAGTAATTGCAATTAATATTATACCTGTTATTAGAAAAAAGCAGGAAACGCTGCCACGCCTGTCAGTTGCTATGGCAATAAAAGTGGCCATTTAAAGCGATACAAATGAATTTTATACAAGGCAGGTGAAATGTTCAACGAACAATTAACACACGATTTCAACTTAATTCATTGTTTTAATGACACGCCCACAAGCAAAGCGCGCGTTTCATGCGGAGACAATAAAATGAATTTATCATAATATTAACGCATTAATGAAGAGAAACAAGTAAGCATACAATGACACAGCGACCGAACGTGTGGCGAGGGAGCGTGAAAGCAGCGAATGAGTGATTGTGTGGCGGTGGTGGCAGTGGTGTCGTTAAGCAATAAAGAGACAATGTCAAAAGTTCGACGAAACGCAAACATTTATTGGCATTTTATTTACTTTGCGGCTTCATTAACGCCGTCGGGCGCGCATCAAGGCATGAATGATGGAAACTTCTGAAGTGAGGTGTTTAAAAAAAGACTACAATAAAGAGAAGACCAAATAAAATCGAAGTAAATGCGTTGAAATTCAACATAGGGCGGATTCGGCCGGCAGGGGGCGTTGCGCGGCAAAGTCATAAATGGCAAACACTCAGCACATAAAATAAAATCATGTTTATGGCAAAAGACAAAAAGCTCGTAAAATCAAATGCCTGTCGGTGTTGCTTGAGCATGGTGTATGAGTGTGTGTGTGTAAGCGTATGAGTAATAAACACCGCGCCTGCAAATATGCTACAGAAAATGAACAGCTGCAACGACAGCGAAAAAACATTCAGAGTCGTCTTTGGTTTACTTCAAAAACACTTTGCATTACTTTACTGAGCGTTGCGGCACGGCAAGGCATGGCATGGCGCGGCCGCAAATGACTGCAGCAAATTTTTTATTTGATTTCATGGCATACTTTTAGGCAAATATTTTGCACTCGTAAAAAATCTAACTAAATTTGTTTGTATTCGTTGGTGTTTTTTTTTTTTTTTCATATATTTTGTGTAAACAGACATTTTTAATGACTTCTACTTTGAAGTCACTCACATTGGTTGACATAACGAGACAGAAAGTGAAAAAGCGCAAATAGGCAACATGCAATAAGCCACGTATGTGCGGAGTTGGGCGATAGACGACGGCGACGACGGCGACAATGAGCGCTTTGCCTATGCCAAGCTTGACGGCTGACATAAATTTCATCAACTGTCTAAGTTAATGACAGTAAATTTGTTTAGAAAATTGCTTTAAAATAGCAAAGCAAGACAAGCGTGGCAAGACATCAAGACACCAAAAAACACCTCAAACAAACTACTGAAGCGACGTTTAAATAAGGGGGCGAAAAAAGAACAACCTGCCAGTGGCGCCATTGCGCTATGACATGTGACTCTGCTGAAGATGCCAGCGTGTCTCCGAATCATCATATTTGTGTGTGTGCCTTTGAATTTAGTGAAATGTGTCATGATAAATGCTTGAATCAAGAAAGCCAGTAAAGAGTCAAAGTTGCCATGAGAAATGCAAAATACGCGTTTAACACACACACACACATACATATACACAGAGATAAAGCGAGTAAGACAGAGCTAGAGCGTGAGTGCGAGCGAGAGAGTAGCATGGGTGAGCATGACAGAATCACACATAGAAAAACATGTAGGCAAACAGAAAAACGCGAACTTATTATGTCGCAAAAAAGTGAATTTATGAAGTGAAACGAGTTAAATGAATGCCATGCCACGCCACGCCACGCCAGCACACAGAAGACACTGAAGACAAGCGACAAGTCATGCTGCAGGAAGAAAACAGCGCCAGTTGGCGGCAGTGGCAGCAGCAGCAGCAGCGGCAAGAAACCTCGAAAGGATGTGTTCACAAAAAAAATAATTTTGCTTGTTCAGTAGAAGCAAAAAGCGACGAAAAATGAGCGAAAAAAAAACACACGAGAAAATGTACAAAACTGAAAAAATAAAAACGGAAAATTTTTAATCTGATGATGTCAACACAATTTGTAAATGCCGGCGCAGACGGACGGACGGACGTACACAACTGCTGCAGCGGTTGGGGGCGCTGCGCCCACAAAGAGATGAAGAAAACCAAAAAAATGCCACTCAAGGACTCAACGTGGGTGAGGGTGGCTTGTGGGTCGGCTGTGCTGTGCTGTGTTGTGTGTCTAACCGCGTCTTTCCGCGGCCTTGAATGGCACTTTTAGTGCGATAAATTCACTTTGCTTTGTATGCAATTTATTTTTTGTCGAGATTAACATTATTTTTTTGCGGTGCGTTTTTTTTTTTTGTTTTTTTTTTCTTTTTTGAAGGCTTTTGAATTATTTTTATATGTGACAGACAAAATCATATTTAATTGTGTGTGCATGTGTGTGAGAAGGACATTAGTTGAGCCGCAATGAAGTTGTAGATTTAATAAGCACATGTCTTTGTGGCATTGAACATAATGGACTGCGAACAATTAATAAGGAAATCGAAACCTAATTAAATCGCAAAATGCACACAAATGTCTCATCGTTTGTGCATGTGTGCGTGTGTGTGTGTGTGTTTGAGTAACTTTGACAATTGTTTGTTTGTTTGATTGTTTGTGTTTGTTGTTGTTTGTGTTGTGTCGCCTTGAGTTGCTTTGATAACAAATAACGTTATAATAATATTTACCTCGCTTTCTGCATGAATTTGTATATTTGTGTGTGTGTGTGTATGTGTTTGTATGCTAGTCATTTGGAACCTGTTAAATTTATTACCGCAAGCCTATCGTATTCGAACTAATAGACATGCTTGTATTTCCTTTGGTTCAAGCCAAAAACATGCGCACAGCCAAAAATAACAACAATTACAACAAGAATAGCAACAACACCAACAACAACGAATTGCAATGAAATTTTATTAAAGCAAATAAATTGTCAACAAAAGCCAACTTAAAATTACTTAATCAATAAATAAAGCGTGGCAAAAAAGAATGGGAAGTGAGAAAAAAAAAAAAACAAAAACACAGAAACAAGAAAATTTAATGAAACTATTTTCATGATTGGTTTCGAATGGTTGGCGACAATGCGCTGCAAAGCAGAGAGCGCACGTTGGTAGGAACGACAAAGCACATAATGAATGACGCTCGCTGGCAAAGCGTTTGAATTTTTTCCGTTTTTTCGCGTCCCGTGTGAGGAAAGGGGGCCTGGAGTTTGGCTTTGTGTTGTCCTTTGTCCTGACAAACGTAGTCCTAGTCAGACATACTATGACGCAGTTTCAGTCTCAGTCGACGTCTCAGTCGACGACGACATGGTAATGCCAACGCAAGTAAAGTAAACGCGCACAACTTAAATCCAGCGCGCAAAATGCAATGCCAGACACAGCACAATGACAGCCCAACCAGTTCGGGTAGATCCTCTGCCTCTGCCTTTGGCTCTGGCTCAGCCTCAGCATCAGCATCAGCGCCAAATGGCAGCATCGAAGATGCATTGTTTGGCGTGGAATTTAATTTCAGTTTTACTTTGTAATTTATCGATTCATCGTTGCAAATAAGCAATGTGCGCCAAAGTAAAGCAAATCTTAGAAACCTTAAATACTAATAAGGCAGCAGGCGTGAGTGACTACCTTCATTAGTTGAGGGTCAGCGTTGATCTCTGCTAAAAATGTACGTTACACTGCTTGAAACGTCGGTCTTGACTTTAAAGTTTTCCCTTACTTGAAGGCGTTGCATTTGTCTTCATTGGCTGACAAAAAAAGCATCGAAAGAATAAAAATGAAGTCTTCTGAAACTGTAAAAGTTTTCGCCAAGACAGACAAGTCGAACTCCGATTGCTACGGTGGTCTCGTGGCTCATGGCTCAGCTCAGCTCAGCTTGGCTTTGCCATTGAGCGCTGTTCGCTCACATGCTCGTTTGTCTTGTCTGCACTTGTTACGTAATGACAATTAGAATTGACATACAATTCCAGTTCAGATAACTTGCGCTACAAACACTTTGCCTCCCACTACATCCTCTAGCCACACCACTCCACGCCCACAACAGCACATACTGCGCTGACTTTACTTGGCATACCGCGCCGGCTTCAGTTCGAGTTTGTTGATTGCGCTTAAGTCTTTTGCTGCTGTAATACATTGCTTAGCATCAGTTGCTTGTCGTCCAATCATTGCTACTTGCATTCATTCAATTGCTCATTCATTTTGTTTTTGCTTCGCTCGTTGCTTCGTTTGTCGTCTGTTTTTTATTTTTATTTCGAGTTTGCTTTTTTTTAACATTAAAATTAAATGAAAAATTGCTTGGCAGCTTGTTAGCAACTCGTTCTGATGGCAATACGTGCCGAATTTGACAAAAGTTTGGCCGTTGTTTGCTGCTGTGCCATAGTACAGCTTCGAATGCATATGACTTCATTCGCCTAATTAGACTTCTACGGGCGTTGGGCGTCTGTTAGCAACTTTGGCAGATAGAAGTATCAGCAGCAGTGAGATAACAATCGACGTCACATATGCGGCTGTGCCTTGTTGCTAAGCAACAACGAGCTCAAACTCATACTTACTTTGACAAATCCTGTCGCTAACATGAAAATCCAATACAACACAACCGCCGGCATCTTTTGCTACAAACCTACAGAAATGTATGTCTCCGTGTGTGTATGTGTGTGTGTGTGTGTGTGTGTGTGTCAGCAAGTTTGTATTTGTCTATTTTGCTGTTTATTTCATATCAATTTGCCAAACGCAAGGCAAAACCTCAAAAAATAATTAAGATGCTCGTTTGACTTTTGACATAGTGTGGGAAAAGCCTTCGTTCTCAACTCAATCGGAAGCCTCTGACAAAGTCAAAGACAAGTGAAATGAAAATAGAAATAGAAATGGAAATGAAAACGGCAATGGAAATGACGCCGCAACCAAAGCCATTGCGAGTTGCGACCACGTTTCGGCAATATTGAAATACTTGCGGAGGGTCGTTTTTTGCGGCCGACAAGAGAAGCGCAAAATTAAAATCCTAAACTGGAACCGCAACATACTGATGGCTACGGCACTTGATGTTGTTTTCATTAGGAACACGGCACGGCACGGCATGGCACGAGAGCACAGCATACGGCGCATGCTATATGCCGGATTCAAATCAAATGAAGTGAAATCGATTTCTTTATTCATATTCAGCCAACAGCCAACAAACAACAACCATTACCATTACCAGCGACAGTGACAGTGACAACAACAGTCGACAGTCGACTGAGTGCTGTCACATCACACACACACACACACACACATACTCATATATACACCTACACACGCACACGTCAATCTGTCTACGTTGAGCCTCGTCTGCTCTATTACACAGCTTGGTGTGAGCGTCATTCGCCTCTGCCTCTCTATGCCAGTATGTGTGTGTGTGTGGGTGTATATGAGAGTGGATTTGGTTACTGATTTTGTTATTGAGTTGACTGGCTCGTTGCTGACTGGCGACATCTAAGTGACGATGCCATTATACAAGAGCGCCGCACCTCTGCTCAGTTCAGCTCAGCTCAGCTCAACACAACCCATCACAGCCCATTTGAAGTGTAATAGTGAGAAGTCATATGCTCACTCGCTCGCTCACTCACTCGTTCGTTCGTTCGTTGATTCGTTTGGTTCATTCGAGTATGCTGACAATTGAATTTGTTGACGTTGCTGTTATTGTGCTAGCTCGGATTATTACTTCATAGACGAAGCGAAATATTGTCAATTATTCGCCATTTCGATTGTTTTCCAGCTATCTTTTGCATCAATCGAACAACGCCTATTACAACAACACAACTCAACTAAACTCGGCTCGATACTACGCAACTCATCTCGCGCCGAAGCAACGCAACGCAACTCAACTCAATTCCATTTCCATTCGATTCAAATCAGTGCGATTCGATTTGAATCTAATTTACTTGTCGCTTATTTGGCAAAACGTTCGAGGCGTGGCGTGGCGTAGCGCAGCAGGGCAAGGCACATCGGGCTTAAGTTAATATGCTGCTAAATACATTGGAAAATCACGCGCAAGCAATCACTTTATTTAATATTCTAATTTCGATGGCGATGAACCAAAGGCAAATGCGTTTCTAATAAGTCTGTAATTGAGATGTTGTAATTTGTCTGCTTGACTCAACTCAACTCAACGCAAGTCGCCTATGTAAGCTGTCTATATGTCACGCTTTCAGTGAGTCAGTCTGTTTGCCTTCCTGTTTGTCTTGTCATTGTCAACGTATGAAAACGTATTCAAATTTAAATTGCTTGAAATTCATTTAGCGAAATCAATCAAAGCATTTGCCAACCTGCCGACGTCGTTGTTGTTGTTGTATCGACGCTGCGCCCTTGGGGCGTGTCACATGCTATGCCTTTGACATTTTCATTCACGCGTGACATGACGTGACGCCTTTGTGTCTTTAGAAGGTTTGACGCTCATACGCATTATTAATGCTAAATGCCGAATTATATTCAAACCATACTTTACGTGCTTTCTTTCATTTATTGCGCACGCATGTTTGTATATGTGTATGTGTGTATGTGTGTGTGTGTGTGTGCGCGTAAAATAATAAAATAATAAATAAAAATAAGACGCTGACACAAGGTTAAGTTTGGTTTTGCGTGTGCAAATAACTTAAAGTGGTGCGCGGGTCTAATATGCTTCATTTAGTTTGTTGCCTTTGTTGAGTGTGCGAAAAAGTTGTGCACTTGCCTGATGACTAAACCGGGCATGAGCAATTGCTCCGTCCTTTTGAGCACTCATTCAACAATGTCGACGCTTATACATTGCCAAGTATTGATTACCTGACTGACTGTTTGTCTGTCTATCTGTCTGGATGGTGCTTAAACTGTTGAGTAGAAAAGTAGCCCATTAGTAAAACATAAGCGTTTCGAGCATTTAATTAAATGGGAGTTTCCGCTCGGCTACAACATGATCTGTTGAGCAAATCTGTGGCCTAAAACTTTGCATTAAATAATTGCATGCTATTTGCGTTATCTGCCTATGTAATCAGCGTTTGAGCGGCATAATGAGTGACGTTATTAGCCTGCAAAATGTACACATCAACACAAATTTCAATATTATTGAACTGAATTGTGAAATTCAATAGAGACTCGTTGCGAAATATGCTTCAATGTGGTCATGTATGAAGTTATTTCGCTCTCCCTCACACACACACAGAGACACAGACACACACAGAGCTATAAATGTGATAATTGGTAATACGCATTTATCATGACTGGCGGCAGGCGAAAAAACAGAAAATGATAATATTACGCATACGCCGTATGTGCCGTGCATTAAACTTATTGTAAGCGCATGGCGTAAATTTTGCAAAAATATATATTTTAGCGCAAAAACATGACACAACCAAAACGAACCAAAACGCGCCAAAATGAAGCGAAACGGAATGCATAAACGACAATAAGTATTCAGTGTGCGAAGCATGGCATGGCTTTTTAAACACATATGTACATGCCTGCATACTTACTTACTTACACATGAGTCGTATTCAGTCTGCAGCAGAAGGACGACTTTTAAAGGGATCTTCTTTTTTTTTTTTGCCGAAAATCCTCATTTGAATACACAAATATGAATGGTTTAAGTACGGAACAAACTAACTTTCTACAACAACAACTTCTATAGCGCCTCGACAGACGCATGGACGGCAGCTGACTCACTCAGTCTCACACTGAATGGTCAGTCGGTCGCTTGGTTGGTCGGTTGGTCGGTTGGTCCCTCTGCTGTTTATTCGACTGGTCGTTCATCTGACCATCCGTCCGTCCGTCCGTCTGGCTGCCTGAAACCATGCATTCATTAAGCTTACCCGCCACATTATGTCGAATACTAAAGTTTAAGCAGAATTTCCGTTAAATTTCGCTGTTGCTTATACATTGTTGGCGGCATGTGGCGAGGGGGATCGAGCACATACGCCACTGCGTGAAGATTTGTGGCGATTTAGAGTCAAACATGAATTCGCATTCATTTTGCCATGGCTTTTAACCAAGCCAGCCACGCCACCGCCCCCGCCGCCTTAAAAAGGGAAAATATGACTTGTAGTTGATTACTTGCTTTGCATAAAAATTCAATGATGTTTGCTTCGTTTGGACATTTTTCTTTTGCATGCTTATTAAAGATGTTTCGCTGCGTTGTAAAAAATGTGATTCATGCTGAAAAATATTGGCATTTTTTCTTTTTAACATGCTGAAGAAGCTTATTAGATTTGCTTTAGGTCCGTTTAGCATGTCTTATGGCCTTCTATTTTCCATTTGCACGTAGACTTTGATGTCGCCTGAAAGCAATTAAAAAAAAGAGCATGTCTATTACAGCTTTTGATGCGACTTCATTAATAAACTAGTTGACTTAAAAGCTTCGCAATGCCGTCTTAGATTCGAAGCTGTGTAAAGTGTGCGAGTCGAACACACAGACACACACACACACAGACTCACTTCCTAATTGGCTGAGCAGAATATCCTAGAGCGGTGAAAAAACTGAAGGGAAAAAGAGAAACTTTAAAGTTAATGCAAAAAATGTGTTTTGTTTCTTTAATTCAGCGTCAAAATCATTCCATTGTCTGTGCTTTGAGACCACAATTGGCCAGGTTGGTCGGCGCATAAACTATGCAATTTTATAATTTTAATGCCCTTCATACACAAAAACAAATACTTAACTTTTGGCTGGCTTCCTTTGCTGTTCAACAAAAGCCACAAAAAAGAGAAAGAAATAAATAAAGAATAAGCAGAACGACAACATGATTTGAACAACGCAAAAGCGAAGTTGCCAAAAATGGCAGGAAAATTACGAAAATCTTATGGTCACAAATTGTACGTTTTGGCTTCGATTTCCACCTGACAAGTTGAAACTTGAGCACATATCCACTACACACACAGACACATACACATGCAACTTATATGCCAAATGAAAAATGTGAAATTGTTGGCAACTTGAGCTTTTTGTCGTTGCGCGCATGTATGTGTGCGCGTGTGTGTGCATGAGTGTATGAGGCGATCCTTCAGCGGCACAATTCCGTAATTTTTATGGCAAAAGTTCTCTAATCAAATTTAATGAATTGTGAAAAAGGCAACAAATACACAAGTGCGTCTTCGTCTCTCTGCTGTCACTCCACACTCACTGCCACTGCTCTTGCCCCTGCCCCTACCACTAGCACGACTTAGATGTACAAAAGTTTGTCCTCACTTACAATGTTCAATGTTTAAGTTCGCCGTTGCCGTTGATTCGATTGCCGTTCGATTTGGCTTGGCTCGCTTGAAGCTTTGCTTGGGTTTTGCTTCTGCAAATGTTTATCGCTTGAGACTTTTGTATTAAATGCGGCATAAAATCAGCCAAAAAGCGAATGCCAAACACACACAGACACACATGGCAGGCGAGAAAAAGTATAGCATAAAGTTTGACGCACACACAATGAGGCATATTGTTAACTTTTTTGCTCTTCTGTTCGCTCGGTGACTTTGAAAAATCATTTTTGGCTTTGCTTGTTTGTCAATGAAACGGAAAACTGCGTTTAAGTAAATTTTTCATAAATTTGCCGAGCACAAGAGGCTGCCGAGCGTGCGTGCGTGCGTGTGTGTGTGTGTGCGCGCGTGTGTGTGAATATGTCGAAAAATAAATTCAAGTGAAACATGTGTGAAAATGAAAATATTAATGCCTTCATTGTTTGGTCTTGTTGCTCAGTTCGTGCATACGTTGCCATATGGAGTTATTAATCAAAAAATGTACGCTTAAGCGAAATGTTTAAAGTTATTTCTCATTATTTGTATTTATTTTTCGACGTTGATTTTCGTTTTATTTTCTGCACAGATTTTCTTTGCCACTTGACAATTTATTATTATTTATTTGCTGTGCAGAAGCTAAGAAGAAAGAGTACCTTCAATCAAATTTTCTAATCATTATCGAATATTTTCGGCGTGTTGGTGGCACGTTGTTTGCACGATGCGTATACGTCACGTTGTCAGGCATTATGTTCAACGGTATTACCGCTCTCTGCAACATGAACATCGTCAGCATAACCATCTTCTTCATTTTCATTCGCATTTTCATTTCCATCATCAGCAACGGCGTCGCCACACACACATCACAACACTCCACTTCACCTTGCCGTCGAGCGTTATTATTAGCCGCATTTGAGGCCGCAATAAAGGCAAAAAGTGAAAGACAAGCATAACAGCAAAAATCTTAGCAGCAAATCTGCGCAGCTTATTTTAGTCATAATCAGCCTGAACATTTCAAATACACACAAATTCGGCACTCAATACAATGCAAGAAAGCTGAGTTGAGCTGAGCAAAGCAAAGCAAATAATTCGTGTATACAAATAGCGCATTATGAATGCGCTGCCTGCCCCACACTCCCGACCCTGCGACTGCTCCTACTGTTGTGCTATGACTTCTCATCGTTTGGTTTGACTCGTTCTGCTGCCACATGCTGAAGTATGCCATGATCTTTCAACAGTCGCTAGCATAGACACAAATATACATGTTTATCTATGTATAAACACACACACACTCACACTCACACACACACACACACAGATGTGTATAAATAGTCAGTCATACGAGTGTAGGTTTATGAACAATCATAATGCGAGCATTTTCGGTGTTAAGTGCTTTGCTGAGTCATGTTTGCGTTATTTGTAGCATAATTGGTTGGCTCGAAAGCAATCATGTGGTGAAGTTGAAGACATGCACACACGCACACACGAACACTCACACACTCACTTCCTTTGCTACTCTTCCTCTTAGCTGCTTTCATGCCAACTCTCTGTGTTTTTGCGTCTGTGCTTTTGGCTCAACGCAATTGCTTCAGTTACACAAACAGCGTTGAGCTCAACTTGCTTCAAGCTATTTGCGCTTAATTTAAATAGAAAATCTCGATTGCGTTCTTGATATCAAAAGGTCACTGGCTGTCAGTTCAGCGCGTTGTCGCCCGCAGCGCTGCTCGGCTAACAGAAGTCACATTTCAAATCAAAGCAACAACAGCCGTAATTGAAAACAAGCGTAGCAAATGTCAACTCAGTTGTCGCTAATAATAAAATAAAAAATAGCAAACGTATGATTATTTCAGTTTGAAGTGCACTCATATATCGCATAATGCATTGCCGACTTTAAATGCGCTTCATAGTCATGTATTTGTTTATTATATGTTTCGGTTACTGACACGCCTCCGTTTTTGGCTTTAATTGAGTTCAGTGCACTCGCCTTGCCCACGCCAGTTGGCCCGGCTAGTTGGCCAGTTAGCCAAAGTTAGATTTACGCCGCCGACAGTGCAGCGTTGTAATTTATGACACACAGCCACGCACACACACACACACACACACACACACACTCGTTGCTGGCAAACTTCATTGCGCGCAATGCTGACTGACTGGCTGACTGACTGAGCATCATGTTCGCCACCGCTTCTGAAAATTTATGGAATTTCTTGTTTTAGTTTTTTTTTTATTCTTCCTTTTTCCGCTTTTTATTATTTTTATTATTGTTTTTTTTTTTTGGGGGTGTGAGAACATTGTCAAAATATGCGAATTTGCTGTTGAGCTTTTCAACTTAGCTCATAAACCAAAGTGGCAACCCTCCGTCGCCCCCGTCGCCTGTTGTGTCTGTGTGTCTGTGCGTCTGGCGCTCAGTGTGAGTCACATAGTTGACTTTGGCTTTGTTTATGACGTGTCCCCTCATTCATTTTAATTAATTCTTATGAGCATTTTGCGCCAATGGCAATGAGCACAGAATGGCGTCCGAATGCAAACAATAAAGAAGCGTCTAGAGTCAAGTTAAAGTGTCGGCATCGAAGCATCGCCAACGTCATACAAGCACAGCCAAGCCAAGCCAAGGCAGGGCAGGATAGGGCAGTGCCGGGCAGTGAAGAGCATGGGCGGCGCGTAGGCGTAAGTAAAAATCACGAAGGCGTTTATGTTGGCCAACTATTTTTATACACATTTTTATTTCACTTCTACGTCTTGTTGAATTGTTTTTGCCTTTATGTGTGTGTGTGTGCGTGCGTTTTTTCAGAAATTCTTTACTGTTGCTGCTGCCACAACACGGCACAGGCGCTTCTCGTGTCTGTTGTTGGCAAAATGTCGAAGAAGCAAAGCAAGAAAAACAGGAAAATCAAGCAAGAAATATGTCGGCATGCAAGGCATCATGGCATCATGGCAACACGAAGGCCAACACGCAGGGCAGCTGGGGAGGGCAACTGAAGAATTACAGCAGAATTATTGACGTAGTTTATGGAGCCATTTATGACGATTCAACATTTTTATTTTAACCACAATAGTGAAATAGTAGCCAAGCACAAGGGCCGGGGGGGACCATGAAACACGAACGACGTAACTTAAATTTACTACTTGTAAAAGCCGCAAGTCAAAAAAATAAAACCAACCGAAAAACAATGGCAAAAAAATAGTAAAATGTGAAAACAACGAAGAAGAAAACTGCTGCAGAAGACACAAAACAAAGGCGAGCAGAGCAGAGCAGAGCAGAGATAAAGCTGAATCAGAGTTGTCGGTCGAATCAAGGTGGGGAGGGGAGGCGAGGAGTGTAGGTGAGCCGTACTGAGCTGTACTGAAGTGAATTCAACTGAATTGTAGTAAAGTGAAGGAAGCCAAAAGCGTATCGAGTTTCTATTATCTCTGGAAAATGTCGCGACGTCTGGGAGTCGAAAAGTTTTATAAAAATGCTACCAAAACAACAACAACAACAACAAAAACGTTCAGCGAAAAAAAAACACACACACACACACATACACACACAAAAAACAAAAAGTTAAATTATAAATAAATAAAATAAAATAAAAAGGCATAAATATGAAACAAAGCGTTGTCAAAAGGGCAGAGGACGCAAAGGCACCGTGGCTTCAAGTAGCTTCACTTCTCTGACTTTCTCTCGAGCGCACTCGCATAATGAATCGCGTCATTATCCTTAAGATATACACAAACCGCAACAGCAACAACAACAACAATAACCATTGAGTAACAACATTACAAGCACAACAACAATAGTTTAACAAGCGCAATAGCGAGTGGCATGGCAAAGCAGAGCAGAGTAGAGTGGAGCGGCTGGGAGCACAACAACAACAACAAAAAAAGCTTTGTTGCATTGTTTTTCATGTTTAATTACCGAAGCAGTTTCTTGAACTCAAATTTTATATAAACTGTTCTTTCTGCTTCTTCTTTGTGTTATTGTTTCTGTTTTGTTTTATCATATTTTGCATTTTCTTCTTTTCATCAGACAATCGAGCAAAATAACAATTGTTTGTTGCTTTTGTTGTCATTGTTGCTTTTTACACCGCTCTCATTGGACCGTCCATCCGTCCGTCTGTCCGTCCGTCCGTTTTGTTGCTGACCTTATTTACAATGCAAATATTTTTTAAATATTATTTTTATAGCCAATTTCTGATCTATTTCATATTTGTATTTTTGTGTTTTGCTCTAAAATTGTTTTTATGAATTTTATTTACTCTCATGTGTGTGTGTGTGTGTGTGCGTGTGTGTGTTGGCGCCGCGGGCCACAAACATTTGCTCTCGCTGCGCTGCTCTTGCTCCTGTCACTGACGCTGCCACAGTCGCTGTTGATGATGAACTGATTGCGCAATTTATCAATTAGATTATGAAAATATTTTCGTTATTTTCAGCACACACACACATACACAAAACACAAAATAATGCAAATAAAAGACAAAAAAAAATATATTGTGTCCTTTTACAAATAATTGATTTGTTGTACAGAGTAAAGAAAAAATTTGTTGCAAAAATTTCATATAAATACATTTGGCACGCATTTCACTTTTGTGCCTTTATTGATGTATTTGTCGTTGTTGTTGTTGCTATTTTTTTTCTGTGCAGTTTAATTAAAATTCTATTTTAGCTGCTGGCAATTGGCCACGGTTCGACGCCGCCCCCTGCCACCCACGCCCGTCGCGTGTTTCATATCGTTTTAGTTGCGGAATTCTTGTCTAAATTGTGCACACATTTTGAGGCACACCAACAACAACAACAAAGTTTGTTTATTAAAATTTATTGAAATACTTCACTGTTAATAAAATCATAATGAATTCTTTTTAAGTGAAGCAACTATGAGTGTTTTTTTAGTGCATTGAGTTCATTTAAAATTCATCAAAAAAAACGCATGTCCGTCCGAAATAAATATTCTTGCTTGACTATCGGAAAAATGTGATATTATTATATTTTTTCCAATACTTAATACATACTACTTAATTAAGGTAGTTATTTTACAAAATTCCCCGCCCCTACGAATTAAGTCGGTTGTGAACCTTGTGCTATCTTTGTCATCTCAGATTTCAAACGAATGCTGGTTTGAATGGTCGTTATGTTATGATATGTTACATAGCGTCATAGGCAGCATACGGCCGTCAATTGTTCAAACTTGGAGGCAGTCTTTTGTGAATGCTTTTGAATTAATTTTTTAAATTTGAATTAATTATTACATTTTCTTTTTCATAAAAACAATTCGATCCAATATTTAACAATCGATTTATGAAAATTTTTTCGGGTTAATGAATATAAAAAAAATAAATAAATAAACGACTGTATTTAAAATGAAGCTGTTGGTTTCCAGTTTGTATAAAAGAAGTTCCTCAAAAAAAGAAAAAAAGATGTTAAGAAATAAGTCACTTTTTATACATAAATTTCGAAGGCTCAAAAAGGCATGCATGCGAATTGTTCACCAAACAAAACGAGTCATATAAGAAATTCAAAAATAACATGGGGAAAAACAAAAAGGAGAAAACATTACAAAGCCTCTGGTTGGAAAAGAATCCGCAACGTTGTTACTATTTTATCACGCATTGTTCACCGCACGCTGCTTCTTCTTCTGTTTCTTCATTGTTGTTGTTGTTATTTATTTCATAAACGTGAAAAACCAACTTAAGTATTCAAAAGCTTGGGAAATTGTTTTTATTATTTTGTATTATTAATTTTTGTTGCTTTCTTTTGCAGCGCAGATTTTTTTTCGCCTCTCATCTTTATTTAAAATAAGCCTCAAATATACACACACACACAAACACACACGTCGTATGAGTAATTTTGATTGCGAAATTATGTAAAATGCATGTTTGAAAAATACGAAAAAAAAAACAGAAATGAGAAAGAAAAAAAGATTTGTAAAACTTGCTGTAATATAAAATTCAAAGTAAAAGCTTCTTAAGGATTAAATGCGCAAGCATTTTTTGTTTGCTGGCAGTTCACAGCAGCAGCTGGGAAGGTTAAGCCAACAACAACAACAGCAACAGCAACGACAACAGCAACAACAATAGGAACGACAACAAAAACTAACAAAATATTTAATAAATTTTTGAAGCAAACAAGCAAAAAGCAACAATAAAAATGCCAAAGGAGCAAACTTGTTAAAAAATGCAGCAGAAGCTTCGCAGTTTTTTTTATTTGCTTACTTATTTTATTTTGCCAACCAACCATTCTGTCTGTCTGTTCTACAATTCAGCTCCTTTTTTCAGGGTTTACTCAGGCTGGCATTTACACTGTGCCCACATGCTAATGATAGTTTCAAAGCCGCAAGCGCAACTTCAGCTTAGCCGAGCAGCGCTGCTAAACTCTACGCAACACCTTCAGCGGCTTACACCGCAACAACATGGCGAGCGACAAGGCACGACATCGATGGGCCGGTAGGGTTGGGGTGCGGGTTGGCATTGGCAATTGCAGTCATGCAGGCAGCGCTTCATTTTTTTTATGCTTGTTTCTGAGTTTAAGCAACACACCGAGCAAAAGGTTAAAGTTTGAGCGCATGCTGGCATTTTTTGTGGCGTTTAGTTTGTTTGTTTGTTGACTGAATGAGCGAGCTAAGGTAGAGAGAGCATTGTGCTTGAAGTTGTGGCAGGACCTCGTGTTAATTTCGATGTCAACGGCAATGGACATTTCCGGCGCAATAATTGCCGTTAAGCACAGTTGCCAACGAGTATTTAATTGGAAGTAAATAAGCCGTAAGCAGTTGCCATGTGCAGGAAGCGAACGGAAGGTGTCTGTCTGCATGTCTTCCACTATATATGTTTATGTGTGGAGTCGTGAAAGTGTCGCACTTGTGTTTAATGCCTCATAAGCACTTTCATTTACGCATTTGCTTTGCGTTCGTCCTTACACTTTATATTTTTGTTAAGCATTTTTGGTTTTATTTTTTCCCCCTTCGTTTTTATTCGAGCAACTACACTTAGACAAAGAGGAGCCAGAAAGCTTATAGTTTGTGACGCGTTTATTGGTGTGCGTGCTCTTGCAACGAACCGAAAATGTGTGATTGCGTGTGTCCGTGTGAGTTTTTTGGTCACTTAACTTTTATGTTGTCGCATATTGTGTACGCTGTTTGTCGATCATGGGCGCTGCTGCACTAGCACCATCACACCATCGTTGCTTCGTAGCGGCAACACACATTAAAACGAAGCGTGAAGAGGGAACTTGAAAACTGCTGTGTCGTCGGCACGTGATTCACTTTACAAAGCACGCAGTGACGAAGCAACAGGACAATATGATACGGAACAAGGTTTTCGTTCATTGAGCGTGGACCAACGGGCAACGGCTAACGGCCAACTGACATCCGATGCTGATGCTGAGGCATAGACGTAGCACTCTTGGCTTGACATCAGCAATGACGCTTCGCTTCGCTTTGCTTTGCTTCGTAACGGCGCAGTAAGAATGCCATGTTGGTGCGAGTGATTTTTTGTATTGCCTGCTTTTAGGCAGCACTTGTTATAATGCTTTACATTTGCGCTCGTATGCCCAGTCTGACTGGCGCCAGTCGTTCTTCTTATGTCACTCACGCAGTCAACGCACAACGCACAACACTCAAATCAACAAACCCACCACGACATTGATGTCATTTCATCAAGCAAACGGCCAAGGAAACAAAAAAAAAAACGGGCACGTTCGAGTGCCACATTGTCGCGGGGTTGGGGCGCATCATCTGAGGCGTGCAAGCTGAAGTTAATTTTTCAACTGCTTAACAGCCGGAAGTATCCATTTCGTACTGATTTAAATATGTCGCGTCTTCAGTTTCGCATGCGGCGGCATAAATTTACCAAATGCTAAATCGAGTGTGCCCGAGCGCTGAGCACTGGGCGCCGTCGCGCTTTGCTGATGCGGTCCAAAACGGCGGTTGTGGTTGGTGCCGCCGAAAGCTAAGCGCGCGAGCCCAGTAAATATTTGCTGCGCCATGGCGAGAAAAGATTGATAGGCCTTTCTTTTTGTTGGTATTTTTTTGTTTCTTCTTCAGCTTGAGTTGTCTGTACTTGTCTTATTCTTGTTTTCTTCCCTAGCGTGGGCACAAGGGCACGACTTCAGTCATAAAAAGTCATGTTATAAAAACAATTGGATTCTCTTATATGTCATTGTGTTGGCGAATTAGGTTTGTGGGCTTGCGTTGTCGTTGGCGTTATCGCGTCGCGTCGCGTCATAATAATAAACATGATACCGAATGTGTAGCATATTTTTGGGCGCTCCGCTAAGTGCTTCCATTCAATTTGAAAGCACAATAGTATATTTTGTTGATTAAAAAAAAAAGCAAAAATCAACAACAACAAACAATACAATTTCAAATTGACTTCAATTGTGCAAAAATAAAACTTATTGGTGATTCATGCCAAAGACACGAGGTGCCTTTAAATTCAGTAGGGCGCTTGAGGACGAAAGACACAAGCGTGTTTGCAAACTATTGTCCCACTGACCTGTAAAGCACGCATTTCGCACTCTTGCCGTGCGCACATGCTCTTAATTTCTACTGCTCTCTTCAGTGGCTAAGTTTGCTCTTCGGCATTGCGCGCTCTCTTAAGCCATTTAAAGCAATTGAAAGCTTTTTGTGCCGCCTCCTTACGATCTAATTTTAAAGGGATTACATTGCGAACTTCACTTGCTTGCTTTTATAATTTTAACCCATTTTTCTTGTTAACTGTTTGACTGGCATAGCATGTCATTGATATGCTGAACTCCTCTTCGCACGCTTACAGCGTCCTTATTACACGCTTCCATAAAAGTAAACGGCTGGTCGGATTATGGCCATTAACTTGTGCATAACGTGCTGCGTGATGTCTTTAACCTTTTGTCGGTGAGTGACAGTTTGGTCGGTCGGCTTGTTGTCTGCTTGTAAGGTGAGTGTCGCAAGTCGCAAGTCGCACTTCTTTTATTTGTCGTTGCTTGTGTCCGACGCATTTCTTTTGGTTTTATGAGCACCTTTCTAAATGATGGCTGCGACAGCCATAAAGTCGTCAACAAATTGCCGCGCGGCGTGTTTATTGCGACGCATTCACATTCGTCGCATTCGTCGCATTCGCCGCTTTAAGCCTTTCAGACCTTGCAGACAATTTTTCTCTTCACAAGTGCTCAACTTAATTGCAGCACGCACGTGCTGCTATTCAAGTGCGTGCATGCAAAATGTTTATTTAATTTAAAAAAAAACCCAAAAAATACAAAAACGGGAAAAAACACAAACACAAAAAACAAATGAATGGAATGAACACATTCAACGCAACGCTCGCAGGCATGTAAGTTGGTCCAGCCGAACTCCACGCTCATACGAGCGCAAACAGCCAAAAACAAATTTATTACAAACGCTTATCACTTAACATGCCGCAACGTTTGGCCAAATTGAAACGTTTTGTGGAACAGTTTGAACATGGAACAGCGCTGCCGAAGTGCCCAAGTGCCTTCCCCAAGCTTGCGTGCACAACGACAGCGCTCAGCATCCGCCGGAAATCATCGTGTTTCTCTTCTCAACGTCGTTTCGTCGTCAGCCAACAGCTTCGTGCCTGTGCGTCTCCGCCAGTCTGTGTGCAGCATACTTTTAGGCTTCGCATGTTTCATACCATGCGTTTCACATTCCATTTCGGTTTCGTTATCGGCCACAGACGCCAACAAGCGACATTTGCGAAGTGTATTTCGTGTTTCGTGCTCGTCGGCAATGCCGAATCAGTTTGAAAATGTCTTTCGTGCGGTTCAGACGCTCAAAACGTTTCATTGGTGACCCAAGGGACTTTGGATGCTGTGTTTGAAAAGTAAACAAAAACAAAAACAACAACTTCGACTATCGAATCAACAACAATAACGTATAACGAAACGAAGCATAAACAAACGGCAAGGACGACAAATTCATACAGTGTGCTAAATGTAACATTTGCTGATAACGACTTGTTTGCAAGCAAATCAAACAACAAACGTGTGATTATCTTGGTCTGTTTTTTTCGGAACAAAGTACAAAGTATTGCGTGCTTTTTTACGTTGCATTCAAATTAACACAAATTACATAAAAAAACTGCAAACTTTACTTACTGCAACGACACACAATTTGAGCGTCGCCAATTCAATTCAATTCGATTCGATTCAATTCAACTCGTTGTACTGCGACGTGGTTAAGTGCTGTGCGCGGCAATTCAAAACGGTACGGCTTGTACGGTTTGTTTATCCAACGTCCAGGCATCCTTTGTGCTCCGGAGTCGGTCAGCGTGAGTGTAATGACCGTTGCCATGCGCTTAAAATAGTTACGCGTCTGTTTCTCCTTACGCTGTTGGCGGCACGCTTTCGTTGCTGCTGGTCTGCCTTGCTCTCCGCCGATCGGTTTGGCAAATGCTACGTTGTACGCGTTGTCTTTTTATGTAATTTGTGCTGATGTACTGGCGCAGCACTCTTTGTGCATACCAATCGTCACCAGTCGATAATCACCAATACAAAGTGAACGCTCAGACCGGAGGACACTTGAAGTCCGTTCGCGTTCGCTGAGGACTAACACAGTGAAGCAAGTAAAAATAAATAAAGTCGAAAGAATAAATATTAAAGCGAAACGTGCGTGGATTAGCAAAAGCGAACAGTGTACGAAAGGCTGAAAGAATAAAAATAGTATAAAAAAAATAAAAGACGAACTCTCACAGAGACCACACAAAAGAGGTGAAGTCGTGCAAGGATCTTCAGGTTTGTGGCAACTGTTTTGAATTATAGCTTTCAGCTCCTTGTTACAGCTCCGGCACCAAAAACCGACGTTATGCCATTTTCGTCTACTTTATTATTGACGGCATTCGCCCGTGTATATTTTCATGAAGACTTTCGGTTTTATTTTACATTTTCATTTTCAGTTTCATTTTGTTTGATCAGCACGAAATTAGTTTTGTGGACTTGTGGCGCTCGTGCACGTTGGCAGTTGATTTGAATATGAATTTGATATGGCATATTTTTTATATATATATATTTTTTTTTTTGTTTTAAGTGAAAGTCCTTGAGTTGGCAGCCGTTAGATTTTATACATGCATATATGTATACGCTATTCAAATAAAATAGACAAGTACTTATTTAATGCAGCAACACGGCCATGATGTTGGGCCCAACATGCATATGTGCCACTTACCCAGCACGAGTCGAACAAGGCCAACGGAATTGAGCTTGAGGCTGGCAAGTGGCATTTATGCTCCGCCCACTTGACGCGCCCTTTCTATGCTATGCTGTGCTTTGCTCTGCTATGCCAAGCCAGGCCAGGCCACAGCGGCAGTCGTGATTTATGACAATTGAACGCAGTGGCAGTGGCAGCATCAGTGGCAGCAGCAGCAGCACCTCAATGAACGGTGAGGGGCGCCATGTGAATGCTTTAACCAAACATAAACGCACACATACTTACGCTGATTGCACGAGTATGTGTGCGGCTCGTTATTTACATAAGAAGGTGCGCCGTGTTGCCGTCCAAGTGGAAACTAAATAATTATATGCCATATTCGGTGCACAAGCACAAAGATGCCGCAGCTGGCAGGACCCCAAAGGACGCTACTTGCCTGCCTGCCTGCCTGCCTGCTAAACCGACATTTATGCGCGTGTGTGGTTATTTATGCCGACTCCTGAGCTTGACTCTACGCCTGGCCCTGAGTGCATGTGTTTGTGTTTTTGTAAATAAATGTTGCGAAACTCACCTGTCACATTCAAAACACTCATACGCACCGTTGGTCCTGCCTTGTGCTGCCGGCCTTGCTTACTTACTTGCCTGCCTGCCTGCTTGCTTGTCTGCCTTTCCGCCACACAACAATTTCAATCGACTCGACAGACTGTTGACTGCTGCTGCCACTTGCCTAATGCTGCTGACACTGTTGTTGTTGTTGTTTCTGTTGTTGCTGTTGTTGTCACTCCTATTGCTGTTCATCATCAAGAATGAATTAAAAGTTATTTTAAATTCGTGACACTTGCCTAATTTTATAAAAGGCACATGCCTACGCTCTGACTGCTTCACATCTCTCTGTGTGTGTGTGTGTCCTGCCCCTCGCCTTGCAATTGAATTGTGCGCCCTACGACTAGGTTCGGTTTTAGACGCATTCAAGCTCTGTGCATGGCGTTGACACCTGACGGCAACTCAGACATTTACATGCATGCACAAGCACATGTAACAAACCGCTCCCTGTCTCGCTCACACACTCACTGTCACTCTCTCTGTGTGCATGAGTGTGTGTGTGCGTGCTTGCGTCAAGGTCCTTTGGGCCGTTGTTGACGCAGACGCCACTCTGAACTGAGTGAATTAAATTTGAAATGTTTCTTAATTTACTTTTTCGGTTTCGCGTTGACAGTTCAAATTGCTATAACAAATTTTCCAACGTCTCGCATGCCATTCATCTAAGCATAAATACGCACACACTCACACACACACACACACACACGTGCTCGCGCCAAGGCACGCACTTGGGCACGCACGACGCTTAGCTTTATAGTCAAAAGACACACGCACATCCATACTCATATACACATAAGTGAAATGTTATGTATGACTGTCAAATGAACGCGCGCGTTTCATTTGATTCCTCTTCGCCTTCGTCTTCTGCCTCTTCTTCTATTGCGCCCTGCGCGTTTGTTTGCCATTAAGTTGGCTCTTTTTTTCCCATTTTGGTGAAAATAAATGAAGCTATTCGAGTGCAATCACAAATTCGCATTAAAGTCGTCGTTGGCGCTTGCGAAGAAAGCGCTTTCTTTCTCGCTATGAAGGGTAAAAGTCGCTTTGCTTCAATTTCTTGCTACCTTTTTTACCTTGGCAAATTTTCTACTCTTTGTATTGTATATATTTCTACACAAATACAGGTAAAGTCACTCACACACACACACACACACACACAGAAGCTGACTAAACCACTATCAATTTGTGTCGATTTTCGCTACTTTGCTTTTCACATTAAGTTGTTTTTCGTGTCAAGCGTGACTCCTTCCTTTGGTTCGTTGCTCGCCACAAATCCTTTAAGAACATTTTCATCGCACACTTTTTGTCTCATGCCCACCACTCATGTTCTTTCCTGCTCTTTCTACTTTGCTAACAACAACAATTATAAGTGCTTTTTACAACAACACAGCGGCGCATTTTATTTTCGCGACGCAAATTAAATGTCTGCTAAATACTTCTTTAAACTTTCCTCGATTACAAATAAATTCAGCGAAAATTCAAATTCAAATTCAACTTAAATGAAGTGCAACTCAATTACAACTTTTCGCGTTGAATTCGACTTAAAGTGCCAGGATTTCAATCGTCTAGTGGCCAACCGCCCACACCCGCCGCCGCCGCTGCCGCCACCCTCAGCCGCTGCTGTCAGTCTCAGTTTGTCTGTTAGTCTATTTGGCGGCTTGATTGTCTCTGTCGTTGTCGTTGTTGCTCTCGTTGTTGCTGTTGCTGTCGCTGTCTGCGCGTTTCTGTCATCCGCAACAAGGAAAAAAATCCTTCAACGAAATGAAATTAGTGTCAAAACGCTGCAACTACAAGTGATGGCAGCGAAGTTACGCTAGCGTCGGTGAAGAGCCTCAGTGGCGGATTCAAAGTTGTCGCCCATGCCGCCCACGTCCTCTGTAGTTGTTTTTCAAATTTCGTGTTCGTGGTGCGCCGCTTCCGTCTTCTTTTCTTTACAACTAAGCCGTTGTTTTCTGCCGTCAAATTTTCTGGCCATTTCTGCCAACGGCGCGCATACTCACTGCTCTTGTTGTTGTTGCTCTTGTTGTTGTTGTTATTGTTATGCTTGTTATTTGCCATGCCAAAGCTGCCGTCGGCTCGTACGGAAGTGAGTGAATCAAACATTTTCTGTTGATGGTCTTCGGGCTTTTTAAGTTGATTATAGGATGAGCTGGACAAGCAACAAAAAAAAAAACAACAACAACAAAGAAGCATGAATAGCGCAAGCGGGTAGAGCGAAAGAGCACGGCCGATGAGATAGACACTATCGAAAGGATAATGCTGTGGCATGAATGTCTAAGCATGGAGATGAAGTGCTTTTGCAGTCGACGGCGGACAACAGGATGACAGTCAAGCAACGACAGCGACAGCGACAGCGACAACAACATGAAAAACGTTGGCATAGGTAAATTGCATAGTTTTTTGTTGTCGGCCTCAACTCAGTTACCTTTCACCCTTACTTTCGTGGCATTTTTTCGTCAGGTTTTTTGGCCTCGTGCTCCACATTGAAGTTGCGTCACAAAAACTGTTTGCATAAAATTGAATAGTTGGGTTAATGCACTTCGCTCGGCTCAATCAATTTCGCCATGAATGAAAATGAGTTTACTGACTTTTTAGCGCGATTTATCAACAGAGGTTTTTTTCCTTTTTTTTTAATTTTTTTATATTTTTTGTTTGTCTCGCAGTTTAACACAAGACACAACACAATAAGTACAGAGCCAAACTAAGCCCACTTGCGGCCATGGCCAAAACAGACAGAAACTTTCAAGCGGAAATTGTTGTTGTTATTTGTGTTGTTTGTGTTTTTGTTTGGTTTGATCAAAATTAAAATTTATTGCCAATTTGCGGCGAATTCGATTAAGTTAAGCTCTTCAAAATAGATTTAGATGCCTGAAAAAGCGTTTAAGCATTCAAATCCAATAGAATAAAACAACGCAAAGTAACATTTCAAAATGAGCCGAAGAATGTTAGGCAACAACGGCAAGAAAGCTGTCGGAAGCTAAAAGAAAAGAAAAAAAAACACCAAGGCAACGAAATGCTCGGCCAGAGGACAATACAAGCTGGCTTATCCTTGTCGGCACCTAACCAAGGCGTTCCCGTCGCCGTCGCCGTCGCTTGTTGTCGCGGCAACGACAACGCAGCATGAAACAAGCAAAATTAAAGCCTCCTGCTCGCTGCCCCAGCCGTCGTCACAGCGTTGACGCAATTGTCCGCGTCCGTGACTGCGATTGCGACGGCGGCGGTGGCTGCGACAGACGCGTCGTCGCAAACTGTTGAGAAGCTGTTGAAAAGTTTATTGGAAAAATATTCAAATCACGTGGGCGGAGAAGAAACAAAGACAATAAACGTTCAAGCAAGTTTGAAGTTCGCTGTTGACTTAGCGTCACTTTGAGTTGGGCGGGGTCATTTGATAAATACTGTCCTTGTTGCTGTTGCTGTTGTGCGAAGAGACGTGGGCGCGGCGCTTAATACTATTTTTGGTCACAGCCTTGATCACGTGGGCTTCAGTCAACAATATGGCATTGTCTGAGTGCATGCAAGGTTTTTTTTTTCATTTCACTTCATGGCTTTAAAAGTATTTCAACTGTGCTTAAAAACCAACCGAAATCGCTTTAAAATATATTTGATTCAATCTAACTTTGCATTCGAAGGAATTATCATTTCAAAGCGCTCATGTCTTTGGCTCACCTGTCATTGTGTTTGTTCTAACTGAGCCATGCTTGCCACACACGCACACACACACGCACACATGCATGCAAGCTAAGCGTATCATTTGACTCCAGTCATGTGCTGCTTTGTTTGTGCCGTCGTGCGCTCCCTGGCGTTGGTGCGTCTGTCAAGTGAAAGTTTCTAATAAATGTCACAAGGTCGTAGTTACTTTGATTGCTGCACGTCGTGTCCAATAAACATGTTGCTATCAATATCCACAAAGGATGATAGTAGTGCGTGTTCAACGTACGTTGTCCGATGTTCGATGTCCGGCAAATGTTGTCCTCTGTATGAGTTTCGTTTGGCAAGTGTTGAGGAGAGCAAATAAAAACGGCATATGATTGCAAAACTTTACGCCTGTGACGCACACACACACACACACACACACGCAGAAACTGTTGTGTTTACTCGACTATAAAGTATCACGTATGCTTTTTCGGTACAACAACAACAACAACAGCAACTCAAATGAGACAAGAAGGACGAAACGCATGCGAGTGCAGGAATCAATGCTATAAATCGCAAAGTTGCTCTTAGCTGCCACACTTTATTTATCGTGCGTGTGTGTCTCTGCATACAAACCCACACACACACACACAAACACACACACACAGAGACGCACACATTTGCAATATTTATGAACAGCAATTTTCTGCTCAGTGACTCCCCTTGCATTGGTCCATGGTCCCTGCCCTTGCATGTCTTGCCCAGCGGCATGCTACATCATGTTATGTCTGTGTGTGTGTGTGTGTGTGTGTGTTTGGTGTTCTTTTTTCTTTCGGGCATCACTCGCGTTGTCGTCTACTTTGACGTCGTTCTCGTAAATTAGTACAAGCAGCAACAAATGTAAATAGTTCAATAAACAAAAGGCAACAACAACAAGCAAAACAAGCACAACAACAATCAGAGCTCAAACAGCGTCAACAACGACAACAACGACGACGAGGACGTCGACTACGACAACAACGATAATAACAATAACAAGTTGACATGTTTTATTTATTGAGAAAACGTACAAAAGCTGTTAAAATTGTTTTAATTTTGTTCGTTCGAACATTAATGTTGGCCATCAATGACCAAAAGCGACACACACACAGACACACAAGCAAAAACAAAAGCACAATCACACACACACGCGCGCTGACGAAGAAGAAGCAGCAAGCAAGCAATACAAATACAGGCAATAAACAATTCAGGAGTCAACAGAAGGACATGCGTGTAAATGAGCTCTCGGGAATATTTGAAGCGTAAGGCAGAGTTGTCATTGATGGAGCCGAGGGAGGGTTGCCGGCAGCTGACACATGTAATAATTCAATTGCGCGAAATACAATCACTGAGAAGATTGATGAGATATGTTTTACTACGTGTGTGTTTATGTTTATCTTTGTGTTTGTGTTTGTTAGTTTGTTTGTGTTGAGTGTTTGCTACTAAGTGTCCTTTTGCGACATTTGTTGTTGTTGCTGTTGCTGTTGTGATTGTCATTGTGCTTCTGCTGCCGTCACTTGATATGGAGTTAAGGGCAGCCAATGTGTCGCCTGCTTGAATTATTTATATGTGACACCAAACAAAACTACACACACACACACACACACACACATAAACACAGAGATTCACACAGCGAGAAAAGTTGCTACTGCCATTTGCGCTTTGCTACACAGTGAAAAAAAATGTTGTCATTTCATTTCGTGCTTTTGAAAAACTTTTAGTACTTCAACACTATGAAAAAAAATAGACAAACAGACACACACACACACACAGAGGCGTGTATTCAAACTTGAAGAACTCGCAAAATACAGAAAAACTTTGCCTAGCTTAGCGAAGAGTGAGCGAAAAGATAAATCTAGAGGAAAAGCTTTGGCAGGATCTTTAGTTTAAGCGTTTTTATATGTGCCAACGCCAAAGCGTGCGCGCATGTGTGTGTGTGTGTGTGTTTGTGTGTGAGTGTATTAAAGCAGTCTTAAGTTGACCAAGTTGACTCCCGGGAGGTGAGCACAGCATCAAAGTTATCATCAAAAATTCCGGCTCTCGAGCTTTGCAGCGAATCAAGCGAGGCCAAGCAAAGCAAAAGAAAGAACAGCAACAAAAAAAAAGCAGAAAAGCAGAAAATAAATGTCGACAAAAGTGGAAAGCAGTAGAAATTCAAAGAGCTAAAGGCGGCCTAATCCGCTTCGCATTTTATCAGCGCTGTGACACACAGCATGCCTCACTCACTCACTCACTCTTTCAGCCACTCATTCATTCATTCACTCACTCACTCACTCACTTAGTTACTTGCACTCGTTTAGCTACTCGAACTCATTCATAAGTTTGCGCATAATACGCTCGAAGCTGCTTTAGGCCTTTTTCTACTTGCCTGTGTCGCTCCTCAACTCAACACACAGCACAGCACCTTAGCCTGCCATGAGTCCACACGCTTGTTAGCCTACAGCAGTGCTGACTATCTCTGCTATGACTGTCGTTCTGCCAATGAGTCTCTGTGTTTGTGTGTGTGTGTGTGTGTGTGTGAGTGCAAGTGTCTGTTTGTATGGCCTGTATTTCCTGTTAAATCGACGCCTAATGCCACAACTAATCCCTTAACTACAACTACATTGACAACTGCCGCTGTTGGCAGACATACCGCCTGCTCGGGGATTCGGTTCGAGTGTCGTCTGGGGCATAATGAGTTAATCGATAGATAGACAGCTAGATAGACTTACAAGACACACACACACACAGACAGACAGACAAAGAAAGAAATGTATTTAGTTGGCAATTTATGAAATAAAAATGCGACTGAAGTGAAAGCGTTAATTGCATTTGCCAAATTAACAATTAAAATCATTAAAATCAGCGCAATAATCACGAAGTTGAAGTGTTAGTCAGCTTTGAGCCAAGCAATACTCAACACTTATCATTTGCATTTCAAACTTTTCAACTAACCACGCGTCTGCTAAACTCAACTGGAACGCTCAACTGCCAATAAATCTTGCTTAAAGTTGAGTCTAAGGTTATATTATTAAAACTCTAGACTTTGTGCGGAATTAAGTGTTATTTGGCAATTGCCGAAGAGCCATGAGTTTGTTGCAAAATTGGAAAATCTGTTTTTGGTTTTGCAATTAATTCCGTTTATGCAACACAACCCGACATAGCACGACTTTGCATTGGCAGTAATAATTGCCATAATATGCAACAGTAGCAACTACTTATGCCTACAAGCAACCAAGGACTTATTTACATACAAGCAGAAGCACACTGGTGGCACACAGAGGGGCAGGCAAACAGGCGTATCAAACAGCAAACGAGTGTATCGGAATATGCTTTTATTGGCCGAGCCGAAGTAGTACATGTAACAGGCTTTTTGGTCGCCGCACAATAAGCAAAAGTGGCATTTATGCAAATGTTGCAAGTTTATATTTTTAACAGCAAAAAAACCATAGTTGGATATGTGAAAGAGTTACAGAAACAGAAGCCGAAGCAGAAGCAGAAAATGTGATTGCTGCAGAAAAATGTTGCTTTTAGAATGTCAGTTCATTTGGTTTGCTTGCAAAGATGGTTAGATGGAACTGACAGTCGAACAGGCAGACAGACAGACAAAGAGCTTGAACGAATGAGTGAACTATACAGTAGACACCAAAAGAAATTCATGTGGAATTCGACAGCAACAACAGCAGCAGCAACAACAACAACAACAACACTTGCAGGCACAACAAAATGACTTTAATTCTGCATATGCTTTGAATTCGCCATCGCCATTGCCATTGCCATCACCAACGGCGACAGCTTCTTCTTCGTTTGTTCTATTTTCTTCAATTTCTTCTTCGCCATCTGCGCTTTCAAAGTCATGCCAACTGACAGACAGACAGACACACAGACAGACAGACATTTCAATCAAACTTTGCATTTGCTAGCTATGCGTATTTGTATCTCTATCTTGCAACATGCCATTGCTGATGCCATGGCATAAAAACCTCACGAAGTTCAGTTTTTTGCTCATATATTAAAACTTGAGGTTGTAAGGAAGTTTCTCAAAATATGGTAAATGTTTCGCTTTTTGTTATTATTTTTTTGTTAAATTTCATCCCTGAAGAGTCAAAGATTTCCAATTAAAAATACTTTCAACCCCCATTAACAATTTGGTCATTAGCTGAAGGCAATTTGCTTTGCAATATGAAAAAGCAAGCGAAATTGGCTTTGGCCTTCGGTCGAGAGTCGGAGGATGCAAGCAGCACGTGTGCAGCAACAGTTTCTTGTATTGGCATTCGTTTATCTGCACATAAATACATTGTATTCTGTGTATTTTGTGTATTTTGCACACTCGTAGTCGCATATCGATGCAGGATGAACATAATCGAAAAAGTTTTGCTTGCTTCGTTCGCTTCGAGCAAAATATGTGTGAACAATTTGAAAAGTTTAAGTGCTTCCATGAGCTATACGAATATGCCATGCATGCCACTTGTGTGTGTGTGTGTGTATGGTGTATGTTTGTGGTAGCCTTGTGCATATATGTGTGTGTATGTGTGCTATAAATAATTTGTTAATTGACTTAAATTGTATTATCAGTTGAGGAAATATGAAGCCATTGTTGAACGAAACTGTTTGTATTCGTAACTATTTCGATGCGCTTAGCCTTCATGACGTGCTGATGATGATGATGCTGATGATGATGATGCGCATTGATGCCGTTGCCGTTGCCGTCATATTAGGCACGCAGTAAAAAAACTCACACAATGCGCGCAAATGTTTGTTGACAACTTTCAAACTACGAAAGTATAATTAATCACTTTTTTCCAAGCTGCGTTGAGTTTGAACTCTTAAACTAAAAATCTGCCGAGCGGATATCAATTTTAATTAGTCATAAGGAATTTCAGCGCAGCCGGAGCACATGACTTGACAGTTTGTCGGCGCTTTAAATTATTCAATTAGTTGCGATGAAGTTCAAGTTTTCCAGTGGCAGCCGCACCGAAGTGAAAAACGACGTCGATATGATTTATATGAATCCGGCGACGCTTCAACAGCCTTAATGCCATTAATGTCAATTTGCGGATGTGTGTGCGTGATGATCATCAAAGCGCCGTTGTGAAAATTAGCCTGAGCAGGCATGGCTTTAAATGATTTCCTTCATTATCTTTCTTTGTCTTCGAGCACACACACACACACACACACATTTGGTCTCATTTGGCCAACAGTTTGCGATATCCTCACATCCACATTTCGGCCTAACGAATCGTGTCTTATTGGCATCAAGTATAAACAATCATTCAACTGCCGCCGCCTTTTTGTGTTTTGATTGTTCGACTTCTTGTTGGCCTCTCGTTTCGAGCGACCGCTCGTTTAACTAAATTATAGCATGTAATTCTAAATTGGCCTGCGGCACTGCCCCTCATTTGGCCCCCATCTACGTATGTGTGCGCCTCTTTTTGCAACAAACGTCTTTTAGAGTTCCTCACCGTCGTTATTCCTTGGCCGACAGTCGCCAGTCGCCAATCGAGACCACCTTAGAGCTGCTCATGATGGGTCTGGCTGAGGTCTTTGCCAGTTTGTTTTGTATTTTAAACAATTTTCGGGAATCAATATTTGCCGAATGTGTTTTGAATTCGAAATGAGCGTTGCGCATATTCTTTTCCATTTTTTAGCCATTTTAGTTTGCGACTAACTTTGTTTTTTATATTCTGTTCTCTGTTGCTTTTTCTTACTTGATTTTCTGTGTTGTTGTTTTTGTTTTTTGCTTTTGGTTTTGCTCACCAACCGTTTTCAATTTAACTCAACCAACTCAACTCAATTGAACTGAACTGAACTGAACTGAACTGAACTCGAGTTCGAGTTCGAGCTGTGCCATTGTTCGGTAGTTTTGTCAATAAAAACACTCATTCGCTTCATAAAAAAGCCGTTTTGATTTATTTTCATTTGGCATAAAATTCATTTAAATTCATTAAATTTTTGCTGCAAATTTGTTTTTGCAAAAAAGAAACAAAAATAAATAAGGAAAATGTGTAAATTTAAGCAACGTCGGCTTGATTTCTGATGCGAACGCTGATTGCATTTGTGTGCGTGAATTCACATTTTTCGCCGTGCTCATGTCCTTTTATAATTTTTTATATATTTTCACTATTTTTTCTTTTTTTTTATTCCTTTGTGTTTGTTTGTGCTTTTTGTGTTGGTTGCACATAAATCGAATTTTATTTATTTTAGAATATTTCTTAGCTCAAGTGTCCGTGTGAGTTCGTGTGTGTGTGTGTGTGTGTGTGTGTGAGTTTGGTGGCGGAAATGTTAGGCGCAGATAAATAGTATTGAACCTTAACCCTTAATAGGCGACAGGACATACTTGGCATACTCAAGCACGCGCTCACACACACACACACACACACACAGTTGGACACGCACACGCATAAATACTTAAACGAAACGAAATGAAACGAAGTCGGAGCGGAGCATGGGTTTCTTGCTATCATTTGTTGTTTCTAATGTGTTTTTCTTTGCATTCTTTTTTGCGTCCCTTTTATTTATATCTGCCAAGCCAGTCAGCCAGTCAGCTTGCTCGCCTGCTCGCCTGCTCTCCTTGCTGCGTGCTCGGCTCTGTTTCTGTGATTGTACAATATCTGAGTGTCTCCATACGACGAAACTTTACTAAATTCGGGTCAACATTATGATCCCGCCGCATAGCTGCAAAACACGTCGCCCGACTTCACTTCACTTCACTTCACTTCACTAGGAATGAAGTGTACACAATGATGGCAGTGCCGCAACTTAGCCGTCTTCAACTTCCTCCCTTGCGGCGCCTTCTGCTTCTTCTGGTTCTGCTTCTTCTTCTTCTGCTGGCTGAGCGTTTCTGCTTTTGTTTGTTGTTAAATTCAGCAAATCCTTTCATATAGAAAATTGCAAACAAACGAACGAACGAACGAATGAATGAATAAATAAATAAGCAACAACAACAACAATAACAACAACGGCAATGACAGCAACAAATAAGCACGAATTTTATTTTGGTTTTTTTGTTGCTGCTTTTTTTTTTTGTACTTCTGTCTGTCGTCTTAACCGAATCTGTGTGCGTGTGTGTGTGTGTGCGCAAATATGGCGAACATATTCGGTGGCACAGAAATAACGCAACATGGCATGGATAGCACTTCATCCGCCGGAATTCATTCGCAAATGAAAGTGCCATGAAAGAATTTATAGAAATTTATGCTGGCAAAAGTAGAAGTGTTTCGCTGCCCTAGCAAAGTAAACAAGCTCAGGCTTAGATTTCAACACAAGACTTCCCATTAGCACCAAGGGTACGAAGATTATCTTAGCACACACACACACACGCACACACACACACACACACGCACACACAAAAGCAAACGCGTGAAATTAAATATTGTAAATTTTCGTCTTTGGCGGTTGGCCGATACACCCGAGACGCAAACCACCAGCACCACCACCGTCAACAACCACGAGTGTTGGCCGCACTCGAAAGACATTAAAAGTTTCCGGCTTGGGGGCATAAACGAAGCTCGCTGAGCTCGACTGAGCTTACCTTTGCTTAAGCCTCACTACATTGGCTTAAATGCATGCCATTCATTACATCTTAGTTACCCAACTGACATTCTTATTAACAGAAACACAAAAACAAAGCAACAAAGAAGCACAAAAAAACTCCACCTTAGCCAAGCTCAAAAGCAACTAAAACGATAAACGAAAACGAAAACAAAACCAAAAAAAAAGGAACCTTTGAGTCGAATCTGATTTCGACTTTGACCACTAAATTGTTTTCTTTGCTGTGACCATTAACAAAAGGCAAAGCATGAAGCGAAGCCCACAATCAAACTTGTGGTTTGACTAGCAGCAAGGCCAACACCGCCTGCAACTACACAAGCATGCCAGCAGTCACCCATGACTCCCGCCCACCGCTTGGCTAGTTAGAGATTTCGAGCACGTAGTGTCACGTTCTTCAAAATATGAAACGTCTACTGATTTTTAATGAAGCAAAGTTTGTCGCCGTCAAAGTGCGCTTGGGCCAAAGCAGATTCGAGCAAACAAAACAAACAAACAAGCAAACACACTAGGCGGTTGGACGGACGAACGGACGGTCAGACAGACAGACTGCCAAACAAACAAACAAACACTCGAAACATTTGAAACATGCTTACCAAAAAGTTCAAGAGACGACGATAGATGGCGTTAGTGGCGGCTGGCAGGTGAAGGCTTGCTAAGTCCGGATACAACGTTACGGTCATGTACGCAATAATTAAAAGCATCGAAAGTTGCTTCGAGTGTTCGTCTGTGTCACCTAAGCGAACTCGGCAAGACTTTTTCTCTTAGCGCTGTGTGTGTGTGTGTGTGTGTCTAAGGATATGAGTGTAAGCAAACAAACGGACATTGGAGGCAAACACTTTGAGCGTTGTTCATAACAAGGACAACAAGCGCAAGAAGATGAAGCACACTCGAACTGCGCACAGCTCAGTTACTGATACACTTACGTATATATAACAACAACAACACACACGCACACAGTTATAAAGTGAAATGCGTTTGCCGAACGCTACTTTGAGATACATTTGCCGTACGTGCGCTTTCACATTCGTTTGGGATTTATAAAGGCATAAGTGTTGGTAGCCGCGCCGAGCGTCGCAGGCGTAACTAAAGTGCCAGCAGGACATGTGCGCGTATAAATTGAACCAAGTAGGAAACAAAAACACACACACACACACACACATGTAGAAAAGTTTTGCGAGCTTTTCGCATTTGTTGTTTTGCAGCACGTTTCCCTATTGTATTAAAGGTGAACTGTCCGCAGTCGCCATGCTCTATCAATTGGCCAGCGAGCCACACGGCCTGCCGATGCCTTTCACAACACACACGCACAATCACACACACACTAATACGAGCAATGCCAATGAAAGCTGCGCACATGAACAGTTATTTAGCAAGTTGATTTAGTTGTTGTTATCGTTGTCGTCTTTGTTGTTGTTGTTGCTGTCGTATTGTTTGCGTATTTGTTACCGCTTTTATTTCACACCCTTCACTGCAATGGGGGGCGGGCCCGCTTTGACGTCACCAACAAACGCACGCTTGCTTACTTTCCTATTTGTATTGTTTGCCTTGTTGTTTTTCTAACTGCGCGCCTCTTGACAACTTTGATTTGATTGATTTGATTTAAGCGTCAGCTGCACACACTTCTATAATACACACGGACCTCGGAAAAATAACTCAAACTGAAACTGAAACTAAAAACTGAAACAAAAGAAAATAAATTGGAAAATTGCACAGCAACGAGAACAACAACAACAACAGGAACAACAACACAAAGGACTCTTCGCCTAAGCCTGCACGTGAATGCGCTCAAATTCAAAGGCTTCCAACGAAGTTGCTCAACACGTCAGCGTCAGCATTGAAACCGCGACGCGGCTCACTTTAACCACGCCCACCCGCCAGCCTACAACCCTCTTCGGCTCACCCGTCGATTTTTGCATTGTTCCCATGTTTTTTCATTACTATTTTCACTTTGGGCGAATATTATTGTAGATGTCTGTTTTAGCAATTTCGCGCATTGACGACAGCAACAACAACAACAGCAACGACAACAACAATTGGAAAATTTTCTATTGCACGAAACATTTTCATTTTTGATTTGGCTATTTTTGATTTATTTATTTATTGCACGCTACGAAACTAACGCCAACACTTACACACACAAACACACACACACGGACACGCACACACACACACACACGCACACATGCAATATTCAACTCGTTTCGCACACTAAACTCATGTTTGAAAATACAAATTTAATTGAAGCAAACAAAAATTCACGATTGAAAATCTGAAATGGCAAATTTAAATTTTCATTTGCTTTAAAATGTATGACAATTTTTAACGAATGAAAAACAACAACAACAACAACAGCAAAAGCAACAAAAACAAAAACAAACAACAAATAAATAAATAAATAAATGACAATTGTGCAGAAGCAAAATGATGGCCTTTTGAGCGAAGCGAAGCGTCAGCGAACGGAAGTCGAATTCAACAAGTGTCGTCGGAGTTGGGCACGTGCCGTGAAACAATGAAAAACGGCAACAATTGTTTCATCAGCAACAACGCCAACAACAACAACAACAGCAGCAACAAAGACAAACAAACTGGCACAACGGCTGAGCACGGCACGGCGCGACTCAACTCGCCTCAAAGAAATGACAAATGAACAAGCGCCACGCCGGGGAAAACTGTCGAAGAATGCCGTGAACGCAAACCCGCCTTTCACTCTCCTTGACTACGCAAAACAGCAATGCTGTCATTGAGCTCAGTTGACATCACCGGCAGCTGCTTTGCATTCGCATTCGCTGACATTGTCTTGCCTTCTCTCTGTCCGTCTGTCTGTCTGTCCAAACATCCGCTTCTCCAACCGGCCATCGGTCATTATGTCTGCCATTGCATTGCGCTTTAATTCGCTTGCTTGTTGATTGTCAGCGCACAACAATTGCAATAATTACCGACGACCTCGCGGCGGCGCTGGCGTTGGAAAGGCTTGTGGACATGGCATAACAAATAACAACAACAACATGAGACAACAAAGTAGTCTTTATAATGTTTATGAGCGCACATTCGTCAAAAGTTCTTGTTGATCATTTCGTCAAACAGCGAACAAGTTGAGCGCAACTGAACAAAGTAAGACATGTTAGAACATGTTTTGCTACATGGACAGAAATTTAATGCCGCAATTATGGCAATAGTTAAGCCAAGGCGTGGCACATTGGTGTTGCTTGTGTCTTCAATATGAACATTAAAGCGCCGCTGAGATGAGAAATAAGTTGGCGAAAATATGTGCACATCACAGAGCAATAAACAAACTTTAAGTATGAAGCTTATCCGGGGCGATGCTTATTAAAATTTTATTGTTCGGCATAGGAGACAGAAAAGGCCAAAGCGGAAGCCGTGTCGGTGTGGTGCAAGGGCGGGTGAGAAGACGAGTGCGTCTGCGAACGCTTCAATCTGAACGTCGAACTGTTGGCGAGAATAAAATGGACGTTGGCAACGGCATTGTGTCTGTGATTCTGTGTGTGTGTGTGTGGCAGAAGACAATAAAAGCGGAAACAACAACTACAAAAATATGCCATACAACCACAGACACAAAAGGCAGGTGAAAATGTGCACAAAGGAGCACTTATGCCAACTCCACTTCAGTCGCACAAAGGCGCCAGAAGAGCGTTGCCAGCGCGGCGTGAGGCAGGCGGGTGGGCGATAAAACCAGCAAAAGCAAAAGCAAAAGAGATTATTCCGAACGATGAATGAAAAAGACAAAAAGCCGAATTCAGTCAGCGTGGCAGGAATAAAAAAAACGAACGAAGAGGAAGAAAAAAAAACAACAAAAAAAACAACAAAAATGAACAAAAATAATAAAGTCGAAGAGGAAAACGGCGAGCATGACAACAGCAATGATGATAAAGCTGATCCTTCGACTGAAGATTACGACTTGTGTTGGGCGGCGGGCGGCGGTTGGCGGAATGGAACACCGTTTCGCATCATAACGATGAAAATTATTATGATGATGAAAATACGATGAACCAACTTTGCACGCCGCACACACGCACACACACACACACACACGCACATACAGACACACATTGAAGTGCGCAAACGGCGTGTAAAGCACAATGTAAGCACGGCCAGCGGGGGACGTCGGTTAAGGCGGTGTGATGCGCTGCTCTGCTATTGCAAAATGTCGTCAACGGACGATGCCGAAATATTTTAATAAAAATGTCAGCTTATTTGACAGATCGCGTGACATGCCGATGATGTTCCTGCCGCTGCTGCTGCTGCTGCTGCTCTGTTGATGATGATGCTGCGATGATGATGCTGCGTTCAGCAAATGCTGATGCCGAAGCAGCCGTGCTGCCAACGACAGACGGTGCCGTGAATGACGTCGTGACGTCGGTGACAACGACAGCATCAAAGACAATCATATATGCACCCACACACACACACACACACAAACACACAAACACACACAGACACACACACAGAAGCAGATACTGCCACACACATTTGTCGGTTGGTTGGTCGGTCGGTTGCTTGCTGGCACGTTGAGGGCATGTGTTGGACATGGGTTAAGAGTCAGCGTCAGTCAGCGACCCTTTTGCCACCGTCTGTTGATGTTGATGTAAATATGATGAGCAACGTGCGTGCAAAAATATGTGAAGCACGTTTTGTGATTTCTCACTGCAAAAAAAAACATTTTCCACTTTTTCGAAAAAAGCGCTTCACATTCACTTTGGTTATCTCACTTCTCAGAGGCGCTCATGTTGTGCTGTGGTGTGGTGTGCGCTGGTGTATTGTTTGTTGTGTGTGGCCTAAATTGCAAGCGTGTAAAGTTTTAAGCATTCAACGTTCGAAATCAAAAAACGCACAATCAGGCATCAACGCATGTGAGCCTCATAATTCTGTTGAAGCGCAATAAACGCTAAATTCTCGGCTTTGCGCCAACGGCAATGGCAACGGCAGCGACCACATGAACGCCTGCGTCGACGCCAACGCACTCAACGCGCACGTCTGGAATAATAAAATTGGTGCGTGGCGCGTAAATTTTATGTTTTAATTTGATTTGATTTGTGTTGTGTTGTGTTATGTTTTGTTATGTTCTGTTGTGCTTCGCATTTAACGCAACGCATTTGTCGAAATGAACGCGGGCGGGCACAAAAAACAACAGCAAAACGCATAAATATTGTTAACAATGCGCATAAATTTGATTTATCGTGCGTGACGTGACGTGATGCGGCTCGTCCTGGCTTGGCAGCGCAGAGCACTTGAAAAGTTTGCGTGCCTAATTGCTTTTCATATTTTTATCACGCTGCGTCCGCAAACAGTTTAAACGCTTAGCGGTGTCGTTGCTTTTGCCGCTGCCAAAGGCGGCGTTGACAATTAGCAGCGCCGAAACGTTGCGACATGTGGCCGCTGCAGGCGCGCTGACATTTTGGCAGGCAGCCTAAAAGCAGGCAACAAACCGAATGCACAACAAGCAAACGAAACGAAACGAAACGACAAAACTGAAATTAAGTGTGCGAAGGCAACAAGACTCGAGCACATTTTCATTAACATTGATGGCAATGCGGTCAAAGGCAACGCGGCGTGGGCGCATGGCTGGGCGGTGGGGCAGAAGTGTGGGCAATAGTAGTGCGAAAGAAACGAAGCCACACCGAAGATGGCAAGCGGCGTCGAGTCGAAGGATGGCGACAAGTTGCCAAGACAGTAGCAACGCCATTAGTGCAGCACTCAGCGCCACTTAGAAGCGCACTTTGCAAGCAGCGAGCAACGAGCAGTGAGCGCGCAAGTTGTGTAAGTGAAGTAAGTGCCATTCAACTAATGTCCTTATGGCGAGCAGACAATTGACTACAGTTGCTGCTGCTGCTGTTGCAGCTGTTAGTGGCTTGCCCGCACCGACGCCCGCCCGGCGGCTTTGGGCAGGAAACGTCACTGAAAGTTAGCAGCTGCTGCTGTCTTTCCTTAACGCCAAAACTTCTGCTGCTTCTGCCGCTGCTGCTGCTGCTTCGTAGTGGCCAAAGCGCTTAGATTGAACAGTTATTTTAATTATGCCGCAACTGCAACTTGCAACTTCGTCTCGGCGCCGGCACGGCTGCGGGCACAAATTAATAAAATAGGAACAAAACGAAGAAAAGTTGCGCCAAGTTGGCTTTGCAGGCAAGCAAGGACAGCCAGCACGGTGAGGCCGTCGCCACGTTGAATGTAAAATTTCAAGCGTTGAAATTAACAAGGCACAGCAAGCACACTTTGCGGTCGAGCCGCATTTCAAAGTTGAAGGCACTACGTTGTAGTTGCAGCATGGAGCCAAGCCAAGCCAAGCAACAAGCAGCAAGCAACAATGTAACCAGGCAACCAGCGTACCAGCGAACCAGTGAGCCAGTGAGCCAGTGTACCAACCTTCAGGAACAATTTGCTTCAGATTATGAAAATTGCTTAAGAAATTAAATTGTAGAATGTTTTTCAATGACGCACAGTGAACTCATTGCCCTCGCGCCCTGCCGCCGCGCTTCTGCTGTCCTGACGACGCCAACCGATTCAACTCATGCCAACTAATGGCAACATGGGCGCATGAACTCAAACAGGACGTGGGCCGCCATCGCCATCGCCGCCGACGACGATAATGGTTGAGAAGGTTGCACGATTTATGCTGCCTGAATTTCAAACTGAGGAAAATTTGCATTTCCATTTGCGGTTTGCCTGTTACGGCAGTCAATGGTATCGGCAGACCGGACGGACCGGCAGACCGGGTCGAGGTTGGACAGCGACAGCGACAGCGACGTGCAAAGTTGTGCCTTTGATTTGCTTAACAGGTCGCATGCGAGTTGTGTTAGGCGAGCGAGCGGAGTTCTTCGCTCGGCCAGTAGAAAGGCTTTCATTGTGGTTGCTAATTCAATCTACAATAATAAGAGCGAGGGCACGCTCTAATTATTGCGAACGAGCAATCGCCAAAGAAAGAAATCAGCTTAGGCAACAGCAGCAGCGGGCGCAGAGGCTGAGGCAGCGGGAGCGCCGTTTGAACTTTATTAAAAATGTTTGCGCAGTTGGGCTTATTTGCATACATTTTTCATTTGGTTTTCTTGCCATTTTGTATTTTTTTCTTCTTTGATTTTGTTGTTGTTGTGTTTACTATTTTGTTGTTTTTTTTTCGCGCTCAGCACTTTTATGACAAGCACGACAAGCACGCGCATCGTCTATAAACCTTTTTTTACTGTTCAATTAGCATAATGGGCACAGGACAGGACAGGACAGAGCAGAGTAAATCGACACTGAAGCATTCGACTGGCGACGAAGACAGGAAATGAGCCAAAATGAAACGAAATGAAATGATACAAAGAAGCTAAAGCAGCATTTAAAGAAAAGAAGAAGCAACAGTAGCGACGGAAACGCACGCCATGATCCTTTTGCAAATAAATAAATGAATAAATAAATTTTGAGTGGAGTGACCGGCATGAGTCACATGATGTCAGTGGAATTTGGCGACGTTCGGGGTCAAAATGTTTGAAAAACCACAAATGCGCCGCCAGTTTCCGGCTTCAAAGCGCTGCTCGAGTGTGTTTGCTTGTTGCTCGTGCTTGTGCTCCTGCTTCTGCTTGTGCCTGCAAATGGACATCATTATCATCAACGACAACAGCAGCAGCAGCAGTAGTAGCAGCAACATCAGCACAGACAAGCAGTTGAGTAGTTCGTAGAGAAGTGCTATGAAAGCGGCCGCGGTGAATTGTATGCTGCGCTTCGCATCAGGCATCAGGACATCATTTCCTGTTTGTTTGCTTGCGCAAATCGAGCACATTTCGCATAATTTCCTATTTAAGAATTTGTTTGCCTTCGTTTTTTCGTGTTTTTTTTTTCTTTTTTCGTCTTCAGTTTTTGCATCTCAGAAGCGCAAAGCACCCGAACGCTTATGGAGCAAACGTATCTACTTGTATAGAGACGTAGATAAACTTTTGCTCGTTTCCACTTCTTTTTTTTTTTTGGTTGCTCTTTTATTTTCATTTTATTTTATTCTATTTTGTTTTTTTTTTATCTTTTTGTATGTTAAGTGTGTGTATGTGTTTTTTATGCTATGTTTGTCTTGTTGGGTATTTTATGAAAATGTTATCCAAATTGAATGAAAACATATTGAGAATGACAACGACAACGACAGAAGCAACAAACGACGGCAACGACTACAACAACAACAACAACAACACCAACGCCAACAACGACAACCAGAATGACTATGACGACAACGACAACGACGACATTTCAAACGCAAAACGTTTGATGTTATAACTGTAAATATATGTAAATACATATCTATATATATATATATATATATATATATATGTGTGTTTGTACAAATGCGTTTGTCAGTGAGCGTGGGCATATGTATATGTGCATGTGTATGTGCTTGCGACATTGTGTATGTTGTGGCATTTTGTGGTTTTGAATATTTACAAATATGTCCTTCATATTCAAGCATTTCACAATTCGTTGCATTTTCTTGAATGGGTGAGCGTAAATTCGTTTCGTTCGAGCACACATTAGGGAACAATTATACAATACAGACGTGCTTGAGCTGTGTTCAATTTTTGCCAATAACAGAAGACTTTAAAGTTGGCGCCTAAAAGATGCCACACATTTTTGCAAACCAAATGTAGAGAAATTTATTAAAATCAAGTATACGCAAAGTGGGCGACATTTTTAGTGATATTTTGTTTTTATTTTTGGTTTTTATTTTTTTTATAAAGTTTACGTCATGTTTGAGGCTTGTTGTGTAAAAACAATGAAAAAATTGTGTATATATAACGAAACATTGACCTCTGCAAACGCTCAAAAAGATACATTTTTATGTATCGTCACGTTCAATTGGCTGCAATTTAACTAAGTGCAGCCTGGCACAAAAAAGAAATAAAAATTGCCACAGAGTGGCATAAAAAAACGGGGGGCAACAACAAGAATGAAAGAAGTGAAACATGCTGACGAAAAACAATGAAAAACAGCGCCGGCGTTGGTGCCTCGATGTGTGTGAGTGTGTTTATACATATATGCGTGGCTGTGGGCGTTCATGTTGGGACTGGGGTTTGAGGTTGGTGTTGGTGTTGGTGCCACTGACACTGCTAGTTGAGGCGATTGATGGCGTGACTGCCAAAAGGCTTTTTTCGACGGTCGTCCATGGCGTCTGCACAGCACATGTTTCGCAATGGCGTCGACGGTTTAAGGCAACTTTTTTTCCACCAAAAAATCGCTTTTTCTTATTTTTTTTTTTGGTTGTCTTCTTCTTCATAGCACTATTCGACTGCCTTATTTTGCTGTCCTTGCGCTTAGTTTAACATTGCGTTAAATAAATGACAAAGCGTCGCCGCCCGCGCGTTCGTCTCTTCGTCTTTCCGTCTTTTACGGACACTTTGAGATTTAGTTTCTTGTATCTCGTTTTTCGTTTGGCGCTTCTTGTTTTCCATTTTGCCACTGCCGCTGCCAGTGTCGCCGCCTCCGCCGCTCAGCCACGTGCTGACTTTCGTACATAATTAAATCAGATCACATTTTAAAATTCCATTTATATTTACCTCTTGTCTGGGGTCGTAAATCATGATTAAAGCTTTAGGCGACACGATGCCTGCGCATGTACGCCCCGTTTGCGGTCTAACTGAGAATGAAAATAACAGTGGGAAAAAAAAAAAAAATAAAACGTACGACGAAAATCGCTTGGCTTGCGACATTCACTGCCAGACACAGACGACGAATGCCAACCGCCGCCAAAATGCCACCGTGCACGCCCAACTTGTGTCGCGGTGCTCGACTCGACTCAACTCGAGTTGACTGCTATCGAATCGGCTCGGCCTCTTGTGTTGTTGGGCATGTGTTGCGATGCCATTCAAGCGATAGATACAAGCAACTAAAGTTGAGCAGTCAACCAAGCCAAGCCAAGCCAAATCAAGCCAAGCCAACTGGAGTTGAGCAGAGTTGAGTTCCGCAAGCGCGAGAGCGTGTAAGCAGTAAAGCGCACAAACGAGTCACTTGACTCAGTGACAAAGCGACAACCGAAAAAAATTCACAAAAAAAAAAACCCAAAACTAAACGAAAATCGTTACAAGATAGAAATGATACAAGAACAGCGAAAAGGACATAGTGGAAAAAATAAATAAACGAGAAGCAACAGCACAAAAAACACTCAAGTGCGGTGTGTGAGTGTGTGTATGACTGTATGTTGCTGAGAGTGTTCGTGTGTATGTGCATGAACATAAAGCAAGATAAATCAAATGTGGCGAGAAATTGCAACAACAAAAGCCAACTAACAAAAAAATGAACAACACAAAAAAGGAAGGCAACAACAATAAGACAAGTGAACACAGCAACGTTGACGACGTCGGCAGCGACGTTCATGCTGATGAAAAAATTTTGATATAAAAAGAAAATGCGAAAAATTTATCCAATTTGGCAAAAATTTAGGTCACAACGAAGAGGTTACGTCAGCGTAGAACGAGGCAGGCTATCAGCTGCTGCCGCGGACAGCGGTCCAGGGCAGCGGAACAGGTGCAGACGCCGGGGCCACTGCAGCGCTGCTCAGAAGTGCAATACACAGACAAAGCAAACAAATTGCAGCGCCAACACAAAACAAGACAAGACAACACAACCGAACCGATCCGACCCGGACTCAACTCCATGTCTCTGACAGGTCAGACGCCACTGACACTGCAGCAGCAACAGCAGCAGCTGCCTTTGAAGCTTTGTATGCTGGTGGCTCACTTTTTTACTCATCCATTTTTGCCATTTTTACGCATTATCGTTTGACACAAATTATTGAAACAACAAAACAGAGTTTTACACAAAGCATCGAACAATTGAACTCATTAAATGCCCACGAAGCTCACATAAGCATGAGTAGAGCGAGTAACACACAGTTGGGCACTGCAGTTGATTGCTTATGGTGATGTCTTTGAGAAGACAATGGGAATTGCTTTATAAGTTGACAAAAGTCGAACAGAAAATGAAAAAATAATCAAAGGAGAACAATTTGGTCGGCTAGTCCGTGAATGAAGTCCTTATTTCTGTCACAAATCATTTAGTCAGCAAACTGAGCATACTTGCATGCAAAAACTAGCAAGCGTCACATGAAAGATCGCGCAGGGAAATAAAATATTAAAAAATGGCATAAAAAAGAATTTGAATAAAAAAATATGAAAACTTACTTAAAAATGGCGCAAGTGCAAATAACTTTTTCATGAAATTACTTGTGTAGCATAAAAATAAATGGCTCACAAGCACACACACATACACATGATGCACACATGCAGGCACAATCGGTGTGAGTTGCAACTAAAAACAACGCTGCGTGGTAACATCTTGATTTCGGCTTCCAATTTCTCATGCTCGTTTTTTTTTTTGGATTTTTGCGCCAACAATTCGCAATTGCATCATGCTCAGCGTTGTATGTTGTCTGTGCGATAACCAAAGCAATGGAGTGCATATTTCAGTGACAAGCGCTCCTAACACACCTACCGCGCACACACACATGCACACAACCATTTCAAGTGCATGCCACACTACTCAAATCGCGTATCATTTGGCTGATTGGCTCTTTTGCAACACCAACGTTACTTCCTTTCTTGCCAACCCTCGCCACGCATCTCTGCGTCTTTTGCGACATGAGTCGACTGGCGTGGCGTGGAGTGTCAAGCGTGTTATATGCTGCGTTGCACATTTTCTGAATTATAACACAAGATACGAACTTTTGCAACAAGTCTCAATTTTTCTTTATCTCAGCGCACATTTTGTGACATACCAACATGCGCTGCGAAATGATATCGGCTCAGCCTGTGACAGTCGCTGGCGTGGTGCAGCGCAGTAGCAGAGCTTGGGGTAGTTCTGTTAACTGTTATATCTGCGCGGTGGCATCTTTAATGAAATACACATGACGCTCGATACATGTTCACGTGCCAATGATTTCGTTGTCGCCGTTGTTCCCATTGTGGCTTGTTATGTCCTTTATTTTGTTGTCGCTCTTGTCGCTGTTACCGTTACCGTTACCGTTGCCCTTACTTTGCTGTTGTTGTTGTTGTCGATATTGTTGTGTAGTTACTTTCGTTTCCGTTTTCGTATACGCTTTTGCCTTACATCGTTGAATCATTGAATCGGATGAGATGAGCAACGCAACGCAAGGCAACGCAGTGGAACACGGCACACGCTATCGGAAGTCAGTAAGCTGCCATTTTGAGAAATTAAAAGTGCCGTTTTCGCACACGCGACTGTAATTTTCATTTCCGTTTTGCTACGTTTCTCATTTCACATCGTGTTGAGCTTGGCCGACTCGGTCTGGACGCTGGTTGGCTTGCCTTGCCTTGCCTTGCCTTGGCTTGGCTCGGCTTCAGTTGGCTTACCGTGCCAAAGCGCCTCAGGCCGCCTGATGAAAATCCCCAAACGCAAACCCATTAAAAAGCGAAATGAATGCGCCACGTTAAATTACATTTCTCAACGCGCAAAAGTAGCCACGAAAGTAGTCGTCGATGAGCCTAATAATAAAATGGCCGGCGTTGATGGCGTTGCTGGTAATGATGGCAAGGATGTTGAGTGTGATGCTGCTCATGATGATGATGATAATGATGATGATGATGATGTTGACGACGATGCTCGACCATGATAATAAGCTTCCTAATAAGGCGCAAAGTGATCAAGTGGCGAAGGTGGGGTTGGCCGTAAAAAGGTAGTATTGTGGGCGTGGTGTGTGCCATTCACAGTTCGTCAATTTTAATAGCCACGAAGGACTTTAGACTTGAGACGCCATTTTTTTTTTTCTTTTTCTTTTTTTCACTTATTTTATTATAAAGAAACTTTCGCATGTCGCCAACGCCTTCTGCTGATATTGCATTTGTTAAGTGCTTTCGATTTACTTTTGCTTAGTGCTCAATTTCGCCACTTGACGCCGTCAACGTCCGCAAAGCAGTTCTGTTTCCAAAAAAAAAAAAGAAGTAGAAAAAATTAACATTTTTTCTACTTTTTACTTTCACTTTATTACATTTTATGGTTCAAAAGGATGTCCGCCTTGCGTGCTCAAGAGTTGCCTTATGAAAAATATATTTAAGCAGTAGCAGGGCAGTGGTAGCAGAAGAAGTGGAGAGACATGGCAGCAAAGCAACTTGGCTCATTTGAATGCGCGGGTCTGTGTTGCACATAAAGTATAAAATCAAAACAAAATCAACTGCGAAAGAAAAACGCCAACAACAACAACAGCAACAACAAGCGAAGTCCACTCAGCTCAAGTGCCGCCAACCGAAAAAGAAGAAAAAAAAATCCAACAGTCCTTCAAACAAACAGAAAAGAATAACACGAAAAGCGAAGCGAAGAACATTAAAAAAGATAAAAAAAAAAAACAGAATGGTGTGAAAGTGATTTATATTTTAATTCAAAAATGAATTATTTAGGACACTTTTTAATTCTTTTCCGCTTTCGAATAACAAACAATTCCTTTTCTGATTTTTATTTGCAAGCAACTCGAGTATTTTTCGCTGCTTTTTATTGCCGCTCTTCACACTTTTTCTACTTTTTTGTTCGTTTTGTTTTTCATTGCTTTCTGCGATTCGCACTGTAAAATTTAACATAAATATTTTGCAGCTTTGAAGCGGATACAAATCTGAAATTCTGATTACTTTTTATTTTATTTTATTTTTATTTACTTTTTCCGACTTTCGCTCCGCTTTTTCTCTTTCTTTCTCTTATTTTGGTATCCATAATTTCGAAAATGAAATGAATTCCGTAATGGCAACGCGTATAAACGCATTAACATTAGCCTGCCGAGGGCACGAGGGCGAGTGCGGGTGCGGGTGAGTGGCGCAAGGATCGAGGCATGCAAATTTATACGCTCATTATTGCGCTAAATTTAACTCGCAATAACTGCAGATACAAATACACTGTAAGCCGGCGACGGACGCGTGACAGACGGACAGACGGAGCAATTTGATTGGTGGGCGAACGAAGGAGGGCAAAATAATTTACAAAGTAATACATTTATTCAAATCATGAACCATTTTCGTATTACTTTTAAACTCGAAGCGTTTGGCAATGCAATTGAAACTCACTTAACTTGCTTGCTTGCTTGCTTGAGACTAATGGATTTTATGTTAGTTGCGCCTAATTTTGATGACAGGCGTGGCAAATCTGTCAGCCCGATGAGCTCATCATGCATTTCAAATAATGTGTTGCGCGATTTGTCTGAGCTGAGGCATGAGCATGACGAAATCTTAGCTTGAGAGTGGATATTTAAATAAAGACGTGCTTAAACGCAAAGCAAAGGATTTTATGTAAACATGCTCATAATTTTTTACTTTAAAAACATTTTTCATAAACAATTTCCGCACTTGAAAGGACACTGACTGACTTTGTAAGGCGCATAAAATGTTCCAACACCAGCCACACAAGACAGGCGCATTAGTCGAGCTGGAAGAGCACAGCGGTACGTGCGACGTGGCGGCGCAGGCAAGAACAAGCGACACTCACGGCATTTTGCATAAAAAACTTCGCTATAAACTCAACTAATGCGCGCACATGTGTGTGTGAGTCGCTGCCTTTATGGCAAGTGCTTGTAAAATCGACACTAAATTTCGCCCAACGTTGCTGGCTTTGGCGCAACACTGAGGCTGCAGTTGATTATTATGAAGATGCCAAAAAAAAAGAACAAGAAAATGTAATTTTATGTTGACTCAAATGCGTCTATGCCGCGCGAGCTGCTTGAGACTTGGCACAGTCGCTGCTGTTGCCGCTAGATTTGATGTGACGCAGTGACGGCATCAAGCAAGCACCAAGGAAAAAAAAAACACACACACTCACAAAATGAAGTCCGTGCCCAAGTCAGGCAGCCGTGGGACAGTGGGGCAGTGGCGCAGTGCGGTTGCGAGAGTCAAGTGCAGCGCAGCGAAAAATTTGAATTTAAAATGCGTTATGTCTCAAAATCGTTGGCAACAATGAAATTGCGTATGTAAATTTGATGCCGTTGGAGTCGCAGTTGAAGTTGCCAGCAGGATGCGCTAAAATAATTATAGTCGCGTATGCAGTTCGGTTCAATGTTGTCCTGTCCTGGCCTGTGCTGAGCAAACTTTGGATTCGGCTTTGGTTTTGGTTTTGGCTACCCTTGCCACAGCTTCATCGTCTCAGTTTCATCTTCCAACACCAGCCTTAGTGTTTGTGATCTGTTTAACTCTTCTGTCAGTCACTGCTGCTCCACTCCAGCTCACGCCTCATTGCTGGGTAAACGCAACCATATGCAAACTAGACTCGGCAGCTGTTTCTTGGTTGGATTTACTTCGGTTTGGTTTGCTCCCATTTCATTTCGTTCCATTTCGCCTTGTGCCATCATTGTGTTGAGTGCGGACTTCTGTTGTTGTTGCTGTTGTTGCTGTTGTCGAGCTCAGCTTCGCATTCTAACTTGTCAAAAAGCGTTCGCACTCCTTATGCAACTGCACTTTTGTTGTGGTTGTCACTCTGCGTTTTTTACTCAGCATGTTATCTTGCTTTTTCTGTTCTGTTCTTTTTTAATATAAATATGCGAGCCATCGTACGAGTGACTGAGTGAGTGTCATCAAATTAATATGCGCGGCATATGGCTGACTATTTGGAAGCATGTTAAGTGCATCACACAGCGTTGGCAATGTGACTTTTGACATTTGCGTGCGTCTTTCCAACCAACCATCCAACCAACCAACGAACGAACCATCCACTTTTGTGGCATATGAGTTATGCTAAGATTTGCGAAGTCATCTGCGCCAAGATGGAACTCTTCGTTGCAAGAGCCAAGCCACTTGTCAGCTTAACTCGAGTGTCGTGCAACTCGGCAAGCCGTTTAATTTGAAAAGACTCTGACTGAGTGCGAGCGTTTTGAGTTGCGCTGCGCTGAACTGAGGTGAGCTGAGCATGTGTGTGGGCTGCCAAGTCACTTGTAAGTGTCCACGCTTCTTTTCAAAGGTAGTCAGTCGCATGTAGTGCGCTCATGTCATGGGGGAGCCCTTGGCATGTGTCTGTTTGTGTGTGTGTGTGCGTTGTGCGCCCAACTCGAAGGTGACATATGCGTTGCCTGAAAAGTGTTGCTCGCTGGCGTCTGAGTCACCTGTTCCCTTTGTTAATTTTTCAAATGGGTTTCCTGCTTACAGTACATCGTATTTCACAGTCTCTGCGCGTGTCGGTGTGTGCGTGTGCGTGTGTGCATGTGTGCATGTGTGCGAGTGCACTCGGTTCTCGTTAATGTGAAAGCATTTCATTTTTCGCAAAAATAATGTAAAGAAAAAGACAAAATAGTTTTTCTACAAACGTTGCTCTACTGCTATCACTGCAACGTCTAATTTGGCACCAAAAGTGTGCGAGTGTGTGTGCGTGTGTGCGTGTGTGGGTTGTAAAGTGCCGCCTCCGTGCAAGCGGCAAATGTTGTTCGCTTGTCGCACTTTGTTTATCATTGCTCAACTTCTCCGATCTCTTTTACAGTTTCGTGTCACTTTTTTTTTGCTATAAAATTATATTTTAATTATTTTCCTCAAATAAGTTAGAAAGTAGTGAGAAATTGTTGCTAAGAAAGTAATGAAAATTCTTTGCAAACAACAAATATAACAAGAAAATAAAACACACTGTTAAATGGCACAGAAAATGACGGCCGGAAGAAGCCAACTCGTTGATGATTTAATCGCATGCGAAACATACTGAATAACTTAGACAACGAGCAAAAAAAATGGCTCTTGACCAGCATGTCCTTGTCGGCGCTTAACTTGATATAAATTTGCTTCGATTTTGCGTGCCAAAAAGCGAACTGTTGATTTAACGCAGTCAACCCGAACGGCAGCAGGGAAGCCGAAGCCCAAGCGCTCAGCTCAGCTCAGAAAGGACGAAACCAACAAAAAACCCGTGTAGTAATGCATAAAACGGCAATTGTTGCGTTATGCCGGCATGTGACGACGCTGTGTGTCGTCTTTTGTTGGGTACTCCAGGCGGCGTGAGGAAGTGCGGAGCGCAAGGATATTAACGACGCATGAGTGCGCAGCCTTAAAAAAAGAGAATAACAGAATCAAAACACGGAAGGGAAAACAGAAGTGGTAGACGAGAAGAGGCGATGACTTCCTTACTGCCGTGCGTGTGCGTGTGTTGGTGTGTGTGTCCGTCCACATTGTGTTAAAGGTTTCATTTGACCTGCAATTAATTTGCTTTGTTTTACACATTTGACTAAACACGCTTACACACGCACACAAGCACAAAAAGATACACACACAGTTAGCGCTGCAGCAAGGACGACGAACGCCTGCTGCGGCGCTCAGTGTGCGCCTTCGGTTTGACTTAGCGCTCGACGCCTTTTGTAACGCTTTTTGTTGGCTTGGCTCATATACTCGTAATATTATTATGCCACTTCGATGACTTCGTTTGTGTGCGCACATGAATCATATTATTTTCAAAAGTTAATTTCGTGCAATAAATTCAAAATGCCATGCCAACATTAAATAAGCGCGAGCGAGAATTGTGTTTCCTTTTTGTTTTTTGTTCTCGGTCGCTTTTCAATTTGCCATAACGAATTCGAGTTCTAAATGGCGGCTGAAGTGTGTGCACGTGTTTGGCAAGACGCCGAGAGACAGTTGGGCCACCCCACCAGTGTGGCTTTTTGCGTGTTTGTGCGCTTAAAAGTATGCAAGATAATTACATTTTCAGCAGGTGATTAAATGCTACATAATTGTTTTCATTTTGTTCGCCGCCTCCGTTGCCATCGCCATCGCCACATCTCCATTGCCATCGCCATTTCCATCGCCATAACTGCCATCATCACCATTGTTGTTCTTATACTAATAGCTGTAATTAGTCGACTTGAGAGTTGACTACTCAATGACTGAATGTTTGCCCTCGTACACACACACACACACACACACACACACACACCCTCCCTTGCGGATGTAATTTATGCACACGCATAAATCACAAATCCATGAGAACGCCAGTGTGGTTTTGCCGAACGCAAAAAATTTTAAGGCGTTGGCGTACACATTTGAGTACTTACATTGCCACGCTGTTGCCCCACGTTGCGGCCCCTTTGCTCTTTCATTTTATACTGTTGCATAAAGAGTATGTTAACTTTGTCATGAAGCTGGTAACGCAGTGAAGGAGTCATCTCCCACTATATAAAGTATACATTTATATTCTTCATCAGCACGATCCGTAAGATCCGTCTGTCAGTACCAGTGCAAACTCCCCCAAGATAATTACATATTTAGCAAGTGTTTAAATGCTACATTGACGTGGCTACGCCCCTTTATCTCTAAAAACTTATGTGATTCTTATTTGATAAACTATAAGAACGATTTTTCTAAAAGACTCATTGAGCAAATGCTTGCAAGAGTATATAAGTTTCGTCAGAGCCGAAGAAAACTCCCTCTCTGATTTTTGTAATGTTTTTTTTTTTTCATTGTATATTTTAAGCAATATAAGTTTCCATTGAAATTGTTAATTGCCCGCATTTCGTGACGGTCGCAGTGGATCACTGACTTTGTAGCTCAGAGCGCGCCCGCCTATCATGTCTTCTGGCGTCTGTCTGTCGCTCAGCGAGTGCTCGTGTCCTTCTTTACCACATCATCATCATCAGCATCATCATCATACTCCGCTTCTGCTCGACATCGACATTGAGGTCGACGCTACTTCTTCTTCTTTTATCGTCCTCTACCACTGGGCATCAATAAAAATCTCTTGATAAATGTCCAATTTAATTTTACGCTTTCATCTTCATCTTCCTACATAAGTTGCCATTTCTTTGTTTTTTGTTCTTTCGTATTCTGTCTTTTGTTTTACATTCTGGTATATTTTTCTTGTTCGTTGTCTCAACTTATGCTCTTCCTCAGCTTCAATGCCTCTTGCTCACTTTTTCAGACAATTTTTGACTTAAGCTTTAAATGTAATTTCATTTACTTTTTTTCATCTTTTGCAGACTTATCTCTCTCGCTCTCTCTCTCGCTCAGACATTTGCTAATTGTGCTACGCGCCTGCCTACCGTTCGTTTACCTACTCCCCTGGCTTGCTGAAAGAAAGTGTGCGGGTAAGAATTCTATTGTATCTTGATTTAATTGAACTTCTTCCATTATCTTTGGCAATTTCACTGATTTGCGTTTTGTGAAAACTGATTTACATTTCTGTTGCAAGTGTTTTAAGCTGAATAGCATTTTTGAAGCGACACATGTGCCACACGCTCTAAAACCTCACCCGCACCGGCAGCCACAGCCACAGCAACAGCCTTGTTTCAAGACAGCGCAAATATTGTCTCTCATTTCGTATGCGCTGTCACATGAATGGGGGCTAAAATCAATAAATCAAAGCCATCAACCGACGACAGTGTGTGGCGTCAGCGGCCAGCAACGACATGAGCCCAACTCAATACTCCAACGCAACTCAGCTCTGCTCAGCTCAACTCGACTCCGTGTCTGTCTGTCTCGCTCCTTTGTGTCTGCTGGCAATGCGTGTATGGTTGCAACAGATGTGTACACTTGCATGCTAAAGTATGTAAAATACAGTATCTGACATAATAACAACAACAGCAGCAACAACAACAACAACAACAACAATGGCAGCAACAGCAACAACATGAGTACAACATAAAACGACGACATTTTGTTGCTCCAGCATTGCTGCTTGTCTGTCTGTCAGTATGTCTGTCTGCCAGCCTGCCTGCCTGCTTAGCAGATACAATAAGCAAACATTTCGATTTGCTGCGTTCACGCCAAGGACACGATTTCGTATATCAACATACACGTCGAATAGTGGCGTTGAAGCTGAAGCTGATGCGGAGACTGAGGCTGAGACTGAGGCTGATGTCGACAACGACAACGACAACAACGATCACGATAATGACAAACACAAACTTAATGTGTTTGCAACACATACAAGTCACTCAAACAACACACACACACACACACAAACACGGATACAGGCGCAACAAAAGACGAAGGTCTTCACATCAACGCGCATAAAAAACGGAGCAGGTTTATCGATACAATAACACAGACAACATTGCGAATGAGCAAAGAATGAAAATTTAGTTGGCAAGAATTTCGACAACGACCATCAGTTAACCGGGAATTTGCACTCCTTTGCGCTTTTTTGCCTCTGCAACCCTTCGACTACAAATAAAACAAACAAAAAATTCTTGCAAAAAAAAGCATCCTTTTGAAGTATTTCTGATTGAAAGATGTGTTGCAAAAACATCTTTAACAAAAAACCGACAAAAAACGACAAACCCAAAAAACCAATCAAAAAAAAGTATTGCAAAAAAAAAAACGAAAGAAAAGTTGAGTTGAAAAATCCAATAAGCCCAACACATATGCGCAGAGCAAACAAGCAACGCATTTCGAAAAAGATTTAAAGGCTTAAACTTTCTATTTCTTTGCAACGCTTCGCTTCACTCGATACTTGCGCCCAACCCCACCGGGGCAGAGAAGTCGTAGACCCGAAGCAGCAAAGCAATTCCGGGTATTGCTTGCGCAACAAAGGACGGTGCCTTGAAGGTGAGACAAATTTCGGCACTCATGCAAAGCACAGCAGGTGGCATGGCATGCTGTTTGAGCCGGTGGGGGAGGGGCATGTGCACTAACTCAACGGCAACAACTGACAACAATCATCTGTCGTTATCGTCGTTTTCACTTCAATTAAAAGTTGGCAACTTTTTGCCGCTTTGCCAACACAGTCAGTCACAGTTTTTTGCCGTGTGGGGGCAGGTGGCGGTTGCGATATTAACATGGGGCAGAAACTCCCCTTGGCTTGGCTGCCACAATTGCCTCATTATGCAGATTGCTGATTACCAAATTACAAAAGTGTAATTGCAATGGAAGAAATACTTTCGCGGCAAAAATCTGAACACATAAAAGGCGAACGCCTTCTGCTTTTTAGGGGCGCGACTTGACTGTTTTGGTGGGCGTGCCAATGGCTTGACTTGTACGCCTACATGCAAAAGGAAACACACACGCGTGAGTTGGGAATGTGACAGCTTTTTTTACATGTGCCATTTAGAAATGTTGCGTCTGAAAAAAGAAAGCAACGTTTAAAGTTCACAGTTACATTACAAAGATACACATTTGTAGTGTGGCAACATTGTATTTGCTGCCTTGTTGCATGCCACGCAAAGCACGAACAATTTGGCTGAGCCGCAACGGCAGCAGACTTGAACATTAACAAATGGTGACCGAACGCAGCCAAGTGCGCCACAGAAGGTCAACCAGCATAGCAGAGCAGAGCAGAGCCAGGAAGCGTTTGCAACCGTAGTGGGACCGTAAAGACGCTGAACGCAACCGCTTGAGGCGCCCAGCCATGTCCAAATTGCACAGCTTAAGCGACTCACTACGGCTTTGGCTATGCGCTGACGCGCTTTGCTGCAACGCTGACGTTGACTGTCAGGAATTTCCTGTGCTCACATTAATTGCGACGAGAAAAAAAAACGAGGTACGAGCAGGAAAGCCAAGGAATTCTTTTGTTAAAAACTCCTTCATTATGGCGCAGCCAGTGTTGGTGAACGGCGACGCCGCTGGCAGCAGGTGAGGAAACCACAATGCTGGCGTCGTGCGAAAAATAGAGCATGGCACACAGGCAGACTGACAGCAGAGCAAGTGTCTCGAAGAGCAGCGGCGACGACTTGCAGGCAGCCTCTGCAGTACTGCAGCAGAAACAGCATCTTCGGGAGCGGCGGCGGCAATAAGCAGTTGGCTGCCATGTACGTGCCAAGACGAACGTTCGCTCACAGTGGCGTGGAAAGGAGTGGCGTGGCGTGGCAAGGGGAGGCGGCAGAAGCAGCACGAAGCCATTTGCCATTTTATTTACGTGCCATTTCCGCTTCCGTACAATGCGCTCAATCTAAAACGTCAAAGGATCTCGAATGTGGCATGGCAGTCGCAGTCGACTGCGGCGTATCATTAAAATTGATTTTCATTAAAACGAAAAGCAAAAACGTTCAAAAGTGAAAATCGAGCAAAAATAGAACGCAGGAATTTACTAAATTGCTTTGCTACCTTTTTTGCTTTGCCTTTTTCACTTTGCCCGCCTTTGTTCAAACAACAAACACCACAAGAACACGCACACCCACGCACAAACACACACACACACGCACAAACACACACATGAACTTCGCAATTAGTTTTTTGTGTACATGAGTTGAGTTCACGATACACACAACGGCAAAGGACCTTTTTGTTTTGGCATTAGTTATTGTACTATGCCATTTATATACTTGTATGTGTGCGTGCGTGTGTGTGTGTGTGTGTGTGTAGTTATTGTTTTGCTCGACTTTGGCTTTTTATTGTGGCAACTGTAACAAAAGCGATTAAAACTCTCATAAACCTGAGCCCATTAATAGCGCAATAATATTATCAGCTTATGCTCAATGCCGCTTATGAAATTCTATGCTCGAGCATAACCGCTACACCGTCAAACCAGCACATATACACACGCCTACACACACACACACACCATACACGCATACTTACTCGCAGATGAAAAGTTTGTCTTTTGTCTATTTTCATTAACATTTATTGGTTTTTTACTAAGACGTCATCCCAACTTAGACCTAACTCACATTATAACTTGCTGTCCTGCCTCTATTCGCCTCCCCCTCCCCTTTCCCACTGACAACAATATCGTACGTCTTTGTTGCCGTCGTTGGAGAGCGCTAAGCCAGCGAGTGCCCAATACTACACACAGCATTGGAAAGAAGGCGCCAGCGCTGCGATATTTCGCGGTCGTATCAGCGTCATCATAAAATAACGTTAATGACGGCAACAAGGTCGTAAAATCAAAATTCTGCCCTGAAACCGCAACGTGGCATAGTTGGTGGTGGCGTTGCCAACGACTCGACGAGACTCGACTCAACTGGAGTCTCGAGACAGAAGACTCGCATAGCGGCGAACACAGCAACCAGCAGGCAAGCAGCGCTGAGCTTCAGTAACAGCACAGTCGTTTATTCACTCAGTAGTCATTCACTCATTCACTCATTCGTTCACTCACTCAATCTGCCAAACGGCACTGAAACAGTGAAGATACAAAATGCGCGCGAATTGTGACTTAAAACTGACATTGAAACATATTTTCTGCGGGCATTTTTCGCAAGACAACAACAAAATGGTATCAATCTAACATGCCTGCGGCCTTTAAACGGCGTGGGGGGCGGCAGAAGCGCTGAGCTGCAATGTGATTGATAGTTGTGCAGAGGCAGTGAATGCACGATATAAAAACACAAATCCTCAAAGAATTTTAATTACTTAAAAAACCACTGCCAATGCTGTCAATAACTGAGCCAAACACACACACACACATACACAGACCACCAACACGTGCACTGATAATGTATGGTAAATAGTTTGAAGGACATGTGATCGACGTAAATCGACGGCTAAAGCCAAAAAACCACAAACGGAAAACTCACACAAACGGCCTGAAAGCCAAATAGTGCGACAGTGCATAGCGAGAGAGTGAGAGACAGAGAGAGAAGGAGAGAGAGTGTGAGAGAGATAAATAAGCACGTTGGTCGAGCGCTCACCTTATAGAACTCAACTAACGATTTGGGGTTATTTAAATAAATTTCACATTCAATACGTTGTAAATTTCGTTTAGTCCTTACAAAGGACACGGCACGTCTCAAACATTCAAACACAAATCCAGTCGAGCATTCTGTATTTGTGCATTAGTCTGTCTCTCTGTGTGTGTGTGTGTGTGTGTGTGTGTGTGTGTCGACCTGCTGTTGATTTAATCGTATCGTGTAAGTCGGACAGACCGACAGACAGACAGACTATTTGTGTATATATGCCGTTTCGAGGCGGCGTAGTGTGCTTTAAATATTCATAAGACGAAACACGCTTACATTCATAGTTTTGAAGAGGTCATGAAACACACTGGCGAACAGGTCAGGGTCGCCGTACGTACGTATATATATTTAAAGGCCCAACGGCGCACGAATCTGGTGTCGATTTCCAAAGTGAGAAATGACATTCGAAATTAATTTAAATCACCAAGAATTTATCCAAACTGACATGAATTTCTATGCAAAATTGAAAAGGGATCAAAGTTGATTTGCTGCTGTGGACTGTGCGCACGTCCTCGTTGTCCTGGCAATGCCCTCATCATCATCAGCATCATCATCATCATCAGCATTACCATCATCATCAGCATCATTGTTTTGCTCGTTGCTCTTGGTGCTTTAACAAATGTTTGCTTAAATAAAATTTAATGCTTAGCAGTTTCGACAAGAAAGCGAACTTGCTGTGTGTCTTTGCATGTTGGAAATGCGCTTTAAATTATGGACTGCCAAAGCGGGCGAAGCCAAAAATCAATGGCAACCACAAAATTGCCATCGCTTCACTACGCTTCACTTCGTTTGGCTTCAGCCGCGCTGCTTTGATGTCCGTTCCTTGGAATCGATTCGCCGTCGCCGTCACCATCGACATCGCCGCCAATCGCCCGCTGTGTTTACTTATTTAAAGTCGTGCGCTCAATTCTGCGAAGGCAAAACGGCAAAAACGGAAAAACACAAAAACGAATTTCAAATTGAAAAAATGAAAAAATGAAAAAAATCTCATCAACATATTGAAAAATATAACGCACAACGCCCCCTTTAAGCGCTTTGTGCTCTTATAACTCAAACATTTTCGCGGTTATTGGCGTTTTTCTGCGCTTTTCTTTTCCTTTTCTTCTTTCTTGTTCTTGCTTACTGCGTATCGCATTTCGCCCACTTAACTTGACCATCAGTCGGTGCACGAGAAATGAACACACTTATTACATATGTTCGCCCTTGTTCGTCAGACACAGACACTTAAGTAAATCAGCATAAAACTTTGCTAAATGAAGACAATCAAAGCAGCTGCCAATGTTGCTGCTGCTGCTGTTGTAGTGGTTGTTGTTGCTGCTGTTGGCCAGGCTGGCAGAGCGTTGCATAAGCAACATCATTGATGCTTTCATTGATGCTTTCGACTCATTTTATTGAGTAATATTTCGTATATGACCGAACTGACCGCCCAAAACGAATCGACCGACCGAATTGAGTTATGCCTTCAACACACACACACACACACACACATGCACACACAAGCAGCTGTGCACTTGTGTTTGCCTTAAATAAATGTTGTTTATTTTGTTTACTTGGTTTTTGTTTTGTTGTGCCAATAGAGTCCTTTTGCCATTTTTGTGTTGTTTCTGTTGTTGTTTTTCTTTGTTGCTAAATCATTGTATTCACATGTGTGTGTGTGTCTGTGTGTGTGTGTGCTGAGTGTATAAGCAGCGTCCACTTTGAGCAATGAGTGGCCACTTTCAGCTCGGCGTCATCGTCGTCATAGTCTGCTGCGGCTGCTGCACAGAAAATTTACTGTGCCACTGCCGTATAAAAAAAGCAAAAGCAAAAAAAACACACACAAAAAACAAATACAAAGAACAACAAAAGCGACAGCAATGACAACGACAACGACAACGGCAACAATATGGCCAACTATTGTGCACTATCGGCTGAAATTTGTTGTAGTCAAACAGGGGCAGCAACACAAAAGGCCTGCAGAGGCAGCGGCAATTGGGGTTAGCATTTGACTCATATTTGGTGCTGACCGGCATGGCATGAACGGCCACAAGTATAGCAGTGACAACAGCAACAACAACAACAACAACAGCAACAATAACAAGAAGTCCAAGCATGACGTAGACGCAGACGTCGTCCAAAATGACAATGACAACTTCAATAAAGATTTTTAGTGTCCTAATAAAAGGCAAACAAAGGACTTTAACTGCTGCGCCTGCTGCTGCCACTGCCTCTGCTGCCACTGCCTCTGCCACTGCTGCTGTGGCTGCCTCGGCCGCTGCTCAAACAAGCGTTGAGGTTGTGTACACACACGCATCAACATTTTCATTACTTTATTTGCCAATAAACGAACTCATAACTTTGCAAATGTATTGCACTTCTTTATGCGCCACAAGACACTCACACAGTCACACAGTCACACAACTGCTAAGCGTTGGCAATGCAAAATGTTGCTGCCCATGGGCGTGCCATAATTTCCATACTTACGTACATCTTCATTAAGCAATGACTTTGAATTATATTTTATCTTTTGTAATAAACTAATTAAGAGTACTGAAAATATTTCATTTTATTGTAAGCATTTGCAAGCTGTTGTTGTTGTAGTTGTTGGCTTGATAACAAACAAATTTGTTGCACATTTGTAGAAGCGCTCCTTGCTGCAGTTCACAGTTCAACTTGAGTTTTATTTCGATCATGTTTAGTTTGTCTTTATGCATAAAACATTTAAGAGCTTCTCGGCTGCTCATTATGACTGTCGTAGTCGCAGTTGTTGTCGTTGGCATTATTGGCATTGTTGGCGCTTCATCGCAATGCCCCAAAGTGTACTTTCGGCTGTCTTGAGCACTTAATAGTCAACTGACTCACGGCCGACTGACAAAAGGCCAACGCGTTTGTTGTTTGTTGGCCGTTATGATTATGACACGCCGACTTGAAGCACAGCTGATGTGCAAAGTTAAGTCTTGGCAGGTCGCAAGTCTTCATTAAGCTAAACTTGTTGGTCGAAATAAAAAGCTTATCGATTGCGTTTCACGTATACGTAATGCGAACGACATTTGGCAAACATGTTGCAGCAATTAAATATTTCGCCATGTGAGGCTTACTTATATTTATGCATGGGTTTTAAGCAAATATTTATTTTAATTCTAAATTCCCAGCATGTTGTTGTTGTTGCACAGCATATTTTTCGGTCAATGCTCCACGCACAAAGTATTTCCACTTTACATGGTTTTGAAACAAAAAACGAAAAAAAAAGAAGTAAGTAAATAAAAAAATAAAATAAAAATGAAAATTATTTCATGTGCTATGTGAAATGAGGTCGCCAACGTGGAGTGGCATAGGCAAGCAGCGAGAAAGCGAGCCGGAAAGCGAGTGACTCGGCGACTGACTGAATGAGTGAGTGAGTGAGTGAACAAGTTGCTTTGCTAGAAAACTTTTGGCTTTTGGCTGAAGTGCTGTTAAATGTTTGCAAAGCTAAGGGAGGCAGCGCCGCCAGCTCCAAGAGGGCTGAGGTGCGGAGGGGCAGAATGCGTTGTGACAGAGAGGCTGAGCGACGAAATGTTGGCGACATGCAAAATGAAATATTGTTGCTATTTGCTATATTCTTTGTTGTTCTTGTTCTTGTTGTTGTTGCTATTGTTGTTTTGATCATTGTTGTTGCAGTTGTTGTTATTTTTGTTGTTGTTGTTGTTGTTGACGTTGTGAAGGACCGTTTGGGCTTTGAGCAGACGCTACTGCTGCTCTTGTTGTTTTTGCCATGTTAATGAAATGCGTTGGTTTATTTGTTTTGTTTTGTTTTTGTTGTACTTGTTTTTGTTGTTGTTTTTTTGTGAGCCCTGTATTTACTGTACTTTTTGTTGCAACCGTTTTTAAGAACTCCTTTTGCGGTGGCAGCAACAGCAACTTTTCGCCACAACCTTTCAGCAGTTTGCGTAATTAAATGCAGCGGCCACACAAGCGCTCAGTTTGACTGTTTGCCTCTATGTGTGTGTGTGTGTGTGTGTGTGTGTGTTTGCCATAAGGATTTTGACCTAAAATTTGGTAATACTAATGTCAAGTGTGCTTAATGCACACATGCACACAGCCGCACACACACACTCACACACAGACGCACAGACACATCGACACAGCGTCTAACATTGACGTCATTTACGTGCGTGTGCGAAAATAATCAAAAGCACTGAGAAGCTCACACCAACGCACTTGTGTATGACAAATGTCCCACTGACGTGGCACCACAGGGGGAACGACTCAGGCAACAATCGAGCATAATCAAGTGATGTTCATTGCGTGCATACGGCAAATAAAGACATCGTAGTGAATGTCAAATGTGTCATGTTAATTCCAGGCGAACAATCAGCGAACGTAGCAGCGATTTTGCCTGGCAAGCACAACAACAACAACAACAACAACAACAACGACAACGAAATGCTAAAGAAGAAGTTACTTTGGTTGAAAAAGACGTCGATGACGACAATGAAACCGACACTGATGTCGACGGTGACGGCACCAACGGAGCCTCTCGCTTATGCGACTGTAACGCATACTTTGGTGGGATGGGATGGTGGTAGCTTCTGCGCCTTGGTGTCTGTGTGTCTGTGCGTTTGACATGTTGTCTGATTGAAGTACGCAATAACTGATAAGCATATTTAAGCGCATTCTTTTTAAGTTAAATCGCATTAACCGTTGTCTGTCCTGCGCTCTTCGCCTGCTTCGCTTCGACTGATTGTGTGCAGCCGCCTGTAAGGCAATCAGGCGTGGGCTGTTCGAAAAGTTGTCGTCTCTGACGTCTTTATTTCACGCCAACAACTTCATACAAAATTTAAAACGATATGTTGAGTAAAATCCTTTATTTGCATACATTACAAGACACAATTAATTCACGTATCAAACGAAATGACATCTCTGCTTGCTTATCAATTTTAGAATAATAAATTTCAAGGCAACAAGCAAGTGATCGAATAAAAATAAAGCATGAAATCACTGCCAAGCCATTTGGCACTCTGTTTACTTCGTTGACAAATTACAAGGGACGCTTCACTTTGCTTATTATTTATGAAAGACTCAAATTCAGTGCGCCCCTAACAGTATGCAATATTTATTATAATTTATTTTGTTCTAAACAATTTGTGCTTCTTTTTTTTCACACTTCAGACAACAACAACAACAACAACATGTATTACACATTTACGAACAAATTTGTTTTAGCTCAAAGCAAATTTTTAATATTTTTAGTAAATTTACCAGAAACATGAATATTACATGAACATATTTGCTGCTAACTAAAAAGGATCGAACTTTAATGGTTGGTTGGGCTTTTGTTATGAAGAGTATTAAGTTTCGGTTTGTTTGACATTGACTTCGCTTCTCTTTTGTTTTTTTTTTTTTTTTTTGTTTTGTTTGGTGAAGTGTGTTCTGCTTTATAAAAGTATTTTAAAGTTTATTTTTTTATCTTTTTGTTTTATGGAAAAAGCAAAGAATACAAAAAGAGGACTGTAAGCGCACCAAACATATCCCAAACGTACCAAGTTGAACTTGCTTAGCAGCTTAGGGCGCAACGTAACGCATGTGTGTGTGTGTGTGCGTGTGCGTGTGTTCAATCTGTTTGCATGTGTTTGTTAGTGCGTTAGCATGTAGCTTGACTGCCTGCCTGCCTGGCTGCTTGGCTGGCTGGCTGTCAGAAAGTTATTTTCTTTGGCAAAAGCCCAGAAACTTGTGCGACGACGTTGCCGCTCTGTTTACTCGCCGCCGTCTTTTTCGCTTTTGATAAGGTTAATCAAAAGTTTTTTAATCCATTCTGCATACAGACGGACGACGACATGTGTGTGCGTCCGTGTGTGTGTGTGTGTGTGTGTGTGCGATTCAAACATAAGAACATACACAACGAACACACGCCCAGCATCAAATTCGGTATGTGAGTCGGCGTGTTTGTTGTTGAACTCAAACAGCTCATTATACATTAGCGCCTCAAAGCCACTTTGCCACTTTGTGAACGCCGTCAACAACCAACTGACTCGCGCTGCGCCACACCACCACCGCCTTCGATGGCCCAACACTCGCGCCATCATCGACAGGAGCGACGCGGCAACATGTCTTGCGCGCGCTTTCTGCGCCACGTTCGAACTTTTTGCTCAAAAGAGAATTTCATTAATGCAAAATTATATTTATTTGTTTTCCTCAAGTTGCCTGAAATTTACAAAGTACGAGTATATGTGCTTCAGTGTGTCTGCCTGGCTCGGCTCAGGATTGGTTCTACTGCCAGCACACATGCGGTCGCAGCAAGCGTCCTGTTTGCCCTGCACGCCAAACTAAGCGTCAGCGCACCAACGCGACTTCCGTTCACTCCACTCGCCTTTATTTGACGTCGTTCATTATAAAATCAGTTTGCAAAAGAAAAAATTAAGAGTAGCAAACGTTTTCATACACGATTTTTACTTGTTTGCAATTTCATTTTGTTCATTTTAACTTTTTTCTTTTCGTTGCCACGTTTGCCAACTTAATTTATGATCAAGTCAAAAGTTCAGCCAGAATCATCTAGAGCGCACCCAGTAACTTTGCAATTAAACGCACTTTTTTTGCCTCATATTGCTCAGCCCCAACCGAACGCACCGACCCACAGAGCTACCGAACGAGCCACCACACTTCGAAAGCGTGCATCCTTGATTGAAAAAATGAAAGTTTGTCCATTCGAGCCAAGTAACGAAACTAATAATGCGCAACTTTTGCGATAACTTTAAATCATCTAATTATGACTCATCCGTTGGTCAACTGTAACATTGTGCATGAACTTACCAACCACCCGCCCACCGCCCAGCGGGCCGCCGTTCATTCGTTGGATGACAGACAGTTTACTCCATCTTTAGCTGACTGGAATTAATGACTTTTGTTGGCATAGTTTTCACATTCAATGCTTCGCTCCTCTGCGCCGCCGATCGCACTCAAGTCGCTGTTAAAATTTATGTTCGAATTTATTGCAAAGTTTATTAGATGCGCTGCCATTTTGCTGCTTTTTTTTCTTGTTCTTCTGCCTGTTTATTTGTACTTCAGAATTTCGTTGCCTACTGTGCGGTGCGCAAAATGAATTTAGCGAGTCATATTTTTAGCGGCACATAGAAAGTCCAACAAAAGAATATAGCCAGCAAGCAAGTAAGCAAGCAAGAATGAAACATGCCAAAGAATTTTGGTTTCACTTTGAAATTTATGAGTTTCATAAATGACCAAAACACCGAACAGAACTCAAATGCAGAAAAAACGAACGAGCGCTATAAAGTTGGCCACCTGTACGTATGAGTTACGTGCTGACAGGTGGCCGCAGCAACGTACCGTCTGATATGGCACGTGCCGATAGCACTAACATTCCTTCGCCTGCACATGCCCTTTGCGCTTTGCTGCGCCATGGCGTTGGCTGAGATTCTCATACGATTCTCATATGCAACATTACATTAAGAAATGATGTCGACTCGAATGCAAAAAAGCCATAAATATGAATGAGATGAGCAAAGTGGCAACTGTTAGTTAGTGCTTGGCACCACCGCCGCCGCCACCTACACCTGATTGAGTGAATGAGTGAATGGCCAGCTAAACCAGATACTCGCCACTGCCACTGCTGCAAGCTGTTAGACCGTCGCTTGCAATGTTTGTTTGCTTTTACTTCAAACATGTTTCGGTTTATTTTGCTTGCCATTTCTCTTAAACTCGCAGCAAAACAGTACGTTTCCATTTCATCTTTGCTGAAATTTATTTCGTAAGCCATGTGTTGTGTGTGTGTGTTTGTCTGCATATGCATGAATGTTTGTATTTCTATTTGTATTTGTTTGTGCTTGTGTTTTTTTGTATCTGTAACGCTGTAAGTGTGTTGTTGTTGTCTTTTTTTGGATTGCAGCTTACGTGTACGTTGTCTTTGATTTATGAAACCATTACAAATCTGCACGAAACATGTTGAAAAGGGGCAAGCGAACAAATCAAGTAGAGTGCGCACAGCTGAATGAATGAATGAGTGAATGAGTGAATGAGTGAGCGGCGCCCAAAGCTTTTATGAACTCAACACATACAAAACAAATACACACACACACAGACACAGACACACCGACCACGACTCAAACCACCGTGTCATGCCATTGGGCCACGGCAAACCACATGCCATAGTAAAGACTCACCGCGTATGCGTTTGAAATAAATTCCACTTGTTGTGTCTCATCAAAAATGTATTAACGAGAATTCATAGCACAAGATTTTATCTGCCGTCAGTGATTTTATTATTTTGCAACTTATGTTCACAAATTCAAAGGCGCACAAACACAAGTTTGCGCACATACACACACACACAGACACCGAGTCGTTAGAGTCTGGGTTGAGTTGAGCTCAGATATTTATCAAAATTTCAACGGTTGTCTGTAGGCAATTTGTGCCATGAAATGCTGAATCGCTCGAGACGAGAGGAGAGCTGAGCTGAGCTGTCCTGTGAGGCCGCGCAGTGGGCCGCAATCTAAAGTAGTAGCGCAAATATTTGCACAGTTGAATGCAAAGTTTAAAGATTACACTCACACACACACACACACAGAGAGTGCGAGAAAGCAGGCGCTACATCCTGCCGCCGTTGCGTCGCTCTGTCCGCCCGCCGAGTTCACTCATGCCATTGTGCGTTTCCTTTTTGCAACGAACTTTTTAATGGCGCATTATTTCAGTTATAAATTATGACTAAGGCAGTGAATTAACTCAGCGAAGCAACGAGATAAAAACTGTTAACATTTCGCTGTTAGAAAGTCAAACGTGGCATTTGACGTGGCATGGACGCCAAGCAAGGTGCGACGCGCGCCGACACCCTTTCCGCTTCCTTTGACAGGTTTTTCCGACATTTTTGTTTTTCATTTCGTCTTTTTTTTTTGTGCTTTTTTTGTGCTTTTATTTTCGAGTTGCCATGCACAAGTTTGAAACTAAATCAGTTTGAATGCGTGAAACTTTTGTCCAATGCTGTCCAAAAGCAGCAAAAAGCTGCAATGCCAAATGGCAGTTGACGACGCACTCGGCAGCTGAGCTACCTAAACAGGCAAACAAGCAAGCCAACCGAGCGACCGAGCCACTGAGCGACCAAGCGACCAGAGTAGCAACATTGATAAAATGGCTGAAAGGCAAAATGCGAAATGCGAAATGTGAAACCCGAAAACAACTCAAACTTCAGCATGAAGCTTAGCGTGAAAGGTAGCGTGCAAGTGGTGTAATGAAGCGTTTGCGGCGCGCTCAAGTCGCCCGAAGTTGGCGGTACATGAGTAGCGAACGCAACTTTTAAATGCCACTTTATCATGTGCGCGCGCGCGCATCGAAGTAGGCAACACTTTTTTTTGTGTTCATGTTTTTTGGAAAGCGCGAAGTCTCGTCTTACAAAATAAGTGACGCAAGTGCGGTCTTGTTATTACCGCCGCCGCGCTTGCTGCTGCGCAAGAATTTATGGTCGGGATTTCAAGTTTCATGTGCGAAAAATAAGCAAAAGTTATGAAATGCTTCGTTATACAATATCACTTTTTGTTTTTCCCCTTCATTCGGTCTGACATAAAAGCAACACGAATTGCCAACATTGCCAGAGCAGCGCTTTTAAGCCAGCTGCAAATGTGCATACGCATACGCATACGCATGTGTGTGTGTGTGTGTGTGTAAACGATGGCTGTTTATGCAAAAAGCTCATTTCACGCTTCCGCTTCCGGTGCTTTTTTGTTTTTTACGATTATCCTTGCATGCGCCAAGGTAAATGTGGAAAAACAAAATCATAAATTTCAAATAAAATAAATATTCGCTCGGAAAATGATGCACTTTCTTTTCGCTTCTTTGTTGTTTGCTGGCGACACATAAACTTCTGTCTTAGCCTTATGAGCAAAGTTTCAATTTATTTTCGCTCATAAATTACAAACTCTTTATTATTTATTTAGAACAACGAAATTTTGTCACTTTTTTTTTACTCTTAATCATGCAATTAAATTCGCTTTGCTTGCAACAACTTCACGTCACTCAAAAATATGAACCGAAGGCGGTCTTTTACATGCCATCAAACGCTGAGTGACGTCAGCACATTCACGTTGATGACGATGATGATGATGTTGATGACGTTGACGTTGACGCAATTGCAACATAGCAACGCTGCGTTGGAAATTAGTTACGCGCCAAAAAAGAATTGTGTTCAATTGAATTAAAGCGTGCTTTTGTGAGCACATCCTAATGAGCGCCGAAACTGCCATAATCAAATTAAGGCACCGACAGACAGACAGACGTGCATGTATACAACCCTTTCGTAGGGCATGCAAACAATTTGAGATGTCAGGCGGTGTCGAATCAAGTGTCGAGTTGAAGACAACCGCCGCAACAACTCAGACCAAGCGTGATAACTTTGAGTCTTCTCTCGCGTGCCACACCCTCATGCCAGTGCTTGTTCACATCTTGGCAAACGAATACAATGTGGCAACATAAAACTATTACCACAACGAAGTCGGCAACGCAGGCGAACACAAAGACAAAGCCAAAGCCAAAGACGTCGACGTCGTCGAGGAAGCTGAAGATGAAGATGACGGCTACGGAGTCATGTACACAGCTCCTAATTACCCTGGGATTTGCATTTAGGTCTTTGTGCGTCGCTAGTGTGCATGTATGTGCGCATGTTTGTATTTGTGACTCTCATGTGTGTTAAAACAACTACAACCACATGTACAAACACAAGCAAGCCCCAAAAAGGGGGGCAAAATAAAATACAAAAAAAAAACCGCACATAAGCATAAAACACCGCAAACAAGTTGAAAGCGTAAATGTGACACGGGTGTCTCGACTCAAGTCATACCCGAAAACGCTCATTCCCACCGCCTTCTTCGCCCTCTTCGTTCCCCGCGACGCGCTTGTTGGCGTTTTTGTCTCGTGCTCGTCATAAACGACTTATCTTGACGCCTTTACGCCGCTTTTTATATTGTTTTATGTCGACTGTGACACACACACACACACACACACACACACACACACACACATGCACACACACACACATGCACACACACGTTCATCGCCCTCTTTTTGTGTGTGTGTGTGCGTGTGTGTGTGTGAAGCTTGCAACAATTTCTTTGAAACGACTTCTACTAAAAGGCTGCGACATTTCCTTCTTTCTTTCTCTCCGGAATGATGAGTCTTCTGAATCTTCGCTTTCATGAGTGCGCGTGTGTTAAAAAAGTCATTAGGTTTTCTTGCTTATCTTTTAATGACTGCAAAAATTAAACGCCATCGAGTTTCACTCAACTGGAAATTAAGCCGTAGAGGCGCACAACTTACCCTCACACGCATTGTCTTGCATAGTCATTTTGTATCTCTTTCAAAAAATCTTTAATGAAATTTATGATTTTTTGTTGCCTGTTTTGTATTTTGCGGCGTTGCTTTGAACATTATTAAGCCAGAGCCATTAAACTGACGCTCGTAAGTGTGCGGAAAAGGCCGAAACAATCTAAACAGTCATTAAGCTGCAAAGTAACGCTCGAAAATACGGCCGACAGAGGGCGTCTTCGGTTCCTTTGCAAAACATTTATACAAAAGGTGTTTTGAGTGTGAAGACAAATGAATTTCTGCACTCAAATGTGTGAAAATTGCCAAAATGCAACAATACAATAAAATTGATATTTATTTCACGCTCAAAGAGATTTCGTTTGCTTACTTTTTCGCATTATTTCCAATCAGTTGGCCAAATGGCATTTTATGTTGTGTTGAATGCAATCTGTAGTTAAATATTTTATATTTGTGCAAGCAAAGCAAACTTTAACTAAAAACTTCTGAGATTTTCAAAAGCCATAAAATTAAAAAAATAAATATTAAATATTCCGTCAAATTTATTCGAAGCCAAACTAATTTCAATTTGAATATAAATACAGAAATTGTTGGTTTTTCTGAACCCTTTGAGGCAAGTTCAAAAGACGGTGTAAAATGTTTGCATAAGTAATGTTGAAGGCATTCATCAACAGGCACAAATGTTGTTGTTGTTGTTTTGCGTTAGCGCTTTAATTAAATATTAAATGTATCTAATTGCGCATTTCATAATAAAGCGTGCCAACGTAAAGTAACCGAACGCAACTGTTTAATTATTTAATGCAAAACTAAGCTGAGCAACGCGAATAAATCACGCAACGCAACTTACACACACACACGCAGGCACACGAAGCGTGTGTAAATGGCCGCAGGCATTCTAAATTCACGTTTGAAAAACCAAAATGCGCAAAAAGTCCTCCAACTCCCCGTTTACGCCAACCAACGGCGCTGCCGCAGTGGCGCGCTTTGAACTTGAGTATTTATACATCAGCTGACTGGGAAAGCTTTGTGGCATAATTGTTAAGTTAATTCGCTTTCGCACACGCACACCTAAACTCACACACACACACACACACACACTCAGCGTGTGCATGTGCCATCAAGCATACGTGCCTTTCGCTTTTTTTGCCTTTCTTCTCGTGTCGCCGTTGTAAAATAGTTGTCGTAGTCGGTGCGCTGAGCGTAAACAACTTTGAAATTGCGGCGCAAGTTGCACACGACCTCAGGCCTTAATTATGTAAATTTCAAGTAAGTTTCATTTTTGTTTTTTCGTGTTTTACTTGTGACATCAGTTTCAACTTTTCCTGCCTGCGTCTCTAATGATTTGAGCGCTTTACTTTGCCGGCATTATCAGCGACATGCTGAAACTCTTGAAATTAAAAAATTTGTAAAAGAAAAACATTTTATTGCGAATAAATAATTCGGAACAACGCACAATTAAAATCAAAAGCAAAATACATATTTCTATGCCGCTCGTCGACTGTCAATTTGCGTAAAGTTTAGTCTCGCAAAACTATTTTCATAAAAAGTCCCCGTTGGTCGCTTGGTTTGCTTGGTTGCTTGGCGGCGCTCGGTCGGTCTTGGATTGGACGGTCGGTTGGTGAGGCAGGCGCGAACGCACAGAGCACTTCGAAAGTGTTTGCCAAAAATATAAAAGTAGTTTTACCACTCACAACTCAAATAAGCCAACTTCACACTGACAGCTAAAAAAAAAAAACGAACCAAAACTAAAACGAGTAAAAGAGCAACGGAATGAATGAATGAATGAGCGAATGACTAACCGACTCGACTCGACTCGACTCCACTCGACTCAACACAACTCGACTTGACTCACAAGGCCGGACTTGGTAATATTCGAGTGTCTGGTGTGTACAGTTGTTTGGTCTCAGCAGTCGAGCGTACAGCGTGAATCCTTTAAGATCCTTTGTTAAAATGTAATTCCAGTTTTTCACTTTGTGATTTATCGGTTTTGAGGTTCACAGTTCGAGCTGCAAATGCATTTTCCATGTACGAGTTTAGGCCAACTGTCGGCAATGTGGCGAGACGTGTGAGGTGTCGCTGCCGCTGCCGCTTTCGCCTGATGTTCCAAGTTCAGATTTGTTGCTTTGTTTTCTCCATCTCTATCTGTTTCTGTTTCGGTATCTGTAACTGTATTTGTATTTGTAGTTGTAGTTGTGTGCGTGCTGCGACTATCATGGCTTGACAATGGGGGGATGCGTTGCTGCAGAGCGGCAGCAAGAGGTGTTAAGTGTTCGAGTACTATTTCGAAGTTCAGCCCAACTCACTCACATTGTGGGCTGTTCCGAAGAAACTTTTTGGCTTTCAAAATGTCAACTTTTTTTGCTACTCGTCCTTTCTCACTTTGCGTTTTGTTTTTGTTTTTGTTTTTGTTTTTTTGTTTTTTGTCGGTGCGTTTATTTTTCGTGCATAGTTTGCGTGCTTCACTAACATTATTTTGTGCGCAAATACGTAATTTATTTTCCTCTTTTTTTATTCTTAGCGAAACTTCCAAAAAGTGTTGCAGCTTATAACGGCAATGAATCAAATTCCGACCAACGATTTGTATAAGCTATAATAATTTATGGCATGTTGCTTGTTTTTGTTTTCATGCGATTCGTTCTTACCTTCTTTTAAGCAGAAAATAAAGTCTTGAAACGGTGGAATGATTATTTTTATTATTTTATTATCATTTTTTCTTCAAATGAGAAACAAATAACTGTTCGACATGTGGCTGCAATTCATCTCCTGCCCAATGCAACGCCATAAACGTTCCATCAATTGATTGCGCTCATTGTTGTGAATTTCAGTTGCAGAATTGCAATGGCAAAACAAATGGCTTTGGGGCTCGACAGCTTTGATTACCTGACGAGTTATCGCACTTTATCATCTCTCATCAGTCATATACCTACAGTCATTGTGAGTTTGAGTTTTGTGTGCTGTTGTCTAAATGCGTGTTTTCAAGCAAGTCCTCCCGCCACTGCCTGCAAGCAGTGCAATTATTGCGATCGTTGTTTTATTGTTCCCGATTAATAATGGACAATGCAACTTACAATTGAAATTAACCGAGAGCAACTTCACAAATGCCATGCAAATAATCTGATTAAATTAGCAACTGTAATGCCAAACCACCAATTCAATGAATGCATGTGTGTGTTTGCACGTGTGTGTGGGTTGTTGCATCTATCGTGTCTGCAATCTCATTTCGAAACTATCAATTAACTATTGATTAGTTGCTGAAGACGTCTCACAGTTTTGTTCATTATCAAAAACAGCGACCACACACACGCCATGCCATTGTTGAGTTAAACGCATTACGCGATTTACATGACACGGCTCACGGCACACGGCTCACGACTCACGGCCTAATTCAATTTGAAACGTGTGTTTCGACTTTATTGCGGTCAACACGCTCGAAACAACAGTTTGTTGCGCAGGCGGCGGCAGCGACCAAGGCTTTGTGGTCTGCCCACCTACTCGGCTCTGATTGCCGCCGTTCTGAGCAGCAAATTTGGTTGGCCGTCTTATGTTAACGGCTTACCAATATTTGATCTCGATTGTTACAGAAAAGTGCAACGGGCAGCACAAAAGTATGCTACGTTTTCTGTTTCTGTTTCCTTTATGTTATTTTGTACTTATAAAATCTCGTCAGCAAGTTGTGCCGACTCAGCCAATTTGCAATCCTTTGTGTCATTACACAACGTTTCCGTTCGGTTCCACTTCGTCGCATGCTGCAATCAAAATGGCATGCCATGCCAGATGCCAGTTGCCATCGACAGCGACAGCGCCAGGCAGCCGTGCTCCTACCAGCAGCATTAATCCTTCATTGGCAATCAAGCTTTGAACTTGTGTGTGATTTTTGTCGATGATGAACTTAACTCAACTCAACTCGATTCGTTTGGTTTCGTTGCGATTCGACTCCACTCGAGTGCCTTACGATGAACGCAGCGGAACTCCTTTAAGTGGCGCTCAAAGCGAGCACAGGAAACTAACGTTGAGCCAGCGAAACAGAAGAAACTGTAGAAACTGAAGGAATGAAGTAAGCAAAAGTAAAGTAAAAGAAATGAAAAGAAAAGAAAAGTGAAAACCAGCAATGAAGGCAAACAATGTCTTTAAGTGTGCCAGCCCCGCGTCCGTGCCCGCGCACTTCCTTATGTTCATTTATATCGCTAGTTGTCTACTTTTATTGCTTTTAACCGCTGGCACGGAACCGATTATAGGATTCTGATGATTCGAATTCTGACTCGGATGCTCGCTCACACAGCCTGAGGGCATTCATCAAACGATTTGCCACCGCAGCAGCGACAGCAGCGGCAGCAGCGTCGGGAGCAGCAACAAAAGCAAGCACAGCGACAACATCAGCAAAGCATGTCAGGCAATTGTTTCTTTCAATTCCGCCAATGCTGCTGATTTTTTCTTGCCGCATCGCCCCAGCACTCTTGGTCGCCCTTTTTTTCACATTATATTGTATAAAGGCAGGAAGGCACACCGATACGAAGGAAGGCAGGGGGCAGACAAGCAAAGAATAGCAGCTGATTGATTGATTAGAAGTATAGACTCAGGCAGACATCAACGGGGCGACAAGTATGAAACAACAAAGTTGTAAGTATGTATGCGTGCCTGTTTATGTATGTGTGTGTGTGTGTGTGTATGCGCGGGTTGTTATTTCGGCTTAATGAGACGCCCTCGAGGAAGTGTCGCATCAATCAAGCGCATTTAATGTGTTATATAAAACAACGATTTTTCTTGATTTGAGATTATTGTTGAGGTGGAACTCATGGCTTGCCAGCCAGCCTGCCAGACTGTCGGCCTGCCTGCCTGCGCTTTTGTAACGCCTCTATTGCTTTTAGAAAATTACAAGTTAAAGTGTTTTGCTTGTGTGCGCTGTGTGGCTTAAAGCGATTAGCGTGCGTTTCACACTTGGCAATGAATCACACCGGCTGGCATGGCTCATGCGTGAATGAACGTATGAGTGAGTGAGAGTGAATGAGTGATGATCTGCTTTTATTGAAATCAAAGTGGCATATGAGTAATGTATAGAAATTTGATTTAAAGCTGTTAAATCATTATTTGATATCAGTTTTCCTTGTTAACTAAATAAGCAATCGAAATTCCAACACCTTATTAGAATATCTGATTAGACACAACGTCGACTAACTAAACTAATTTAGCGAAAATGAGTAGCTTAGAGATAGAAATCAGCAAATTGGTTGCTTGGACAGCAGCTGTCTTATCGCGCCCTGTCAACCACCCACTTGTGCCAGCAGACCCTTACTGGCATGCCGAAATGAAATGAAATCAATTGAAATCGATGCCGGACACACATTCCGAAGGACTGGCAGACAGACAGACAGACGAACATACCGAGAGCAAGGCAAGACAAGTCATGAGCGCTCTTGAAACAATGGCAAGGTGGCCTGTAATCGTCATGGTCATCACTATCGCATCGGCATCAGCATCGTCATCGTCATCTACATCTACAGCATCTTCCTGCTTCGCATTGTCTGAGCGTCTGAGAAACCTTAAGCCGGCAAATGTCGACTGACATGCAGTCAATCAGTCAATCAGTCAATCCGTACAACTGACCAAGTCGCCCGCCCTTTGTCGCTTCTTGCATCGTAGCTTGATTTTGATTTCGGTGAATGTGAATGTGAATTGTGAAAAAACGTGAAGGCGCTCTCCTTCAGCTGTGATTGCTGATGTTGCTCATTATCAGCTGAAATGTCGTCAACTAAGGTTTTTATTGTTTAGCACTGATTTGACTTGAGCACAATTCAATTTCGATTTGAATAGTCTGTCCGAGCGCTGAGTGACTGAAAATGAAATGTGAGAAGGGTCGACAACTGAAATTTGATAGCTAGTACAAAAGCTAAACTAGAATGTGAAAGTAAAGAGGGCGAGAGTGAGAGAGGGAGAAAAGATAACGATTAATTTGATAAGAAACGAAAAATAAATTAGAGCTGCTCATATTTCCCATTTGGTTGCTATGTTTGCTCATAATAACTTTTGTTATCAGCAGAATTCAAATCATTCATTGTTCGCTTTGATGACAACATCAAAAATCATGAACATAGTTTCAGAAAGACATATCCCCTTTCCCCGAAAATGTCATGTTTATTGCACAACCGATTCGCTTCAATGTTTTATTTCGACAGACTTGCAGTTTCTCCCGAATTCTGTTCCTTACACAAGCATGACGGTTATATTCACGAGAGAGTCTGAATGATTTTAAAGCCTCTATGATATTGCTAGTGCCGAAGATATACATTGATTAATAATAGAATGCCACATGCATCTGAAGCACCGCATTTATGATGAAGAATTCAAATATTTCGTATTTTTAACTTCCCCAACATATATTAATGTTATTAAATGCTTAAGGCGCAAATTGAATTAATTCACTCAATTTTACCAATCGTCACTTTGCGCCCTTCGAGCATCAACTCCGTTCGGATAGTCATCACTGCTAATGACGCCATAATCAACTGTTTTATGATGCTTTAAAAAGTTAAATATACATTTTGCAAGGTTTTATTATGCTTGGTAACTTTTTTAATTATGCCGAAAAAAATAACACAAAGACACTTACACAAAAACCCATACACACACACACATACACACGCATACACACAACACAATTAGATGCAGACTGTGAACCTTAAACAACAGAAAAAAAAAAACGACAACAGACAAAATACTTCAATAGAGAATGTGAAAGCATTGTCGTTGATTTTATTCACACAAACAAAACACGACGGCATCAACAACGAACTGAGAAGATGAGAAGAAATTGTTGTCAACCAAACTGTTGGGGTTATGCCATACTACTACATCAGCACCCCTCACAATGTGCGGCAGCGGGGGTCACTCTTAATAAGTTGTTGTCTGCGGTTGGTGTTTCGCCTCTGCGTCAACCGCCACACGCCACACGCCAATTTCATGTGTCAGGCTTGAGTAGAAAATTTCAATTAAAATCATAATGAAATATTTGAAATTTGTTTTTATTAAATTTATTCGTTGTACAAATTTCAAAAATTCCTTTGGTAAAACACAAAAATAACAAAAACACCAACTGAGCACAATTTGGCTTGAGTTGAAGCGACTCGACTCGACTTGACTCGTCTCTTCTCGAATAGAAACCAAAACTCGTTCTGAGCTCAACTGAGCTGAGCTGGCGTAGTGTTTTCTGCTTTTGTGTTTCATTGTTGCAAAACAACAATACATATACATAACAGTGATTTCATTTTGATTGTATATGTATTTGCTTGTCCATGTGCTGGACTTTATTTTGTGGGATTTACATTTGGCGTGTTGGCATTCGACATTCGGCAGATTCCTCAAAACAAAAAAAAAAACAACAACAACAACAAATTAAACAATAAAAGAGCTATTAAAGTTTAAAGTATGCACAAAGACCGCCTAGAAAATTGTCGGTCACGATTTGGCAGGCCACACCCCAAGATCCGTGCAGCGCTTTGTTACTCCGCCCCAGCCATAAGAGCAGCTTTGGTCGACGACGACGACTCGTCTTGGCTTGGCTTGACTTCACTCGACTCCTTGCGCACTTAATCGACTTCAGCGCAATAATATTTAAATTTAATTTTAATGCGCACATGAGAGCTTCTACGAACGCACAAAGGGTGGGTTGGACGGTTTGAGGGGCAAGCGAACGAACGAGCCACTTTCGAACTACTCATTCGAGGCTTATGGTAAGAGAAAATATTTTCTTGTGCCAAGCAAGCACCAAAATGATTTTAGGGTTTTGTTGCTCCTTCTTAAAAGCATAAATATTGAGTGGGGTCATTTTGTTGTTGTTGTTATGGTTGTTGTTATGCTCGTTTTAAGGGGCACTGTCGCTGAACGAACGAGCGCTGAATGGAGCGACAGGATAACTCAATTTGCTTGGCTAAGCACTTTCATACGAACAATATACATAATCTTGCTGGACAATTTGCGAAGAGAAACCACTCAGAAAAAGCATGCAAAGTTGTTTAGCAGAGCGTCGAATGGTTGTTGTTGTTGTTGTTGTTCTTGCTGTTGTTTGTTGAATTGAAGGATGAATGAATGCTTGGCAGCATTATTGAAAGTGCGGCAATGGGACGTGTGAGTGTGTATGTGCATGTGTGTGTGTGTGTGTGTGTGGCATGCTGAGACAAAGCGTCATGTCGACTGTCGACTGTCGGACGTCAAATATGCGAGCAGCCCATGAAGATAGTTGGGCGGCCAAGTCAAGTAGTTGAGGAAGGACAACGAAGCCGGCATCAAACCCACATTTGAATTACTCCAAATATTTGCGGCACAAATGCTCAGCATGCGTATTTAAAATCACAAAGGCAACAACATGGGCAGGGAAGAACACACACACAAACATACACTCATATGGTTATACGTATAAACAGGACATAAATAGAACTCGAGTTGAAGTGGCTTGAATGCCGTTGCATGCAAAAATGCCTTCGGATAATGTTTATGCTTGCGGAAAAAGTATTAAAAATTAAAATGAAAGCCAAGACGAAAGCCGTGTATAAAACACGAGTTTTACAACTTAACGAAAACATTTACTTCAAGAATGTGAAATGTGTAATGTGTAATGTGAGCGCTTGAAGTTGATTTTGTGGCTGCTTGAAAATCGATAAATTTCTTTTGTGCACCGAGAGGAAATTAAAGTGAACGGATTAAATACAGAAAATGTAACCATGATGCGTGTTCAAAGTTTACTAATACGATCACAAAAAAAAAAAAACTTAAGGAACTGAAAAAAGAAACGAACCGAGAAAAACAACAAATAAAAAAGAAAAACCATTTGTATTTTGTTTTACGTGTAAGCAAAGTCAGAACCGCAACAAAAACAAGTTGACAATTGTTTTCAATGCTGCGGTCAAGTCCTCTGCCACGCGCTCTCATTCTGCTCGAGCATGTGTGTGTGTGTGTGTGTGTGTCTATTACACAACAATGCGGACAAGAAGACTAAAATGTAAACCGCAAGGACAATAGCCAGGACACGTTGCTATGAAAGGCAAGTTCGCTTTGCTGCTGTCAGTTTGGTAGATACACACACACTCACACACACACACATACAGCTGCAAAAACGCACTAGACAACTAACAAAGCTGTCAATCAAAGTCAATAGGGACAAAAACAACTTCACTCATTTTGTAATTTTGCGATAAAGGTTTTAAAAGATTGCCTGAGTTGATAAAAACAAGTGAAAAAACTTGCTTTGAGCAACCATGCCAGCTCGAATATAAAACAAACAAAAAGAAAACGACATATACTCTTATGTTACTCAGGGTTACTGTGACATACGTCAATGTAGTTTTTAAACTTTAAGTTTAATGTTATAAGGTCGAATGTGATCTATCACTGCGTATACCATAGGATTAAATGATGGTACTCTCATGCTTTACTACAGATCTTTACCTTATACATGACACAGAATTAAAGACTTGCGTATCTTTTGAGTGCCAACTTAAACTTGTGTGAAAAATTACTATTAAATATATTATTGTTAAAAGCATCAAATTATCGATATGACCAAAGCTGACGTGCTTTCTTGCGCTTGCCTGAGCCTGTTAGATCAGAATCAGTTTGTGTCAGCCACTAGAGTCTCAGGATCTTTGCTTATCAGCAGCTGCTTTGAGTCTAACAAGACCTGACAGCGACTTACTTTTGCTGCAGAGCTCAGAAATTGCTGTCTGGTTCAGTTTGCTGCTGCGAGTAGCACAAGCACAAGCAGCCAGTCAAGCCTTTTAAGCCACGCAAACAGCAGTGACAACATGCAACTTTACCCCCCTGACTGCCGTGCCTTTGTCCTTTGGAGAGACACAGTGCTGTCATCAGTTGGTTTAACCACAAAACAAAATCGATTATTTCAAAAAATGAATCAGAAACTTTTTCGCAACTTTCCTTTAAGCATTTCTCTTTTCTGTTCGTTTCAGCTGAGAACGAAAGGACTTAACTCTTGGACCTGGAAACAAAGCAGACCGGGCGGCAAAATGTGGAAGCCTCATCAGCACAGTGCAGTCCACAGCAGCTGCAGCGTGCTGGCCTTCGTTTGGTTCATCGTCTCTGACATATTTCTGAGTGGTGAGTATTTCAATTTTGCACAAGTTTGGCAACTTTGCTTCAAAGTTACATTATCAATGCCAATTTCGTTAACCATTGTTTGTGTCTGTGGTGAAGATTGATTATACAATTTAGTAAATAAATAATTGTCAATATTAAAAACCGAGCACAACAAAGCTCGACAAACACAGACACACACAGACACACACAAACACACAGACACACAGACAGACACTGACAAACGGACTGTTGCTGTCATTTTGTCAAACATTTACACGTGTTTGTGTTGACTTTATGTTGGCGTGGCAATGTTTATAGGTGGGAGTGTATGTGTGGCTGTGTGTGTGCATCGATATTTGCTCATTTGTGTGTAACTTACTGATTAATATCGGTTTGTCCAATTAAAGTTGCCATAATTTGGCGAACCGCACGTTCAGTGTGCATAATGAACATAGTCAAAAGCAAAGAGCGACGTTGAGGAGTAGTCGGGCATGGCAACAGGCGTGGTCAAGGGTGACGAGGTCAATGCTGTTAATTTACTTTTTAACTGCATTTTTTATGCAATCATTATTATTGCGTATACGACAGGTTAACTGCCGCAAAAATAACTCAGACAAGCTGAAGCCAAACACAACGCATGTTCATGCAACGCCACGCCCACACACACACACACACACGCACACACAATATTAATGATTCAAAAGCGAAATTGAGTCGCGTTGCGTTGCCGTCCATTGAGCGTTGATCGTTGGGTGATGGGCGATGGGCGTGGCCACATTTCAATTAAACATTGCTGATTAAAAAGACTGAAAGAAACATTTTAAAATTTAAATAAAATAAATTATATTAAACGTAACGCAGACAATTGCTATAGTTTATATATGCGTGTGTGTGTGTGTGTGTGTGTGTGTGTGCGCCAACTATCGGCATGCCTGCCGTCGCTCTAGCTGTCTGCCTCGTGCTGCATATTGTTTATTGGATATTGTGTATTGGATATTTTTCAAAGGATTGGGCACGAACCACGGCCGTCCTCACATGTGCTTTCATTTACGCCCAACTGTATGCTATACTTTTTCCATTGTGGTAATTAAGTTTTGTTTGTTTTTTATTTTTATTTTTTTACGTTTTACGAAAGTGCAATTATTGTATAATCGAATTGGCGAACAGGTGCACAACGGCCCAGCAAACGACAGACGGACCAACCAACCGATCGACCGACCAACCGACCGAAACGGCACAAAAGAAACTATTTGCATACGTCGTTGCGCCTAAAGGGCGAAAAACAATTTACGCTGCAGAGCGCAACATGAAACAAAAGCGATAAAACAGACACACATGCCATCACATATTTTAAACAATTCAACTTTTAGTGCATTTCAGTCGAGTGGTCGACGCCACTTGCACGCGCAGCTCTTCAGCCATCGATTGCGCGCTTAAACCGATTATGCTTTAACGCCTTACACATAAACACACACACAGAGACACTCGACTCAACTCAACTCAACTATATTTCGCACTCACTCACTCATTTGCTTGAACAATTTCTCATTGCAGTGCATTGTCTGAAGGATCTGAAGATATTCGTACCGGAAGCCGTCATCATGGGAAATGCGGCAACGCTCTCGTGTCAATATGATTTGGAGCAGGTAAACGACACTCGCTTGCAATGAATTGTGTGAGCCGTAAGCTGCTGCTGATGTTGTTATTAAGTAGCAGCTGTCGGCCTGTCTGTCCGCGTGTCCGTCTATCCGTCTGTCACAGTCGGTCCTTTCATTTTTCACCGTTCCGTGTCCGTACAGATGAATCTGAGGCGAAAAACAGCAGCAGACGATGTACTTAATTATAATAATTACAATGCTGTCATTCGTCTCGCATTCCAACCTCCCCCAAAGTCCTACATTACTCATCCGTACCAACATTTTACTCTTTGCAGGCGGCCTTATACTCGGTACGTTGGTACTTTGGCACTGAGGAATTCTATCGTTATGTGCCGCAGGAATCGCCGCCCACACTCGTCTTTCCTGTGTCTGGCATTAATGTTGATGTAAGTAGCGAAGCATAATTTAAAACGAAATTTTAATGACTGCAACTTTAGTTTGCCAACTTGTATGCGAGTTGCGAAATGCGATTAAGATAGTGCAAAAGAGAGATAAACAGAAACAGAAAGTGTATGAGAGAGTGAGAGAAAGTCAGAAGGAAAAGAAAGAAAGGCATGGAAGGAATTTAATATTGCTTTCATTGTAAAGGCGTGAATAAGCTTAAAAGTTATTCAGTGCCTTTACTTGCACGGCGCTTTGAAGAGAACATGACATTTCTTTCTTATAAATAAACTTGTTTCGATAAGAAGTTGTTCAGTTGCTGCTGGTACATAATTAATATGAACATTGATAATATAGAACTGTAAAAACCTTAAATAAAAGTTGAAAATGTCTTATGCCAATTAGTGGCGTGTGACATACATTATTCTAGCATAACTCAAAGATCAATACTAACCTTACTATTGCGATAACTCGCTTAATATTAACATTATATTAAATGGCACGCAACAACTGACGTATGTGCCATGTGACTCTAGGTAACGTATAACTTTTCATTATTGAAAAAATGTTCTTGAAAGTTATGGAAGATTTGCAATGTGCAAATTATTCGTGAGGCACATGATAATGATGAATATGTCAGTTCAGCAAAATTCGAATGTGATCTTTTTTCTTTTTGGTAATTGCATGAGGCGAACAATTTCTAAGCTAAACTTTAAAAGCTCAATTACTGACGACAGCAAAGACACAAATAGTGCACAATTCAGCAGCAGGAAAAGTTTCGTCAACAAAATGAGAATAACATGCACGAATGCGCAGTTGGCAATTTTAGTTGACAATTTAAAACATTCAACATGCACGCACACACACACAGATGTACAAGCACGCATGCACACGGACAGATGCGACGTCAAATGCGCGTGCATAACATGATATAATAATAAACAACAAAAACAACAACAACAGAAGAAGCAACAAAAACAATGACAATGAAAAAGCAGTTGCTATTTTACCCGCCACTGACTTTAGCACTGAGAAAGCATTCTCATACATGCATGTGTGCGTGTGTGTGTGTGTGTAAATGTGTGGATTCGGCATTTAAATGTTTGCACAATATTTAAATTCACCAACGCCATTACGAAAATGCAAATTTTCACACATTCACACACACTCACACACACACACACACACGCACATGCACATGCACACGGTTGTAGACTAACACACGCAAACAAACAGACGCGCAGCGAAAGAACTTGCGAAGCTGTGAAGTGAAGTGAAGCCACGTGTTGTTGCTGCACAGCCGAGACGCGCGCAACGTGCCGAAACAGCGCAGATCACCGTGTCGATGGGGGCGGTGCGGTGCGGGGCGCTGCGGCATTTGGTGATTTGTTGAGCAAATTGACAACTTCCAACGCATTTTTCGCATTTCAATAAAGTTGCGTTCCCGACTTTTGCCTCGCTGCACATTGCGGCCATGTAAAGTAGGTTTCTATGTGCGTGTGTGAGTGTGTGTGTGTGTGTATTTTTGTTTGTTTGATTATGTCCTGCATGTTTGTCGCTGGCATATTCCAATCACGACAATGATCACACACACACAGACACACACACACGCGCAATGAGCGCGTTGGCTGCGTCAACATCAACAGCGTTCGCGGCGCTTCCAAATTTGTGGTTTTGCATTTTCCGCACATTGATTGCGTGCAGCCAGCAATGCATGCTCTTCCTCTCTCTGTGTGTGTGTGTGTGTGTGTGTCTGTTTGTGCGCTTATATCCTGCTTGCATTTGACGTGATGGCTTTCCGTTTTATTGCCGTGCACACCCACCAGACACACAGACACACAGACAAAGGCAAACGCACACGTAGCTTTTGGCCCTTTAATGAAATAAAAGCGGAAATAATCAACTCAAAATGTTACGTGCTCCGTTAACAAAAAGTTATTAAAACCAAAGCCGACGAAAATAATTTCACAACTTGTTAAAATCAAAAACCGCACAAATTAAAAAAACAAAATTACAAACGATACAAATATCATTCAAAGCCTTTGTTGAAATTTCAACAACAGTCATTTTGTACTTTCAGTACACAATTGATTTTACACCGACTGCACTCACCCCTTTTCCGCGCATATTCCATGGCTTTCATTAAGTCGTCGAAATTTGGCTTAATTTTTAAATATTTAAGGCAAATTCGATTGCTTGGTTGACTATTGCGGAGCTCTCGAAACTTGCAAATTTAATAATATTCAAATTAATGAAATTTTGGCCTACTTTGCCAATTAAATGTTAAAAAGAGTAAAATTTAATTTTTTATACAATTTAATATAATTTTAAGCATATTTTTCTTTTTACCAAAACGAACTCCTTTCGGTATTCTTCGCTAGAAAATATTAATTTCGTTTTCATCACATTTATTCATGAAAACACGCACAGAAAACACGAAGCGAAATAAAATGAAATTTTAATCAACGATTATTTTTATAAAGAAAAAAAAATAAAGAAACATTATTTTTATCGCGACGCGAAATAACAAATTTCCTTTTTTCATCATAAAGCATAAATGATGAAAATGCGCAAAATCTGCGCTGCCCCCCACCGCCCCTCACTCCAACGAGACTCTTGGCACGTACACGGTTTTCTATTTGGGTTGTGTATGCGCGTGTTGATTAATTTGCGTCGATTTTTCTCATTACTCCGTTTTGTCCAACTCCTCCAACGTTTTGTGCACTCCTTTTATACCAAATTGCTTTCGAATCGAAACCCTACTCAACAAATGTAAATTTGCCACTAATTAGCATTCAAAAGAATTTCTCGCACTAATTAAATATTTTGTTTGCACGCGCTTCAGTTCGTTCAAGTGCCGCGTTAAAAGAAAACTCCATGGAATACAAAAAAAAAAAAAAATCAAATAATCAAAATAAACGCCTAAAAAAAAAATAAATAAAAAAAAATAAAGAAATTTACAAAATTGATTATATCTCAATCGTTTTATACGTCCTTCCCTTTTTATTTATTATTATTTTTTTTTTTTTTTTGCGTTTTGTAATCAATTCATTGAAGTTGGTTTTGCTTTTGCTTTATTCGCATTTCTACTCGAGCTCATTTGAAAACCAACCAATTGGAATTTATTTGTTGGAAAACATCAGAACAGCACGTAAATTAAGGTTAATGCGCACATTCGTAGCCTACTTTTAGGCAGCACACGAAAATCATTTTAGTTTTGCAAGCAATTTCAAACGTTGAGCTGAGGTTAAAACTCTGCAACGTTCTTTGGCCTAACGTGGCTAGAAAAAAACCTTCAAATTAACGTGCGCCGGTGTGAGCAGCTGGCATAATGCGCCTTGAGTTGCAATGAGGTATTAACCACAACAAAATGAAAATGAAAGGTGAAGTGCGGCACAAGAAGAATATAAAAGCCAACTCATGCCCCCCGTCAGACAACCAGGCCACAAGCACAGCCAGCATCACCAGCAGTCCAAACTAATGCAAATGCTCTCAAGTCGAGAGCAATTAAAACCGAAGGTTAACCGGAGGCGTCTGCAATAAGTTCCCACAGAACAGCGAAGCAGCAGAAGCACAAGCAAACTCTGTAAGACAGCAATGCACGAACCTGCCTAAAAGTCAAAGATAGATAGATAGATAGATGGATAGACAGATAGAAAGGCAGGAATACGTACGCTTTCTTGGTCAATATCTATAAGATAAATATTATACTTGCCTTTGAAGGCGAATGCGTGCAGCAAAGCCCAAGGAGGGGTGGAAAGCAGAGGTTACGTCAATGAAAATGAAAAAAAATAATATAAAAAAAACTACCGGAAATGTGAAGTGGCGCCATTAAAATCGACGACGACGACGACGAGGACGAGGACGATGATGATGCGATGACGATAATTCCAACTGAATGGTGTGTGAGCTTCGCTTAATTGAGAAAAATTAAAATCGCTCGAAGGTTTCTCATTTAAATTGATAGCGTACAAAACCGAGCAAAGAAAACGAATTGAAAGTGCACGTTGGTTGCAGCGCGGAAGGAACTTAATGAAAATGAAGCGTCGCCGCATATAAAAAGCGACAAAAACTAAATAGAATTTTTAATTCTGCTATGAGCGCAAGCGGAAAAGAGATAATCAGAGAAAAGTGCGATGCTGGCAGAGACAAAACACTGTCATGTGTGTGTGTGTATGTGTGTGTGTGTGCGAAACAAATGTAGCAAATGACTGTGACTGCAATGACAGCGTCGGAGCGTCGAAATTGTTGCAAGTGTTGTAATTGAGATTAAAATATTAAAAAGCGACTTGTCTTGCTTGTTTCGAATTCATTTTAACCGCTAAACACGCTTAATGAGAAAAGTTCAAGCGTAGGTGAAAAGGCTTTCAATGCTGCAACTGTCGGTCGATAGTCACACAGCTCGTTGGCGGTCGCCGAGCGTTGCTGAAGGAGCAGAAGACGGAGACGGCGACGGAGAAGACGAAGACGCAGAATGAATGGTTGACAGCGTTGACCGAACGTGGGGTTGTTGGAGGTTGTTTGGTTGGTGGTTGTTGGGCGCATTGAGCGCTGTGCGATCAGCAGTGACTGTTTTGCCACTCAAGTGGCGAAGCACTCGAATGCGGTGGCAACCAACACCGCCGAAAACTTGTATCATGTGTGTGGCATGTGCCTGCAACTGACATCTATCTGCATAGCAAGCATGTCCTTATCGTGCCAGCGCCGCCTGCTACCTACGGCGCGCATTCTAACGACACATGTGTGCGTGTGTGTGTGTATGTGTGCAAGCGCGGGTGTGTTGTGGCGTTTCATGCAGCGACAAGTGCACTCGAGCGCCCACTTGAGCGTTATTGGAATGTAAATGTATGCACATTAAGGCAAGAAAAAAAAAAGCAACAAAAACAAAAAACAGTCCTCTGCTGTGCGCTGACATAACCGCAGCACCAACGTTTGCCTTGTGGCATTCGACACACACCGAAAGTCGCCGCTGCCATTATTGACGTTCCGCTGATGTTGCCACTGCCTCTGCCGTCGCCTCTGCCATTACCATTGCTCTAGCTGTTGCATGTTTGACGCGTCAACAAACTTCAAAAGTCATTCAAAGCATCATTTGCTCAAAAACAAAACAAAGCCGTCCGTAACTGTCGAAACGAGTGGCGTGCCGTGCTATGCGCTCACGAACGGCGGACGGTGAACAGCGAACGGAGCGAAACTCATTTTCGTTCCATTATGGAAATTGCGCAAAAAGAAAAACATATAAAAAAAAGGAAGGACCAACAACAACAACAACGAAGACGTACATGAAATGTGAAATGCATGAAAAACATACTAAATGTAATTACATTTTTAATTTAGCCATGCACACGAATGTGAATATGCAACAACAACAACCACTGCCTTAAAATGTCTACCTATGGTTTCCCTCATTGCCGTTGCATATTTACAGGCGCACGTGTGCACATGCATGTGTTTACGAAACACTTAATGAACAAAACTGGTTGAGGCGCTGCCTCGCCGCCTCGCTGCCTCGCCTCTCCGCTCGCTCGCTCGTGCACTGTGAAAACAATCTATGTATTAATATTGCCATTTTATGTTTGCGGCTTGCGGCTGCAAAAGTGTCTCAATTAAAAAAGGCAATTAGACGATGACTGCTTCCGCATGCTCTTTTCTCTGTGTGTCTGTGTGTGTGCACAGAGCAATTAAAACAAAACAACTTATTCACAATGAAAGCTTCAATTGAATTTGTCCTTTAATTATAACATTATTTCAATTTTTGTTGCAAAACGCACTTTAATTAATAAATATTCATGCAAATTTGTATGCTAAGTCAATTAATTATTTGCATTTTGTTAGAGTTTTGACTTTATTGCGGCACAGTTTGGCAATATGTAAATAAATGTGACATTTACTGGATTCAAAAACTGCAATTTGTTGTTGCAACTTCAATTTGCATTGCTTTAAAATGGTAAATCTCGTCTGTCCTTATACTTAGTCTAATAATAAAAGTGACAGATACTCTGCGAGTGAAACATGCACTTACACAGCACGAGAACATGGCGCATTGGCGGCGTGGTGGCGTGGCTGTGGCAGCGAAATCATCTAACACAGTTCAAAAGTGCTCGGCAAGTCAGCATTTTCAGTTGCGCTGTTAATTATATTCGCACTCATTTCTTGCGCGCATACACCGACCGACCGACCGACCGACCGAGGACGGAGGCAGAGGGCAGAGGAACGCCCGCAAAAGCGCAATTTTCATTGCTGAAGCCAAAAATGCGCCCAAAAAAGAGATGCCGACAGCAATTACATAATTCATACGAGCGCACCAAGCACGACTTTCACTGCTGCGCTCAGCTTACATAACAACAACAACAACGGCAACAGAAACAGAAAAAAAGGACCAACAAGAAAATATAAAACCAAAATTAATCCTTTCAACATGACGTTGTCGAGCAGCATTCAGACTCGCTCGCTCGCTTGCTTTCTTTGCCAGCAGCACACTCGTGACCAGCGCACCACGCCCCCCGCCGTGCTCATAGTGCCAGAGTAGCGCTTCCGTACAAAACTCTCTTAGGACCGCTAAGTCTGTGCTTGTATGAGTTTATGTGGTGTGTGTGTGTGCGGGGCGGGCAGGGGGTTTTGCCCACCGTTCAACGTTACGCTCACTGAATTTTCTATGTTTTGTTTTTCTTTTTATTTATTATTTTTTTTTTTTTAAATTTCGCATTTTATGTTGCAACGAAATCCATTAAAAAATTAAAATTTATCAACCAAAATGCACAAATAAAATAAATGAAAATGCAAAACTTAAAATTGCTAACTTTTTTAAAGCATCAAAAACTGATTCTGATTTCGTTGTTTGTGGCGAAATTAAAATAATTTCATTTGAAATTGACTTCGTTGAAAGTTGCCAAACACATATTTATGCATGCCAATTGCAAACGGAATACACGCAACAAATCGGCAAATTTCTAATAAATCAAACCACAACAAGAATTAAAAAAATATAAAAAACAACAACAACAACACAAAAAACATACAACAACAACAACAAAAAAAATGTGCATTTTTGTGTTATTGCAGAAAAATTGCTGAAAAAGCCGCAATTGCTGCTGCGTCAGTTATCAACAAACACTGTAATAACAACAACAACAACAGCAATGCATTGCATAATAAATATAAAGAGAAACCAACCAACAACAAAACATAAAACAAAAATGCAATAAATAAATAAATACACACACACACACAAACACACACACACACACGCAGAGTGACACAGTCGGAGCAAGAAGAAAAACTATAAACGAACTGACTAAGCCATGCATTTTCCAAACACCAAAATGTACAAAGGCAGAACGGAAACGGCAACAACCGCACCGGAAACAACTCATTCACTAAATTTGTGGTCGCTTCGAGTTGTGAATTTACAGCAACAACAACAGCAACAACAACAACAGCAACAACAACAATACAATAACAATAAAAAAAGACGTCGACGACAACGTCGATGAGAAGTTCTGCACCTTCAACAAGAACGAAACCCAAAACCGAAATGCAAAAAACCGACGCCGAGCCAAATTTTGAGTCGTTGAGTTGAGTTGAGATGCGTTGTTGAGTTTAGTTTAGTTTGGTTTGGTTCGCTTCGGTTTAGTTGCGTTAAGTGGAGCAATGCGGGGTGTGGAGCGGCGGCGGGGCATGGCAGTTTCAATACAATGATGATGAAAAAGCGCCACTGCAACGTTGCAAGCAAATCGTGCCTTTAGTTACAGCACAGCAGCGCTCGAGGCAACGGAAATTTCGTATGACATAATATGTTGTGAGATTGGTCGTTGAGCTGGCGGAGCGAAGGGGAGCGGGGCTGTGCGAAAAGCGTGCGCGAGCGAGCGTTCTTGCATGGCATTGCGTTACGTTGTGTTACGTTGTGTTATGTTGGTCTCGTTGGCTACGGCAACGACTTGAGTTGATACAGCAATAATTCATAAAGTGTTGCATGCAACGAGCTGCAAGCGGCTCCAGCAACAGCAAACAGATGAGGCAAGCACACACAAACACACACACACTTATGTGTGTATGACAAGCAAGGAGCAGCACATGTACATGTGGGGCAGCCAAGTGGAGTGCAAAGCGAGTCGCATCGAGTCGCGCTGGCGTGCGACAACGTTTGCAAAATTAAAATTGCTGCAACAACAGCAACAGCCAACACCGGAACACAACATTGTGCGGCACTGCTGCCGGTCCTCAAATGAGTGCTTATAGCATGTGTGAGTGTGTGTGTGCCTTGTCGTTGTTGTTTGCAGTAAAGTTATTATTTCATAAAGCCAGAATTATTGAAACAATACTTCTGCTCCTTCTTCGCCAACTCTTCATTGTCCACAATACACACACACACACATGCACACAAACACATGCACAGTCACAGCCGCCTCAGCTCCTTTTCCGACTTCTGCTTCTGTTTCTGTTGCGCTGGCAATAAAGCAACTTTAAACTATGCCCCAAATGCACATGTGTGTGTGTGTGTGTGTGTGTGTTGCTGTTATACAAAGGCATTCAAAATTGGGTTTTAGTAGCATAATTTTTTATTTTAATAACTCGCAACGAAGTTTGCCTTTCCGCAGCTGCAAACGTTGGCAATACAAACAAATACAAAATGCAAAGAAACAACCAACAATAACGAAAGAAAATGCAACAAACTCGAATCGCGGCTGAAGTTGTTGAAGAGCCTCAGAGCAGCAGCAGCAGCAGCAGCAGCCGCCACAGAAAGCGGCACGAGCGAGACTTGAGCTTAAAATCGCGCACTCAGACAGTTTCACTTGTCACGCGTTTCCGTTTCCGCCAAGCCGCCATGCCGCCGTGCCGCCATCACCATCGCGCCAGCCACTTGGCGAGCGCACGCAAACAAAGCAAAACGAGCGAAGAAGCACAAAAAGTTATTTAATTTAATGTCGTACAAAGCACAACTTTTTCTGCCGTTTTCATTAAATGAATTTCTTTTGCTCACATTTAATTAGCGTCTGTCGCACTCAACGGCAAACGCCTCAGTCGCCTCACACAATCGGGCTGAAGAACATGACGCAGCACTAAACCAATGAACTGTCGAGATTAGATTTCATTTCGCCATAGAAAAAAACGGCACATCGATTGCAGCATTTCGAGTAATCACTGTCACTTTACTCACTCACTCACTCACTCATTCGAGCTTATGAATATGCCATGGCACAACAGACATATGAGTTATAACAGAATTTCGCGGCATTTACATAATTTTCGATGTTCGAATGTGGCATTGCACTCGATGTTGCATAAGCCGCAGCGTAACTTGCGCTCAGCTAATTTGGGATACGCCTCGAGCAAGTCAAACGACAGACACAAGCACATAGAATCACAAAAGTTCCGCCAAACCGCCGGGTCGCTTTATACACAACAACAACAATGACAATAACAACTCGCATCAGCAGCTTCGAAGCCCTTATCAATACATACGTTCCACATTTGTTTTCATTTTACGATTTCGAAACAAGATCAACGTCGACAAATCTAAAAGCCACAAATACCAGCAAAAGCAACAACAACAACAACAACAATAACAACATCAGCAACAACAATACTATGCCCTAAAGGTATTGTAGATGATTGGCGGGCACAAGAGTGTTAGAAGTGCGCAGCGATTGGCGTGAGGGCGGAACATGGGAATCAACATGGGTATTCGTATTCAACTTGTGTCGAAATGAGAGCACATGAGAACGCATGAGTACGTAAGCCGCAGGCGGGTGTGGCACTTGTTTTAGTTAAAGCTGCGAGCTGGATGCTTTGCATGATGCCGTACGAATTGGCGGGAAGAGCGCCGACTGCTTATCGACAGACACTATCTGCGAACCAACCAACGAACGAGCGAACGAATAAATGAACAAACAACTGTTAAAGTGTTGAAAAAAGTTCAAAAAAGAAGCGATTTGCATGTACACCTCATGTAGCAGCCAAGCGGCCAGTGTCGGCGACAACTATCTGCGTCCGATAGGAAAAAAGCACAGCACCAACAAATGTGCAAAACAATAACAACAACAAGTCGGATTAGAAAACACATATGCAAATGAGCATATGAAAATGTCGCGCTTCGCATCAAACAGTATGCAAAGGGCGGCACTCAAACCCGATTTAAGTCGCAAGTCGCAATCGATTCAACTCGCTGTTAGCCTTTGAGCGCTTGTCGTGCAGCCAAAGCAGCGCCCGATCATAGATTGGGCCAACACCTACATACGGCAGTATAATGCTAACAGTATGCTATCTAACTGCATACCGATTTGCTTGGGCAAATAGATTCCCATTACTTTGAACATTGCAAGCGGCAAACCCAAATTATCAGCAAAAGCGCAAAGTCAGAATAACAAAAACAACACACAAGCAAATGGCTGAGCTTAATAAACGGTCGTGCTAAATGTGGCTTGATAACGAAGCTCATAATTTTATATATACATTTATTTTATTAATCACGAATATCAGAGCAAGCTCAATTAATATGGGTTTTTGTTGTCATTAATGGGTCAAGTAAATATTATTCAATGGTATAAAATTTCTATTGCAGCTGACAAACTCCGATGCGACATCGGTCACTTTGAAGGGCGTCACACGTGAGCTGACCGGCACATACCAGTGCGAAGTTTCCGAAGATGCTCCACTCTTCCATACAGACATACGCGCCGCGCACATGCAGGTCATCGAGCTGCCCAAGGACGAGCCGACAATGCAAGTGGACAAAAAGATGATAAGCGCAAATGACAACTTCAAGGCGGTCTGCACAGTTGGACCCTCATATCCACCGGCGAACATCACATGGTACATCAACGGGCGCAAGGTAAGCGAATGTTTTTAACTCTATACCTCTATAATAATCACTATCGGCGCGAATCGATTGGAAACCATCTTAAAGCTGACAATAAATACTTATCTTCTAAATCTACTTTTGTTTCACTTTGTTGACACAGGTCTATAAAACGCCCTTCCAACGTATTACGCAGGACGCTTTCGAGGGCTCAGCCACCTATTCCTCGCTGGAAATCTATCCGCATAGCCAAGTGCTGCAGGGCTTTTTCCAGGCGATGCCCAAATACCAGACTAGCATCTTACTGCTCTGTGAGGTCTCTATACTACATGTATTCCACAAGAACGTACAGCAACGCATCGGTCTCAGCATGGCGCCAGCCACGACCATTTCTCCGAATCTTTTGGGACTTGAAGGCTCAAAACGACGTCCGAACGGTGATCCAGACAACTCAGCGCTCACAGGCGGCACAGCGGACAGCAGCAATCGTCTGCGTGCACTCAAAGCATCAGACTTGGCCATCACCATTGTGGCTGCCGTTGCCACCCTCACGGTAAGCGCTGCCCTGACGCGCAACTGGCGCTTGGCCAGCCTGTGACCAAATCAAGGTTGAATTCATGCGTCCAAGCAGCAGTGGTAGACTCGAACGCATCAAACGATATGAACAACTGCAGTAGCGGCAAACTGGTCGGTCGCATTTTACCTAAAGTCGCACCCAAATTCATTAAATGTAATTAAATAATAACACAGGAAAAAAACAACAAAACCAAAAATAACATCCGAGTTAATTACAAAAATCAAAAGGCCGTGCTAAAGGACAAAACAAAATTGAAAAACGCACTGTGGAGGATTCATTTCAATAATCCATTAAGCGATGCTGACGTCAGGCGAAGTAGTAACGGTTTTTGTTTATTTAACAAATATTGACAAACATAAATTAATATATAAAAAAGAAAATAAAGAAACACTAAAAAATGATGATTTAAACTATTGTAATTAAGCAAAAGGTAAACGCGTAAAATAAAATAATGTTGATAATAAATGAATTTGAAAAATAATGAAATGAAATGAAATAAATGAAAAAATATTAAATTAAATTTAAAGAAAAAACCGACATAATTTTAAAATGTTCTGTGTGCGGCAATGAGCGAAGGCAATCCTTTCCAGCTGCTAATTTTATAACAATGACAACATTAAAAATTAACAAAAATATTACACATAAAAACAGAAAAATGTTAGCGTAATTAATAAATACAAAATAAATTCAGTTATGAATAAAAGGTTACAGATTTTGTGGTCGCTCATGAGAGACAAAAAAAAAATACAAAAAACAAAAAAAGAATAAATTTAATAAATTAATTAAAATTAATAAACAAAAACAAAAAACCGCAAAGAAAAGATAACAAGAAAAACCAATTAATAAATTTTAAGGCAAATAGTAAAACTTTAAGTACACCCTACCCTCCAAACACTCCGCAGTTTAGTTGTGTAAGTCTGTAAATAATATGTGTAAAAAATTATTAAAAAAAAAACAAAAAAAAAAAATAAATATTAACAATACAAAAAATAGTATAATTAAAATACAAATAAAAGCAAAAATTGTAAGCAAAATCAAATAAATAAATATGTGACGAGCAAATATTTAAAAAGTTAATTTAATTGAAATGAAATTGTTTAAATAATTACGTTTTTGTATGCGTTATTTTTTCTAAAACTTTGTAATTAATTTTTATAACATTTTTTGTTACATTCAAAATAAACGAATAAAATAACAACGTTAATTGAGTGGCATGCAGAATGCCGTATAATGAATGATGAATATTTTATAGCCAAGAAAAGGACAATTGAAAATGTAAGAAAAAAAAAAACACGATTGCCGTGAACAAAGGACAAACCAACAAAAATGTCACGTATGCGAATGCATTATGGGAATTTTTCGATTGAAAAAATAACACGCATATAAAAATGCGTAAACAAGTGTTAAATAAACAAATTAATAATACAAAATCGAAAGGATACTGTAAAAATCAAAATGAAAAAAACCATGGGCAAAGTGTCAAAAAGAAAAAAATTCAAAAAAAAAAAGGACAGAAAAATCAAATAAATAAAATATAAATAATTTAAGAGCCATAATTAATACGATGAATAAATAGAAAAATAAAAACTTTAAACCAAACATGAAGTAAAAAAAATCAAACTTAATTACAGGAAAAAATGAGAGAATTAATTTACAATAATACACACACAAAAAAAAAATACAAAAACAAACACACACACAAAAACAACAACAACTTATTACTATAGCGAATGATTAAATAGAGTGTACTATGAGTTAAACGCCATAAGAAACACTCGCATGTGAACTTGTCAAAGCCGTTATGATACAAATTATGCAGAAATAAAGAAATACTTTAAAAAAAGGAAATAGAAGCGTCTTTGTTTGCACATCTTTTTGCCTTAGGTGAAGTATTTAAGGTTGCCACCTTATCTCACAACAGACTATCTGACAACTTAAAGCACCAACCCCCTTTTATTAAGGAAAAATAAATCAGTTTCGACGCATCTTTATTTGTTCAATTGCTTAAGTTGTTATTTAAATGAATAAATGATTAGGAAACAAGCTCAATATTCTAGTTAGTTGTAACCATTCCGGAAACTTTCCTCCTTCTGACTTACGGATTTGTTGTGATACTTAGACGAGGTTGGTGTGTTCATCGCGATGGAAGATCTTCACATCCTGGAACTGAATGTTATCCACATCGAAGTAGTAATCGTGGTGGACGGGTCTGTTGAACGGGAAACCGAATGGCAGCGAATCAACATATCGTGAACCATGACCAACACCACAGCTGACAATGGGATCGAAGCCAGAATACTGTTTCACGCTTGGCTCGTGGTATGGATAGACAACGAAGGCGAACTGGTAAGTCATACCGCCCTTCTTGCCGCGTGGCAACATGATTCTGTTTGGCACGCCACAGTGTGCTTCACTCTGATCAAGTTTGAATTTGTAATCGCTGTTGGTGGCATCCATCAGTTTCTGATAGAGTTCAAGATAGGTGGTTCTATCGTTGACCCACATGGTGAAGTCACCAGAGCTGCGCTTAATCGTGTTCACACCGGCGACCAGATCGACCTTGATGTGCTCCAGCTCGAAGAAGTTCATGTAGTTGTGTTCAAGATGAATCAGGCGACCGTTCTCATCGTATTTGGGACCAATAAACACCTTAACTATGGCGGACTGTGCCTTATCGGAAGTGATATCGACGCTGATTTCGAATGGCTTGTGGTTGAGGCGTTGTTGGCGAGCTTTGATCACGTAGCTTTGGCCATTGTAGTGCGAGTTGCGACCGAACGAGTAAAGCACATCACTGCCAGTCTCTGTGGTCGGCTCGACGTTCACAGCATTGCTAATATCTGCGTCAAAGGACTCGAAATAGGTGGTCAGGCTCTCAGGCATATGGACGGCATCAATTTTCACGCCTTGGAAAGCCAAATCCTTCTGTGTGTATTCGGGGAAGGTGTCCATAAGGTGCCAGTAGTTCATGAGGATCGTTTTGTACATCGAGTAGAAAAGTGGATCGCGCAGAGAAGTCGAGTACTGCATAAGCACACTGGGCAAGGTTTCTTGGTGTGGTCCGTAGGGACGACCCTCGTTCACAATATGGTGGTACCACTTGTCAATGCTGCCGTAGAATTTCTTGTCAATGCTGTCCTTGTTACCCTGAACCATGTTGCCGAGAGTGTTAACAACATCAGCATCGTATTTGTCGTTCTTGTGGATCCAGTCCATGATGCGCTGCGTGTGGATCTCCACATTGTTGATGTATTCTACATTTTCCTCATCGTAGAAGTTATAGTGGTTATCACGGTTGGGGTATGCAATGCCGTTGTAGTGGCGGAGACCACTGAAATATCCCGAAGCGTATGGTTCGTACATGTTGAAGAGAGGAATCTCACCCAAGTCGTGGGACAGACGCTCCAAGTAGACGCGGGCCAATAGCTGCCAGTGAACATACAAGTACAACTCACCGCGGCGATCGTTATTTAGCTTGTACTCTTCGTTGCCATTTGTCCAGAAGGGATAATCGATGTTGAAGTAGTAATAGAAGGCGTTGAAGCCAACATCCTCCAGCAGATAGGCCATGGTGTGATCGTAGTTAACGTCGCCGTAAACATTGGAGTAGTTTGACTTAAGAACCACGTTGAGGACATTATCCAACTTCTTGACATGATGGAAACCGTGCATCTTGTAATGTTCGGCCATCTCAAGAGTCTCTGCATCGAAGAAGCTCCATGGATGCACCTCGTACAGTGCAGGCATTACAATACCACTGAGATCATGACGGAACAAACCGGCGATGGTGAGGGCATACACAAACAACTGCTTGTTCACATGCTGGCGGGCCCAGAAAACAGCGTGGGTGAAGGTCTCCCAGTTCTTAGCGAAGTAGAAGAGACGCACTAGGCCCACGGCATATTCTTCATGATGATCGTACATCACACTGAAGACCTCTTCATCATCAAGCGGATCGTGTTGCCACAGCTCAAAGAAGTGCTCCAGATTCTCGGGTGTCGTGTAGTCGGCGACATGTTCCCATGGCTTGTACTCATAGAAACTTGAGTCGTATTTGTGCACGAAGGCATCGTCCTGGTAGATGTGCTGAAGTATATCGAACACGAACTTCTGCTTAACCAAAAAGTCCTTGTCGGCTACCTTCGACTCAATATTCTTTGAGGATGCACCCAACGCAAAAAGCGCCAAGACCACGACCACAACCGCTGTGAACGACTTCATCTTCAGAAATCATGCCATGCAGTTGCTCCCGACGTCATTTTATACCTTTGCTTATCATGAATATGCTTGCACACACACACACACATCATTGCACTTATCTGACTAGATTCGTCTGCGAACAAAGATCATAACCTCTCACCGACATTGTCAAGAACTGCATACATTGCAATTCAAGGCAATGTTGCTAACTCGCCGCGTACTTGCTCTCCATGCATGACCACCTCAAGCCGTTGTCCGCAGCGTTGACATTGAAGCTAAGCCTAATGCTACTCATTGCGCTTATCAGCTTAAAGCGCAAGTCATCGGCGCCACGAAGCCTGAGCCTCTAGTTTCGCATTAGATTATTCGAGAGGCGCACCTGGCATAGTTTAGTGTGATAAGGTGTGAGATTAACATCTGCCACCCTGGGACCTAAGCGACTCTAGTTTTAGTTGTGTAATAATTAAAATATGTTAATTATTTTCAATTGATTTGTTTACGACAGCAACAGATTGTTTTAAATAGCAATCCTCAACCTCAATGCCTGAACAATGAGCAAAGGTCAAAGATGCGTCTGCGCTTATCAATAATTGTTTTCATGTTGCGACTGGAGCCAACATAAATTGAAAATACTCGAAAACAATGGTTTAAAAATGGAAATGATGGATGAATTAGCACATGAAAAAAAAATAAAAATAAATGAACGAATAAAAAGATTAATTAAATAATAACGCTTTACGCTTATCTACACTGAGAAAATCTTTTGGCGCGCTAACATCAATGGACATCATTTAAATGTTTCTGCTCATAGTTTCATAGGTGCTTTCGCACCGTTCGTTTTTAATTGTAAATGAATTTTTTCCAGTGCACATCTAATCACATCTAATAATTGAGGTAGCTGATTTGCGCACAATACGTTGCATTGGTTTTGAACTTGACATGTTATTGAACTCGGTTACTAAGCGGCTCGGTGGATTTGCACACAACAAGCTCAACAGCAGCGTCAACATGTATATGAGTGCGATTTTGAGCGTAGAGAATTAATCATGTTGGCAGAACGATTACGATTACACCTGACAATAGATATCAAGCGGAACGCATAAGCTGAGCTTTAAGACGGCTTACACCTCAATGAGCACTGCGCAGCATCTTGGTATCCTGGCAGTTGTAGTTGTGTGTAGGCGACCAATGCCATTATTAACATCATCATCTTGTTTTGTGTAATAAACTAAAGCAAACAAATTAACTGCCTGCGCGATTGGTTGCTTTGTTGGTGCCACAGCTTGCAGCATGTAAACACTTTGCGTGTAAGTGTATTAGTGCATGTGAGTCTGTGTGTGTGTGTGTGAGGGTGTGTGCAACGTGTGTACTAAAACAAGCATGTTAGTGCTTACATGTGCAATCACTAAGCTCTGGTGGGGGCGTGCAGGTGGCAAATAGTGCTGATACGCCCAATACGCCCTTCTTGAACTCTGGCTTACACGCACGCAAGGCAAATGAGCAAACCAACGTCACTTTGCCTGGTGGCAACACTCGAAGCGTATTTTGTCTTAATTAGTTGAAACTTAGTTGCAACGTGTATGTGCGATCTCGAGATACTGCCGCACCACGGCACCGCACGCCGCAGCCGCCGACGACTTCATCGTGTCTGCAACAACATTGTTGGCGGCAACAACTATTAGCAGCAGTTTGTTGAAACTTTTACCTGCCACTGCCTCAATGCTTCTTGCCACGTATGTGTGTGTGTGTGTGTGTGCGTATTATTTACACGCCATTGGCGGCTCCAACACGACAGCCCGACGACACGACATGACGCTCAGTCCAATTCGCTTACTGATGCGTTGACGCGCTGGCGATAATTGCACAGTCATCGTGTTGTTTTCAAAGTTTTGCACGCGTGCAACACGTACTCGTGCTGCAACGTGTACCTGCCGACGTGTATTTGCTGCCACGTCATCAAAGCGTGCAACGCCGCCTTGCAACGCGAACGAGCAGCATGAGTGAACGAAATGAGCAGCCAACAACAAAAACAATGTCATGGCGAAAAACGTTAAAGCAAAAGATCAGCAAAGACATTCGTACGCCAAACTTGCTGAAGAAACGTAAGTAAGACGCGTTTGACATTTCAAAGTTGCTGCTGACGGCTTTGGCGTTGACTTTCAGACTGCGTGAATTAACAAGCAAATGGGTAAATGAACGAATGAGTGAATGAGCGAATGAAGTGATAAGCATGACGCAGCGAAATTGAAAATAAGATGGTAAGTTGGTTGTAGCGTAATTTCCGCTTGGCAGCAATGTTGTTGCTCATACCACATGTAGCACCCCAAGCGTGTTTGGACATATCGGACAGCGAATATGAGTAACGATGGCGTGGCTTGAATGATTGTCGGCGTGCCGGGACTATGTCACGTCACTTGGTACGTTCGACACATGACGTGTACCGCCACTCAAAAGCGGCTGTCGTTGATAAAGCACTGAAAATCCGAAACGGAATTGGACATTTTCGCTCGCAATCGCTTTAAATGTCCAACATTAATAACAATGCAAATGCAATTGTATTGAATAGTTTTGTGGCACACAAATGGGCGTGACACTTGTTATTTTTGTTGGCTGTTTCTTTTTTTTTTCTTCCTTTGAATATAGAGAAATATTTACTAAAATGCGCAAATAAATTTGCAGTCGCATGTAAAATGTTGCTGGCTTGTTTGTGTGCTCGTTTGCTGCATGCAACATTTTTAGATTTATTGTGCGCTAATCATGAACAGAAAGAAGCATGGCGGGCACGAGCTGGCAAAATGTAATGGAAATTGAAATGCAAATACAGACGAGAATGGCAACAACAACAGCAGCAGCAACAACAACAGCAGCAGCAATAAGAACGACATCAGCAACAATAACAACGATGACGATGACGACGATAATGTTAGCAATGGCAATGGCGATGCGTTGCCAAAAAAGCCAACAATAAAATGTTGCAACTAAATGCGCAGCAATGCCGACAACAACAACAACACCAACAACCCCAATGGCAACAATGAAATCACGCTGGCCGGGTTAATATCAAGCGAGTCTCTATGTGTCGCTGCCAGTCGCTGTGTGTGTGTGTGTGTGTGTGCAAAACATTTGGCGTCAACATCGCTGGCGACATATTTTCATTACAGATTCTCACTCCTGCACATGAATATGCATGAAGGCAAAACCAAGACAAAATAAGCACAAACGAAAGAAATGCAGAAAAACGTTAAGAAAATTGCATTTGCAGTCACACCCACAACAAGCAGAAGTGTTCTACAATTGTTTGCTATTGTTGCTGTTGTTGTTGCAGTCGCTTTTCAATGATCAAATGCGGGTAATGCAAGGCGCAACGTGCAATTAGGCAAAGTTGCAGTGAAATGTTCGGCATGCCAAAGCCGGCAATGTGACAACGACAAGGGCAAAACAGCGGCAGCTTCGACAGACTGGCTTGCCATAAAATGATGCACAAAACTGATTGCATGCAGCTTCAGCTTCATTTAAGTCTTTTACTTGTTTGCTCATGGTCGTTCTGATGGCGCCGAGGCGCGCATTTCGATTTATGAACAACGCATCGAAACGTGGTAATCGTTTGATATGTCAGTTTATTTGATTAGACCATAAATGTTTTATAATGCTTTGGCAATCTGCTGAATGGTGCATGCACTCAAGTGGGCCGCAAACGGGCGACGGCGAAGGCGAAGGCGAATGCGATACTTGCGGTTGACGTGTCACTTGTCACTTGACGTTTGTCGTTTGTCGTTTGCCGTTTGCCGTTTGTGAGCGTGTGCAAACAAGCGTAAAACTGTTGATGAGCTTTTTACAACATCAACATGACCGAGGACGGCGCGACTTGAAGACGTTGTGTCTTGATTGCCTGACGTTAATTCAACGTCAAAATGTCAACGACGAAACTGTAACTATCTGTCGAAGTGTACGGGCGAGCGTGAATGAGCTAGAAACGATATGCAGTGATGTAACTTTAGTTAGAAAACGCGACACGTAAAAGTGCTGAGTGTCATTGCATGCTGCTTAATTCGACTATCGTGCCACACAAGTACACTTCGACAAGCAGTGCTTTTATGTTAGTGCAATTGTAAATGTGCGTTTTGATTTCGATTTTAAAGCCAACCATGCCGCAAACATTCGCCTGCGCACGGCAATGAACATTATTAAACGGCAAATCATTGGCGGCTATCTGATGAAACTGTTGCCACAAGCATTACCAACAACAACAATAAACATTGTACAACCATCAGGCAACAGCCATCAACAACTTGAAGGACACTGCAAAGTGGGTTGAGCTATCAACAAGCTGTACATCAAATAACACGCGACAACAAGCCAGAAACAAGTTTGACGAGCGGTGAGTGGTGAGGGGTGAGGGAAAGACAGCAACCAAAATCAAACAAGCATCGCCAAGTAACCGAAAGCATTTGAATCAAGACAACCCGCCAGCCAACCAACCAACCAACCAACCAATAAACCAGCCGACGAAACAACAGCAGCAACAACAACAACAACAACAGCAACAACAACAACAGCAACAACTACAAGACAAGCGAACAACAGCGATAATTTTATTAAATTGACTTTTTTGTTCTTTATGCCAGTCCATCTTCGAGCTTTGCTGCTCCTGCTGCCGCTGCCGCTGCTGCGTTGTTGCTCCTCATGTTGTTCGTGTTTTCCTGGCAATTTGTTAATTTTGCTTTGAATTAAGATAAAATCTGCTTACATTGGATTATGAAACAAATTTCGAACACACCGCAGCCCGCAAGTCCTCAAATGCTGAGCTCATTGCTGTAGAATGAATTTTGTTTTAGGCTGTTTTGCACTACTTTCAAAGTAACGAGAAACAAGTGGAACGAGCGAGCTAACAAGAAATCAAGGGTTGCTGCTTGATTGTTTTCGCATCCACAACAACAACAACAACAATAACAACGCATAGAGCATTGTCTTCATCCATTCTACTACTCCTTCATCATTCGACTATAGTTTATTATTTCTGCTCATCTGCGCCCCAACCGGCGCTACTTGACTTTTCTTTCACTGTGTGCGTGAATCCTTTTAGGTACAATTTGTAGCGCAAAGATTAAAAGTTTTAATTTGCTTTTAATTAATTAAGTTGAAAATCGTGGCTAGAAGTCATTCATTCACTTATACAAAAACAAAACGCTCACTCCACCACCACTTTTATTTGTATTATAACTGCCACGCCTCGAACGCTTCAACTCTAATTGCGCTTGAGTATTTTCACTTTTGAAGAGTTACGCACATAACGCACGGTCGGGGCATACGAGGCATGCCTCTAAACCATTGTTTTACGCATACGCGTGTGCGTTGACTGTGTGCGAGGCGCCGCAGATACGCTATGAAATTAAGGACGCGCATAAAACTTTGCCAGTCGGAAGTTTTAAAGCCCGCCAGCTATCGGTTTCCAAGACAGAGTGAAGCGCTGCCAGCGCTTGAGGTAAGAACTTAAATTTGATGTTGCCGCTGATTCCAAACTGATGCTGATGCCGATGCTGCTGTGGCTGCTACAACTGCCATTTAATGTCAGCTGTAAAAATATTTGCATGTAAGTGAAGCGCAAGTGAACTAAATTTGCCCTCAGCCTTTTGCCGCGCCCACACATTAAATATCTATGCGTGAGGCAGACAGAGAGAGAGAGGCAGAGCGGCAGCCATTGCTACTTGTTGACAGCAAGAAGCGCATTTGTCGGATGATAGTTTATATAAACAACAAATAAAGTTACTGTTTCCATGTGCAAACAACAGAACTTCGAAATGCTTTGTGCGTTCCTGTGGTCTTAACTCAAATGCGGCGAACACTTGGTAATTTCTGAGCAGCGACTCGGCTCGTTCTTTGACACATGCACGACCTGTGCAAAAAGACTGCAGCTCATAAAATTTACATTCGTTGGTAGCACACATATACATATATATGTATGTATGTGTGTGTGTGCGAGCAGTACTAAGAGTCGGCGGGCTTGTCAGTGAGTTAGGAACTTCAACACGAAATTCCAGAGAAAAATGTTTAATTTGCAAAGCAAATGGAAATTTTCGTCTTATTACTTTAGCTTGCCCAACCGCGCTCCTACGGTCGCATTTGCCCTTTGTAAATACACAACAACAACAACAGCAAGCAGCGGCAAACTTTAAAAACAGCAAAATAAACAACATTAAAATTCAATTTAAAAGTAAACTTATTGTTTGACTTTTGACAACGACAACGACAACGAAAACGACTCCTCAACGTTGGCGATGGCAACGCCAAGGACGAAGACGAAGACGCATATAACAACGGTATTTTTCGCAAATGCTTCTGTTATTTGGGCTCACTTCCCTCCGTTCAGTTGATTTCTTTGACAAGTGTGTAGATAGAAAAGTATCTACAAGTATTCTAACACAACGCACTTAGATATAATATAACATACACACAAGTACAACATGAAGGTGCAATATTTGATTTGCGTGTTCGTGTGCACTGCTGGCTGGCCTGATTGCAAGTCTTATTGTATGCCAACGTTTAAAGTCAATTTTAAGGCCGTAGCACAAACTTTGAATTTTAATTAAGAAATAGAAATATTCGTACTTAGTTTGCACACAGCACGCACACACACATGTCGACCATGTTTCTTTAACATATTAAAAGCTGAGACACTTTCACACAAAATTTCTAATAAAATTATTTTTGCCAAATTCGCTTTTAATTTTGAAATATTTGTTGTTGTTCTTTTTATTGGAATTTCTGTGGAAATATATAAAATTTATTAATGCAACTTATCTATCAATAGTTTATTTATTTACCTTTATGAATTTTTTATATTTAACTGTTGAATTTAAAATGCAGAATTCTAGTCAAATTCGATTTGAATTTTTCATATGTGTGTACGGTTTTTTGTAGTCGTGCAAACTTAACTGCTGAAATATGCTGCTGCGCCTGAATGCATGCTACAACTTTGAGCAAGTCAGCCAGCACACGCTCAAGTACAATGTATGCATTCGTGCTTTGTCGACTTTTACGCCTCAACGAAAAATGTCACTGCCACTGCCACTTCCCCACTCCACTCAAACTAAGAGCCATCATGCTCTGCTTGAACACACGCGCACACACACACACATGCACACACACACATGCACTCATATGTGCATATGAATTTAGCGGCATTGCTTTGTGTGCTCAACGTGACGGAAATTAGCGTGACGAAATACAAGCGAGGCAAGCAAGCGAACGAACGCCATATTTATTTTTCCACTGTTCTGCAGTTATGATGATTGTAAACAGTTACCAACACACGTGTCTGTATGCGTGCCTTTGTGCGCCGCACATACATACATACATACATACTTCGATGCTCAACCGAGACATTCGGAATTCAATGCGCATCTTTGATTTTGAAATATTATTTTTTTATTTTTTGAATTTACTTATTTCGAGAGTTGTTTTTGTATTATTTTAGGATGCCTTCTAACATACTTGACTGTTTGATTGAACGAATGAATGAGCGAATGAGTGAGTAAGGGAGTGAGTGAGTGAGTAAGTAGGAGAGTCGGTCGCGCCTCTTGTGTTTCATGTTATCAGCGGCAGCCGCACATGAAATATTTCGCCTTTTGTGATTGATGTGTCATTGAGTTTGTGTATGAGTGTGTGTGTGTGTGTGTGTGTTAGTGCGCAAGTACATGCTGTTCATGTGCTTTGCAAACATTTTGAAAATGCACACAACCAGCCCGAGCCCAGGCCGAAACTCTAAGCAAACTCAACTCAACGCAACGCAACTCATCTGAACTGAACCGAACCAAACTGAACTGAACTGAATTGAACTCGTTCGCACGCTCGTTCGTTCATTGCCAAACACGAATTTGCGCATATTTACTTTGCCTGTTAGCAATGAAAACCGCCGTGGCTTGAATCCCGCACCCAACGACCAAACCGCCAAACCGTTTGCCGACGCTCTGAATTTTTATCATAATTTCGCTTCATATGATTTTGCGGCAAACTCCTCTCTGATAAATGCGTTTGCACAAAATATTTTCACTTCATTTATTAGAAATGTGTTTGTTTTTTTTTTTCTTTCTTGTGTAAATAACGGTTTCGTTACACTTTTGTTTTACTTTCATGTCTAAAGTCTAAAAAAATAAAAAAAAACAAGTCGAGTGTCGGTTTATTTATATGAAAGCCAAAAAGGAGGAATTTGAGGTCATGAACGCAGTGTCACAGATGGCATAATTTAAAGTTGATTTCATCACACAATCAGTCGACCAACGCCACTCTTCAATGCCAGTGGCTGCCGCCTGCCGCCTGATGCCTTAATGCCACAAGTCATTTGCATTTTCAATTGCAGCTGCTGCTTTACACAGCGCCTCAGCCAGTCTGTCTGTCTGTCCGTCCGTCTGTCATGGCCTGTCCTGTCTTTGGTCTGCCGCGCTTGTCCTTACATTTGTTTGGCTTGAGTGGTTGCGGCTGTATTTTCTTTTGAGCATTAATTGTTGAAAATTGAAACATGAAATTAAACGAAAACAACGCGCGAATATTTCTCCAGAGCGTTGTTATTACACATAGCATGCAACAACACTTACGCACTTACGCACACAAGCACACACAAGCACACACAGACACAAAGACATAAGTGGCCGAACATAACTCATACGCCTGGTGGCCTGCAGAGCAGCCAGACGTTGTTGCCGCCGCCGCCGCCGCCGCCGCCGCCGCCGCCATCGCCATCGCCACCACATGCAGGTAATTAATAAAAGTTCAGCTTCAGCAACATTGCGGCGACTCATGGCCACCGCACGGCAGCCAATCAAGTTGCATGCTCTTCTCTTACCCCTCTCTCTCGCCACACTCGGCTTTTGCCGTTTTCACAGTTTTTGTCTTTTCCGCTTTGTTCGACCATATGCGTCTTGTTGCGCGCGGAAATTATAAAAGCCAGCCAGAGAGCTTGACAAGTGACAAATAAATGTGCTGCCAATCTACGAGCGATGCCTTCCCACACCTCACCTCACCCGGCGCGGACAACGCACAGCTACATGCCGCTGCCGCTGCCACTGCCGCAATTGCATCGTTGCATATTTTATTTCTGCACAAAAATTTCATAAAGAAAAAACATACCTGAGTGCGGATTGGTTCAACCGCCGTTGCATGCGTCAATCGCTCCAAATGAAAATTATGAAAAAAATTGCCGCTTTTACGGCAAAATACCAAAAACGAGAACGAAAAAAAAAATGCAGCGCAAATATTCGCCTCAGAGTAAATCGCACGAGGGTGTTTTCTTCGCCATCGTCGCGTATAACGCGCCTTAAGCGGCCTCAATTCACATTATTTCTGCGCATTTTTATACCACAAACTGCATTCGCTTACAACAATAATGCTGCATGCATGTGGCGGCCATAAATGCTTGTAAAGTCGCCACGACGAATATTCGCATTCACATTTAAATACATGAAATTTTTATAAACGATTTAAAAAGGTCGCCGTGTGTAAACATCCGTCAAACGGGCGTGCAAAAAATACGTTTGCTGCCTCGGACTTTTGCGATGAAAGAAGCCACTATGAACATGTTAGCACATGCAAGGCTGCCGAATGTGTATCGAGGCGAACGGAACGACACCTCCACAACAACAACACAAAATACACGCATCAGTGCCGCCCGGAGCGTGCAAATGAAGCAGCATGTGCTTTTATAGGTATGTATTTTGTATAGACATTTTAAACTCACCTTTAATTTTTTGTTTCTCATTTATTCTTTGTTTTTTTTTTTTGTTTTGTTTTGCATATGTTAATTAACAATCCTTTTTTCACGGTAAATCATAATATTATTTGATATCCGCAGGCAATATCAAGGCAATAACAAGGCAATTGTGCGTATGCGCAATACTTTGCCCGAAAATGAAGAAGATGTCAGTTTTTGCCTTTTTCTATGGCAGCAACTCACTCCCGCACACAGCGCACCTTCGCACTGCAAGTATGTCAGCTATATGTGTTTGATGGAGATTGAAAGCCGGAAAGTTTTCGTTACTTCAACTCAAATGCACCGGCATGAATACCAAGTGTACCCGTACAAGTCAATAAGCATGGCCCTGGCACGCTTTACGTGGCCGATGCTATACGTATGGCTTTTGGTGTGCCTGCTAACCTGATACGCATGCATGCAGGAATCTATGCTGTTTTTGCACTATTTGCATGCCCAAAAGCGCTGTGCTTTCCTGCGATTTTGACTCATCGACCTCACTGAGACCGACAAACACGCGGAGCCAAACTGGTCGACGATATTTGAAATGAAAACGAACTCAAAAATGAATTCACGTCTTGCTACGTCTTCAAGGACTGCTTGCAATCGTTTGAATTATGGCTTAGCAAAGAGCTTGGCCCAACCTTTCGTGCACACACACACACTTCACACCCCACGGCCTCACCGTATCAAGAGCCACTGCGCTGTTCAATTTACGTTTAGCTGCGTCCTTGTTGTCAGCACCAACTTTGCAGCTACCGTCTTCCGCACAGCTCCATGATAAAATCATAAATCAGCGGAGAATCAGGTAAATAAAAATAATGCTCGGTATGCAAATTCAACAAAGATTTTCCGAAAAGAAAATATGAAAACGCAACCAAATCAAATAAAACTCAAGAAACATTCACGGTGAAGTTTTCGAGAGCGTCGAGAGAACGACAACAACGGCGTCGAAATTCGTCAATTCGTAAAATTTATGTGTAAATTCATTGCTTTATTTTGGTGCAAAAAAAAAATAGCCAAATCAGAGAATTCAAATCAGAGCGACAAAGAAATATGACAAAAGTAAGTATACATATTTTGCAGCTTCCCTTCACTAACGATGAAATTGTGCAAATATTTTCCAAAGTTTGGCATTCATTATGAAATTTCGTGTATAACGATTGCGCTCGAAAGTATGCAATGACGATTAAAGTTTTCGGCAACTCTTTGCTGAGCAACAACACGACGAGTGACACAAATAGGTGAGACAAGCCGTGCGAAAGTGGCATGAGTCGTGGAGAGCTGCAAAAATTAACAGAATGACTGCGGCAGCAAATCGTGGCTAATTAGTGTGCGGCGGACTTCGTTCATTCGGCGCAGCAAGTTGACGCAAAATTTTCGAAAATGTTCCGTGCATTCGGGCGACAATCGGCATTTCAAATGAAGTCTGGGCTGGGCTGTGGGTGAACAATGCCTGGAGTTCAGTTTGACAAACAAACAAATAATCGGAAATATTTTAGCATAGGCATAGGAATACAGCAAACGGCAAACGGGGAGCCAAACTGAAAAGTTGTATTAGTCTGCATTGAATGCAGTTATTTTCAAGGGTCGAAATGAGCTGCAAGCAATGCTGTGCTCATTTAGTCAAACCGCAGAAGCAGACAAGCTGAAACAGAAGCAGCACAGAGTAGCATCGGCATCGGCGTCGGCAACTGGCAACTGCAGCCACAGATGCATACCAGCTTTGATATATGTTAGATCGAGGGAGTGCGAGCATTGCAAAGTACTCTTAAAGTGCATTCAAATCGAAATTGTTGCATTTTGCAGCCTAACGTCTGCGGTTTTTGCATGCAACTGCATTGTGGCTGCCGTTGCTGCCGTAGCTCCGGCATCCATTGCGGCCAACTCCTCAAAGTATGCAGCTTATTAATTAACACATACAAACGAAACATTGCATAGTCAAAGGCAGTCAATGCAGCTGCAAATGCAACAACATTCCTGTGGCTGAAGTAAGAGAGAAATCTCGTAAAATCAGGCAACTGCATTTCGCCCGAAATGTTACAAAGCTATTTTGCATTAATAATGTTATTACAAAGAATGAGCTTGCATGGATATAAATTGGTAAAAAGGAAGTAAAAACTCAGCTTAGCAACGCAAACTTGACGAATTGTTGCTGGTTTCAAATGATTTAATAAATAAAGTAACAAGGCAGCAAGGTACGAATATCTCATTTGTGCAATGCAAAGGTTTGTAAAGATAATAATCATGAAGACGCTCACCGTTAATATTGCTAATGAAAATGCGTTCATAGCAGCTCTTGTATCGTACAAGTTATTGTTGCTGTCTTGATTTTGTTATTGTTGTTTTATTTTCGTTGAAATTAATGCGCGCACTTTGCCACTAATTATGAAATGTTTTACAAAATCAACAAACAACACAACAAACACACAAACACACACAGATATGCCCTCAGCACAGCCATGCAAACACACACGCGCCGGCACCAACATGGTCGGTATTAGGTTCATATGTTGTACGCTCTTGGTTGATTCAGCAGATGTTTGTGCTGGTGGAATATTACTGAAGGCTGCCGGCAACAACACTTTAATGGTATTAAAGCGAAGGAGAAGTAAACAAGTTGCGTCTATGAAATGAAACGAAACGAAACGAAACAAGTCGAAAGCAATTTTTCAGTGGCAAAAATTCTCGTTAAGCGCGACAATTGAGTTGATGTTGACGATGGCGATGACGATGAAGATGGCAATGAAGAAGACGAAGTAGAAGTAGAAGTGGCATCAAGCAAAGGAGAAGTTGTCTTGTAGATTTGAGCATGCCAACGTTTTAAGTAACAATGTTTATCAAACGCGTATCTATGACGCTAACAAATATACGATGGAAATGAAGCAAAAGTGTATGCGAAGCGTTCGTTTGCAGGCATTGAAGTCAATAAATTTTCATTTTCAGTCAAATTCACCTGCAAACTGTGCCACACAAGGGGGAGCGGGAATGAATGGAATATAATAAATAAGAATACAAACACGAAATGAAGAAACGCACACACACACACGCACACATCGAAACACAAACAGATTCACGTGCAAGAATGAATTTTAATACAAACGGAAACTTCTGTGTTGAACAGAAGCCGAGGAAGGTGAGCCTGAAAGCCAAGCAAAGCTCAACAGTTAAGTTGCGCGTTCGAATACTTCGACATTTATTTCAATTAGTATCGAAGAGACGAATAGCGAGACTGGCGAATGCTTGGAGGCATCAAGAAGAACGACAAGACTGCAGTGGGAAACGCAATTGACACTGGAGAGGCAATGGCGGCTGGCAAGGGTGGGCGATGCGGAAATATGTTGTGATGGTTTGATACCGTGCCATAAGCAAAACGATCCTCTGCTAAATCTAAATTAGTTGCGACATCAAACGTTTCATTAAAAATATCATTCGATGAAGCAAATCGTTTGCCATTATCTTTATGTCTGTTGATGTATCTGTGTATGACTATGTATGTGTATGTGTATGCAATTGAGTTTGTTTACATTAGGTACACAATCCAACTGTAGCCCAAGCCGCAACCAAAGCCGCAGCCGCTGCACTTGATTGAATGCAAACACACTTGAGTACGCAAAACAAATGCAACGCTTGCATAAGCGACAACGTGTGCGATAGTTTACTTGACTGCTTTCATTGAGAAGTGTTTTTCCAGCGCGTCTTGCAATTGAGTGGGCGTGCGTAAAGTACGAGAATAGAAAGCTCATCAGAAATAATCGAGATGAAATAGTGTCTGCTGCATAGTGTTGTTTGTCCTCGACGCTGGTGACGGAGTTATGCCATTTCAGTCATAGACGATGAGCGTCAAGCTCAGCAGATACGCCAACAAATCACGAGTGCGCAGTGGCATTGGTGAAGGTAGTTAGATACTATCCTATCAATGTTGTGGCATGGCGGGAAGGGATTATTGGCTCAGCCGCATTTCATTATGCAAAGCGACATGATTGCCAAGTAACTTTTTACGTTAGACTGTGCCTTATTAAGAGAGATTTTATATAATATTTAACCATTGCACCAACGTATTTTTATTTATATTTAAACAACTTGAACAGGGATAAAAGAGCTGAGCTGAACTGAACTGAACTGAGCTTGGCTAACTACTTTGCTGCTAATGTACTTGGCCATTAAGTCAGCTGCGTGTCTTGTTTACCGAAACTAGTGGAAATGCCAACAGCATAAAAAAGGCAACTTGTAAATGCAGCTGGCGCAGTCCCTGTGCACTCTCTTACACTTAAACATTACCGTGCACACAGGCACACACACACACACACACACACACGAACACACGAACACAAATAATCGTGCAAACAGGTCAGAGCGCGAATGAGCACCACAAAGTATGCAACGCTTTTATGCATAAAATGCGTGGGAAGCATAAAAAGAAGGGAAAATTAAAAATATAGAAATACAACTGTTTGCAACGTTTCTGCCATGCACATTTGCCCAAATGGTTACCAAATGCAAAAACCAAGGCAACAACAACAGCAACAAACGCGTAAATAACAAAAACAGAATCAACTACACATGTCAGTGCAGGCGAACATGTCAGAGAAACGCAAGAAGGCGAGAATCACACAGGCAAACGGAAGTGAAAAGCAAACTGATTTTTTGTGGGTTTGTGTGTGTGTCAAATCAAAGCAACACACGAAATAAATACTTTTTTTTAAAACACAATTTTTTGAAACAGAATTTTTTCACTTCTAACTGAATTGACGCAATTTGTAAGTACAAGACCGATGCAAAGTCGCACAATGTAAAATAAAATATAAATAATATAAAAACCACACAAATAAGGCTAAAAAAAAACAACCAAAATAATAACTAACGTTTTGAAACCAGTGACGAATAACGGCGCAAGGCGGTCTGGAAGCGGCATAAGACGAAAGCGGCGGCGTTTTGGCAACGCGGCGTATTTGTCTTTGGTATTTGACGTGGGTAGCCGCCGTAACTGTTGTCCTGGGATACACAAAAGGATTTGCGACAACAGCATAAATAAACAAACTGAAACATTGAAAGAAACGAAGAAGAAGCAGACAGACACACACGTCACGAAGCGGCAACGGTGAAGTGCACAGCCAAAACAACTAAAACTGATTGAAGTAAGAGCAACAACAGGAATGCTTTAGCTAGGCACATCCTTTTGATGTGCAACCAAGCGACTCCACTAAAAGAAAATCCATACAAATCAAACAAACAGCGGCAACAACGACAATAATAACAACGACGACGAGGCGACGGCAAAAATTTCCGTCTTAAACTGTTCCAGGTAACAGCCAAAGGTGAGTTTGCAAGACGACTATATTGATCACGGGAGCTGAGTTGACATCACAGTGTGATAAGGCCTGTATGTCACTTATGCGCATGTCAATCAAGAAAACACTACTTTAGGTAAATGTTTTTGCTAAATTTCTTTTGTTTTACTCGCGAACATAGGCAACAATAGACAACATGGATCAAACCGATCCAGAACGCACTGACGATACCGAACACCTACGAGATTTTTTACAAGAAGATGAAGAAGGGCAGCCAGAATTGGAAATCGAGGCAGGAGCAGAGATAGAGGAGGGTGATGGGGAAGCTGGAGAAGAGGAAGCCGAAGAAAAGGAGTTGGAAGTGGATCAACCTGAATTAGAAGTGCCACCGGAACCTGAGGCAGTAGAAGAAGAAACGGTGGAACCAGAAGGAGAATCAGATGACAAACACAAGTATCGTAGCAGTACCGAGTACGATGTCGGATCGGTTGGCTCAGCCTCAAACGATGAGCCCCGAATAGTTTTTCTCAAATCGGTCATTGCCAATACATTGGGTGTTTTTGAACCAATCCATGTAAACACTTTGTTTTACAAAAATATAACGAAGTTTGAAAATTTCTTAAACGAGAAATACCATAGCCAGGATCAGTTGGATCGTATTGTGTGTTTCGTATGGCGAACATTTTACGACAAACTTATTGAGGAAGAAATAACTGTTTTGGAGGAAGGTGAGTGTTTTTATTTTCAACTAGGCTCTCAACAGCTCATGTATCACTTAATAATTACAGTTACTCCACCACCACCGCCACCGCCATCGGATAAAAAAGACAAGAAAGGCAAAAAGGGAAAGGATAAGGGCGGGGGTCCGGTGGCAAAACCCGAAAAGCCAGAGAAAGGTATGTTATAAGGTATGAAAAGTATTTATATGCCTCATATAATCATTTCAGGCAAAGGACGCAAGAAGGGCGGTGCTGATTCAACTCCAGCTAAGGCGGACTCAGAATCCGGAATAGCTACAACGGAAGCAGAGCAATCAGGAACCGAAGCGGGCGGAACCGAGGGCGATACTACGTATGGCGAGACGACTGACCCTGAAGGTGGAGATGCCGATGATACGCCAAAGAGCTCAGCACGGAAGAAGAAAGGGCGACGAACACGTAAGTATCTCAGCATTTAAGTTACTCAGAACTTAAGCTCTACACTAATTCGATTTCTCAGCCAGCGCAGATGCAGATGGTAACTACCATTCTATTTAATTATTTGATGGCATGATAGCTTTTAGTTTTCCAATTTACTATTTTGAATGCACCGTAGAACAACTTTATAAACTATTAGTAACAATTAGTTTTTGATGTTTTTGTATTTTCGTTTCGCACGCTCATAAATATTTAAAATGCTGAGTTTCGCAAGTTTTAATTTAAAAATGGAATCTTCATTTCCGACACTGACCACGCCCAGCCTTTGTCTTTGTCTGCAATGCAATGCGGCTTGGAATAAGATTTCATCTTGTTGGACCGCTACATTTTTGATCTGACAAAAGATACGCGAAAACTTTTTGCTCATTGCATTTAAATGGAAAAATACACGCTTGGGGTAGTAGGATGATGGGGTAAGGTGACGGTAGAATGTTGCATTTTCAAAAATAGGAATAAAACAAAAAAGACTAATTTTAAATAGAACTTTGTGGCATTGTTACTGATTCTTTGCATTTATTCATCATTCACTCACTTAGACACTCGTTACGTTGCAAATACGACTTAAATTATACGAACAAAAGCTCATTGTCAGTCATGAGTTTTGTTCAATGTGACAAATTTAGATTTTCATTTTTGCATATACTTTACTTCATATATAACGTCTTTTATAGGCAAAAAGAGGAAGAAAACATACAAACCTGTTTATATCGAGGTTAAGGTAAGTCTAATTAATCAAACTCAAGTTTCTTCTAATGACTAGAATGTAATTTTACAACTTCTTCTAGAAATTAGTACCGGCTTATGTGAAAACACCGCTTTTGCATTGTTCTTTCGGACAATTGAATTCCGTAGATTTCGATTCGAACAGAAAGTACATCTATATTGTTCGCAAGACGCCCAACGAGATACGTAAGTAGAGTTTTATACCTTATTATGAAACAAGGAATGTAATATTCGATTGTCTTCTAGCATACTTTCATGAGTTGAGCGCATGTTTCGCTGAAATGCCTCGCATGTTTGTCATCGGCTCTGTGATTGGCTCTCCCATCAACTCACTACGATCTGATCTTAAAGTGGTAAGTGTACGAAAACAAATTTTAAAGTATCAATTCTAACTTCCCATGCCAGCTGTCAACCAAGATGGCTGAATAACACAAATTTTCACTCGCGTCTCTAGGTTTATTTCACACACAATAAACTGTTACACACAATCAATCAATCGCTATTTCGCCGATAGCTACTAATACTATCCCAATGCTGCGTATTTGTTCTCATCTGTTTGCCTGTAAATGCATGATTACCAGCACAGAACAAAATATTGTGACGAATTGTAATTAATTCCGAAACAAAAGCAACCATCCATCAAAATCTTTTTGCCACGGTAGTTCGATTTTTATGCTTGGTTACACGTCCTCTTTGACCCATCTGCTGCGCCTGGAGCTTTCTCTACATCAGCCACATTAACTCATCTAAAATGTAACGCCTTAAATTGCTTCATCATAGCCTTGCGGTTTTTACTTTTCCACTTCACTCCACTTCTGATCTATCAGCAGTGACCTCCGTCTGTGGGCGTCAGCGAACCTCTCCCAATTGACATTTCCAAATTTTGTGGTCTGTTGGCCTTAGCGCGGTCATTCAGTCAACCGTTCATTATACAACACAAGTTCAATAGTACACGACTAATTTTGTTATTGCAAAAAATAAATTAGAATTTTTAACGAAAATCCATTTTGTCCAAAATTGGCGAATCAATTAGAAGTTTGTTTAATGAGCAAACCACAACCCTCCTCTCCTCTCCATTTAATTTTCCATTTCATTTCAACAAAAATTTTGCCATTTTCTTTATTCAAACATTTCTTCATTCTCACATTCAGGTTTACAAGAACGCGATTGAATTTCAATTTCGCGAACCGAAATCATTGGAAAGCCAGCAAATTCAGGGCTCGGATAATACATTGGCAGAGAACACCGAGGAAGGCACATCCAGTGAGGCCAAGGAATCAGGTCCAGGGCTATTGGAGCTATCCAAACCATCGGAATTTCGTTTGAGAGCGCTTAAACAACAAAAGTATTTAACTTTTTCACAATGAACGCGCGAGTCAGTTCGCTTGACTCGTTCGCTCTCTGTGCTTGCTTTATTGGTTTCGGTCTCTACAACGCCCGCACCGCTTCGTTTTAAATGTTTCTTTTATTTTCTTTTGTAAGTTGTTTGTTTGCCTTTTGTTTGGCGTTTATCGCTGCATGCCATCGCGTTGGTTTCTGTAGCTTTTTTCGGATTTTGACGCTGCTTGAGTGGCGGCAAGCTATGATCCGGCCGTGTTGGCTCTGGTGTTGAGTGGCACATACAGAGACTCTGACTCGGGCTATGGGTAGTCTTCTGAGCACGCTTAACCCTTTTCGCACATAAATTACAGTCCATCCGATAAGAAATTTTTATTTTTAATCGGATTTCATGCTACCGCCTTTGCCGTTGCCGATGCCGATGCCACTGCCACTGATGCAGCCTTCCGCTACTCGGCATTGTCCGGTTTCAAGGCTGCTGCTACATTTATGGCATCTCCTTCCGTTTGTTGAAACCAGTTCGCCGACGCTCAACGAGAACACGCCGTTCCCACGTCCATTATATGTATGCAAAATACATCATTCTTCTGCGCCCTTATTTTTGCTTAAGCAATTTGCCGTAGCGCGGTTTGCGACGCATTCAACTGCGCGCAGATTAAAATGCCTTCAACGCTGCCCAGTTCAATGGGACCTCACCAACACCAACGCCGCTTTTCACAACTCTTTGACTTTCCTCCAGGATTTTTTCGGCTTTTTCCCCCATTTGACTATGCCTTTTTCACCAATTTTCACTGAGTTTTTCTTTTTATTTAAATTTTTGTGTACTGCCGTCAACCTTTTTTTCAGTGTTTGTTGCTCATTTTGCTTATCAGTGGCTTTTCATTACTTTTGTGTTAATTCTTTTTACCAGTTTTTTCTTCAACACTTTATTTTTTTTCGTTTGCAATTTTCGACTTCAGTATTATTGCATAGTGTTTTTTTCTTTTTTCTTAACTTGACTTTTCGCTCTTTTGTTTGTAGCTTGCAGCTTGAATCCTTTCGTTTGATTTAATAATAATTATTATTGGATTGTCGGCAAAAAAAAGAAAGCCGTCAAAAGAGCTAAAAATCTGAACAACTTGAAAACATTGTTAAACATTAACTTACAGAAAGAAAGAACGTGAAGCCCTTGCACAGCAAAAGGCAAAAGCCAAATCGATCGCAAAAGATGAGGAAGGAGGCGACAATGTGGAACGCGGTGGTGGTGATGCTGATGGTGACGGTGACGGTGAGGAAGATGAGAACGAAAATCTGGATGTACCAAAGGCTGCCGAAATACTTTCGTCATCGGAGGAAGAAGGTCATTTAACCAAATTTATTATCTTGAAAGTCTATTTGGACAACAAGTTTTTATACTCTTCATTTTATTTCGCCTTGCAGAAGAACAAAAGCCCGTACAACTGACAATTGGTGAACGATGGGAAAAACTATTGACAGAAACCAAGGCTAAAGTAGAAGCCGAGCACTTGAAAGAAGAAAGTACGCCGCCAAAAGTCTCGCCACAACAGAAAAAACTTTTTAAGGAGTTGGATGAGTTTGATAATGAGATCGAATGGACGATCAGCCATATTATCTGGGCCTTTAACCTACCATCTTCTTACAAAGCGCCTGGCCAAGAGGATGTAGAATTCGAGGAGGCTATCATTCGCATACCTATCGACCCCAAGAAAATCGATCTTCTACCAACATACTCGCTTGAGATTCTTGAGGATGTCGTAGATGGCTGGATTAAGTACCTATATAAAATAATGAAAACGCTTAAAGATCAACAACTCGACGAGTTTACACCCATGGCGGAGTATCGGTATTGGCATAAAATGGAAGTTGAACTATACAGCATACTCGAACAGTTGAAAACGGAATTTGTTGTTGCTTTGCTAGATTTACTACGAGCGGCACGTTCTCCAAAGCTGACTGAATGGGAGAATGTGCTTGAAGTTACTAAGGAGCGCTTCAAACTGGCCAAAGAAAACTCGGATTATCTTGGAACTATAACAGACTATTTAGAAGTAAGCAAATTTTTCATAAATTTCGTAAATATTTTTTTTTTAAATATTCCAATCTTACTGTGCGAAACGACATGCTATCAGCATTTTGTTGCCAACTTGTCTAAGTTCTTATGTTTAATTTTGAACTATAAACTTGTTTTTAATCGTAGAAAATACGCACTTATGAGAGCTTCAAAATGACAGTTTTGCAAATACCAAATGTCATGGTTGGCTTGCGACACATCTGGACAATGTCAAGCTACTACTGCCGTGATCCAGAGATGCAGGTTTTGCTTTGCGAGATTTCAAATGTATTCGTTGAAAAAGTTAAAAGTATTATCACTTTTGATCGAATTTTTCGGTAAGTACAAATACACTCAGAATATTTGCCTAACAATCCCTTTGATTTTGCGCTTTTGCTGTAAGCAAATCATACCACTGCAACTGCTACAACGCATAGCACATCGAAACTGAGAGGTACTCAAAGCAAAATTGATGACAATCTGCATCTGCTTTTTCCCGTCGATTGCGTGTGCAAACGGCATTTTGAAGTGCCATTAAGAGCACAAGTACATGCCTGACTTTACGAACACCCTGTGACTCGTCCTTCGCAGCACAAATACATATAAACTGCTGACACAAAGCACAAATGTTTGATACCGGAATCCAATTCCGTTGCTGTCATATGCAAATTTTTTGCATGTTCTTTTCGATTTCCTTTTGTCATTGTAGTTTTGTTTAGTAGTTTGTTTCTTATTTGTACGACACTTTTATTCTACGACTTTTCTTTAACTCTGATCAACGGAACCATCTTTGTCGCTAGCTACACGGCCAAATACACATATGAGACGGCTACCAGTTGCGCAAATCTGCTACGATGCTGGAAACAGGCGTACAAGCTAAGCCGAAAGCACATCGAGGACTCTGGGGCTGGATCCCGGTGGGAGTTCGATCGCGTTGCTCTCTTTAACGAGGTCAACCACATATACCGCGTCAGCAACGACATTGCTTATATTGGACGTGTTTTCATCCAGTATGAAAATCTGTTTGGCCATCGCCTGAAAGCTCTCATAACAGATCCATCGATTGTTGACAATCTCATGCGCAAAGTCTACCGTATGCTAGATGAGATGATTAAGGGCATAGATTACGATATATTTAAGCCGAGCAATTGGGAGAATTGGGAGTATTCACTGGAACTATTTAACAAACGTCTCGAAATAATAGAACTGGAAGCAAAAGCTGTCATTGACCAAAGCATATCTTCACTGCGCTCCTCGGACGGTGGCCTAACACTGATCTCAGAGGCAGACCAGATAGACACACATCCTGTCCTGCAGGAGTTTGTATCGACCAAACATGAGAATTTGTTACGTTTCTTTGTGTCTGAGATCAACGCGGTCGAATATGAATTTATGGTCAGTTTACATTCTACTCGCTGCTTAGTTATCAATTTATAATTTCATTTGTGCTTTAACTTTCTTAAACTACCAGAACCAAAAAAAAACACCACCAATGTCAAAGCATCAACCAGCCAAAATAGCTGCTATATGCTGGGCGCGTTTACTTGGCAAAAAGCTAAAAACTTCAATATTAGCATTTCGTTGCTTGGAGGAAGATCCAAGTTTAAAAAATAGTTACCTGCGCCGCAGCGCCTACAAACAGTACTTCGAACTCATGTGCAAAATGTTTAAATTTGAGAAGTCACTTTTTGAAAGGTACACTCAAAACGCAACTTATCAAATAAATACCACGAACCGTAGCTCTATACTCAACGTTCGCATCTGCAACAATGAAACAAGTAATACTCATATTTAAAATTGCATTCAATAAAAACTCTGACTTGTTTTCTTTCTTAGTCGCTTACATATCGGACGCATCGCAGACACTAAGAGTCAGAAATAGAGATTCCGTAGTAAGCAATGTCAGCGTAGATAAAAAAGGCCCTATCCTAGCGAAATCACTTTCAACCGTGTCCGCGTCAGATTGGGGTTCTATTATTTCAGAGGATGACCGTCAAAGCGAGATAGATCCAGATGCTGGTGACGCTGACAAAATGGGTTTTGTTTGCAAGATTTCAAAATTTACCGTAATAGTCACGTTAGTCAGGTGGCTAATAAGCAGAAGTTCCAAAGGAAACGTACAGTTAAAAAAAGCGTTAGCCTTTATCAGTACAATGAAGGATAAAAAGCCGAAAGATGTATCATCACAAGACAGGGAATACATGAAAATCTGCGAAAGTATGTCCAATCACAACTTGTTAATTTAAATTAACCAAAATTTTATAAAATCATTTTTAGTAATGGTGCGTGCCACAAATCAACGATATCTGCCAACTTGGCGTGAACTGGTCGGCGATAAGGCGCTGATTGAGTACGACATGAATTTCGAAGTCAATATGAGCAGAGGTATGAATTATTGCAATGCATTCTGATCTGATAGTTGTGTATATAATGATTGTTTTTTTTTAGACATTTTTGAAATCCTATTTGAAGGTCAGCAGTTTGAACATCTTGGATTTGAGCTGCCAGGCGTTATTCGGACAGCTATTATGAAAAAAAACATGATATTTAACGATTATGAAAATCTGACTGAGGTAACCCAACGGTACAATGATTTAATAAGTAATTTGGCTCTTTCAGAAGTCATATTTTTACGTGATCATATATACGATACTGAACTTTACATTCAAATGGGGCTTGGCCGTTACACTTGGCTCTCATTCAATATAATAAAATTTTGTGAGCAAATTAACTCACAGCTACGCAAATTGACATCGATCGTATCTCAAATCAACTTTATACGACTTGATTTACGGAATCGCATAGATGAAATAAAAAGTTTTAATCTCTTCAACTTGGATATTCATTTGGATGACGAAGAAGATGAGCGAACCCCCAAACCGGTCGCATCGAAAACTTCGCATGAGTCAGGTGAAGGAAGACAGTTCAAATCAACAACTGGCGGACAGGTAACCCTGATGCGCGCCGAGCAACCGGACAAAGCTAAAACAACAAATGAAAAACAATGTGGCAGTGATGTTTATCATTGCCATGGATATTTTGAACGCTTAGAGGCCTCTCGCAACCGCAAATGCGCACAAATGAAAAAGTTATACGACTCCCTTGGTCCGGTGCTTGTTAAACTTGAAAGTTTAGTCCTTGGCACATTCACTGGACGCTCCGAAAAGATGCGTACCTACTACGAATTCTGGGAGCTGGAGACGTATAAATGTCTAGTCGAGTAATAACACAATTTGTCATATCATTACAATCCTACTAAATTTAAATTGCATCTCAACTTTCAGCATGACGCACGATAATTTAAAATGCTACTTAGAGCGTCTGATATCAAACAAGCCCATGTTCGAAGTAAACGCAGTTCTGCTTATGTCCGAAATTGTACTGGAACCATCGAGCAACGAACTGCAGAATATTATGGTCACTGCGGCGAAGGACTGTCTATATCGGTAAGATGGAGTGAGTCTCTCAATCACAAGTAATCTTAAAACTGTCAATATATCCATAACCAGCATTAAGATCTTTACGCGCTGGATGACCGGTACATGCATTAACTGCCCACTTATCGAGACGGATAATCAATGGAAGTACAATTACACATTCTACGAAGACCTCGTGCGCATAAAGGACATTGTCGACATCATTGGCCGCATTCACGAACTCTCAGTGAAAATAATCGGCGATGTCAAGGTTTTTATTGTGCAGTGAGTAACAAGTGTCAATTATTTATTTGCCTATTCTGCACTGTATGACTTTTGCACAGATTTCGGAAATATTTTAATTTGTGGGCGTTTGAGAAGCACCAGGTGTGTCAAAAGTTTGTCGAACGCAATGTGCCGCTTGTTGAAATCGATGAGAAATTTACATTCTATTCATCCGTTGTCGAAGAGTTGCGAACTATGCGCAAATTTAATGACGTGCGTTGCATTCGCATCAATCTGCAGCCGCTTCTCGAAAGTATTTCGCACCATGCCCAAGAGTGGGGAACTATACTCGGCGAAGAGCTTGCACAAAACGTCAGTCTAAAAATGAAAATCATGCGGGATGAGATCAAAGTAAAAACAAAATCGCCTAACATGAATTTATATACAATTTCACTAAGAACTTTATCTACATGACAGGAACTCAGCATTAATTTGAACAAGCCAACTCGTGAGTTGGTGGATTTTAAGTTGGTCATGCAAACGATCGCAACCATACAGTCATCCACGCTAACCAATGAGCAGCGCATACACGAGATGCAGGAGACTTTCACCGTACTTAGCGAACACAATATAATGGTGAGTTTGATGAGATAAAGATATCATGATAATATTTATTTCCTCAAAGAAATTACTCAAGTCTAGCAAATTTTTAACGGTAAATTGTGATTTTATATTTTGGTATAGATAAAGGAAATAATTTTCACGCCTACATTAAGGCCAAAAGCCGCTAGTGTATTTGTTTCATATCAACAACTCCTTTCTTTCATACACACATTTATTTGTATATTTAAATGAGAATGTGGTCCAAAGTAGCTGTCTCTCTGCCAACATGACAGTCGAGTGCGCCACATTGTCTATCCATGCAAATAGCATTTCGCATTTGCGCTACACATACAATTGTTACGTAACTGTGCATCAGAAATGAGTCCGGCAATGTCTGTCCATCGTCAGTGCATTTTTGGCTTTCACGTTCGTTCGGTTCCATACGCTCACATGTTCATTCATTCATTTATCGACGGAATTTCTAGCGGACTGTAGTAACTGCTACTGTCACTGCTAAGCTTATGGTCAGACACAAACGGAATTAACTTGCATTTTATATAAATTAATGAATGGACGAACGAACAAACCAACGAATAAATGTATCTTTGCATGCATACATCCATACATGTATGTATGGTAAATGAAAGAATGAATGAAAATTTATTCAGTTAGCTACTAGTCTTTTACTAGCAGCGCGTTGATTCTGTGTCCGAGTTTAACGGATTCAAATGCATATATTATGCCGTATTTTTTATGCATGCTTCGGTGCTCGTTAGTTTTGTTTCTTTTTGCTTCTATTTTTTCCAGCACTTTTACTGATTATTATTTGCTCTCAAAAGCAATTGCAAAGGAAATGCAAAATATGTTGCTTAATTTTTAGTGTGACAAACCATTAAATTTAGCTTGCTGCAAATATTGTCTCAATCTTTGTTATTGCCATTTGCTATTCTAACTATTGCTTTTCTCATTGCAGTTCCCGTATGAGGACATGCTGATGGCGCACCATTTGTCCAAGCGCTGGAAACGCCTGTTCCTGTCGGCGCTCTTTCGATCGGAGAAGTTGCAACCAATTAAGCAGAAATTCGCCGATATGACATCCATTGAAATTTCTGTTTTCTGGGACGATGTATGTAAAACAATTCACGCCAACCTAACTACTTACGCGTGCACTGCAAAATTGACAAGCGCGTTAGCTCGACCCCAGCCAGCCACGATTATCCTTTTGAACATTGACTTTGCGATTTCAGTATTTTTGCTTTATAATTCGCTTTTCCTGTTCACTGTTGATTTACTTTCTTTAAGTCTTTTGTGCACTTTTTTATGCTTTGCCTCGTTGCGCTTTGTTTCCTCTTATTATTTCCTTTCAATGGTATTTTAATTGGATTTTTTCTACGCTGCCATTATTGTCAATTGTAACACTGTGAACTACGTTGAGCAGTATGCGCGCGCGCATACATTCAACAATAATAAAGGCGAACGGAAGTTGGTTGACAAGCCAAGGCAAGCGCAGCGCGACACGCAGGAAGCAACCGACTGGATTGCCATCCAACCAACCAACGAACGTCAGCATTACATCGAACAAGTGTAGTGTCGGGCTGAGTTGAGTTGAGTCGCGTGAAACGAATTAACTTGAAGTGTTTATTATTTGAATTAAGCACGACAATCCAATTCGTTAGTTTCCGCTGCATCACCAGCTTCCTGTTCAAGCATTTCCGCGCCAGCACAAAGTTAAACACCAACGCGATTACCATTGTCCCTATTAACGCATTGCACGCTAAAGAGTCGTTACTGTCAATTAACTAACTCATTCGCAAACATTAACACCCATTTAGCTTGGCGACTTCATCAAAGACTGGGATGAGAATGGACCCGGGTCTGTTGGTCCAGAGCTTGATCGTGGCGTTCGTCTTATGGACCCATTTGGACACAAGATTGCAGAACGCGAATCCAGGCGGCAAGAATTAGGTAAGGGAAATGATATAATAAGAAATTCATGTTTACGTAACAAATTTTGATCGATCACTTTTTTCGGATTTCAGCAAATGCTGAACGACTCTTTGATATGCCAATGGTCGATTATCATGAATTTTCGAGGATTCAAACTGAGTATGAGGGCCTAGAAATGGTTGGTACACAGACTTTGGACAATAACCGAGGAATTTCTTTCACTTTGCTAACATTTTTATGCGATTAACAGATCTACAAACTGTACAAAGCTCAAAAGAATGGCCGCGAAATTTGGGCGAAAACATTGTGGGCTGATTTGGATCCCACGGTGTTGACGGAAGGCGTCGAAAGCTATTTAAAAGAATTCCGTAAACTACCGAAACCAGTAAGTTTATTGCTGCAGCTTGATAGTATTTTGCGAAATGAAACTTTGCTAATTAGTGAGCCAACTTCGGCATTCGGCTCGAAGAGCAAAGATGTACCATCGTTGTACTCTTTTTTTCAACTTTTACTTTATAAAATTTTTACTTGACTTTCGAAGTTACAAATGACAGATGAGAGCCGCCGAACGTAGTGCAAGTAAGACGTATCTACATTTCAACTGTGGACACGGACATTTTTTTTGCTTTCCTTTGAGGTGTTAGGAAGAAGGCAACCGAATGCGAAAAGCGACAAAAATTTTTCACCTAAACTGATTATGACAAATTGATTTATTTACTTCACTAACAAGTTTCGAGAAAATTTTGTTGGTGAAAACTTTTGCCAGGCAGTGAAAGTTTTTTCAATGGGCGTTAAATTTACAGACATAAAGCGCCCATCCGGCACCCTAACCTCTGGTCAGAGATTAACATTTCAACTATTTTATTTCGTGGAAATACGACACAAATTTGAATTTAATCACAGCTCACATTATTATTTTTGTGTCATAAATTTTTGCGAATTGTTGGGCTTATCGCGTCCTGTCATAAATAATTTGGCAACATCCAGAACCGAGCCGAGCACGCGTTGCTGTTGTCAATCGCTGCCGCATAATCAGCCACAGCTAAAATGTAAATCAATTTGTTCAATATTGAAAATAATTAAAATTGTTTTAGGCACGATTGAGTCAGACCTAAGTGCTATGATAAGCCCCCAGACTGCTTTCCTATCACTCGAACCAGATAGGCCAGCATGTCGGCATGTACTCATTGCCAACAAACGTATCGGCGAAGCGAATTTATTTTCAGCCACGCGGCACATTTAGCAATAGAAACCCACAATCTCCCAACGCATGCACCCGGCTCAAAACCACATGCAAGCCGCGCGCGACAAGTTACCATCATAATTCAAACCGCGTCCAATAAATGAGCGCACCACCCATCGAGCGATAGACAACATAAGCTCGAATACCGCAACACAAGCCAGCATTGTTTCAAATGATTTGCGCGTGCTTTGGCGCCTCGTTGAATTCTGTAGTTGTCAGGAGTAGAGCTTGGATACCATTGCAATCGCAGTTAGCAGGATTAATAATCAAATTTATGTTACACATTTGCACAGATACGTCAACTACCCGTCGGCACTCAATTGGAGCTGCAAATGAAGCAGTTTAAAGCCACAGTGCCACTAATGGTAAGTCTAAAACATGAAGCGCTACGTGAGCGCCATTGGCTTCAGCTAATGGAGAAGACGGGTCAGTTCTTTGACATGACACCGGCGCGTTTCACACTTGAGAACATGTTTGCCATGCAATTGCACAAATACCAGGTGAGTTCGTCAATTTTCTAAAGGTCGTCTTCATTCTTTGATGTCTTTTTTATCAACGCCAGGATATTGCTGAGCAAATACTGACTAATGCCATTAAAGAACTGCAAATTGAACGTGGCGTACGAGCAGTTGAGGAAACGTGGGCTGCCATGTCCTTTAAAGTGCTCAAGCATCATAAAGGCAACGAAGATCGTGGTTGGATCCTAGGTCCGGTAGATGAGATAATGCTAGTATTAGAGGACAATGCCATGAACCTCCAATCGATGGGTGCCTCACAGTGAGCTTAAAACAGATTATTTTATTAAAATTGTTATATATTATCGCTATATTGTAAATAATCTTAACTTTTCTTAAAGGTTTATTGGACCTTTTCTGGAAACTGTGAACCGTTGGGAGCGCACACTAGCCCTCATCTCCGAGATCATAGACGAGTGGTTAGTTGTGCAACGCAAGTGGCTCTATCTGGAGGGCATATTTATTGGCGGTGATATACGAACGCAACTTCCTGACGAGGCAAAGAAGTTCGATGACATTGACAAATCGTATCGTAGGGTATGTTTACTCTCATGACGCTATCAGTGGCAAATGTTTCTTTTCGACCGTTCTCATCAGACTTTATTTGAAATTTTTTGCTTCTTGTTTCGAGCGTTTACCCAATAATATGGCGTCCAGATGCTGACACCCACATACACGTGTACGATTGAGAATGAGCCATTGAGCTTATGAGCATTGACAGAATCGTTACTACTTAAAGTTGTTTCTCTTCTTGTTTCTTTGCTTCATTTGTCGTCATCTTTTATTAGATTGTTGTTCAATTCGCTTTTGTTTCATTTGCAACATTTGCCGCAACAATATGCCATTTATTTGGTGATTTATTATTTTGATTTTCTTTCCTCTCACAACACTCGTCACGTTTAATTTACTTTCCAAAATGTTATTCAACTTGACTTCCTCTTACTCTGTGCATCTCTTATATTGCAGATCATGGTCGATTGTGCCAAAAATCCGTTGGTGGTGCCATTCTGCACAATACCCGGCCGCTTGGTGGAAATCCAGGGCCTCGGCATAGGCTTGGAAAACTGTCAGAAATCGTTAAACGAATATTTGGACTCAAAACGCCGTATTTTTCCGCGTTTCTATTTCATATCAACTGACGAGCTACTCTCCATTTTGGGCAGCAGTGAGCCATCTGCAGTGCAGAACCACATCATTAAGGTAGGTCAAAGTGGAATGGACGGACCAACTGCCTCAAAAGCAATGCACACAGATTTGCCAAATTGCTAGTGACATTGCTTTTTTGAGCACAGTGGTGTCTGTATGTGAGTGTGAGTGTGCGTTCTGTTGGCTGCCCTGTACTCTCGACCATAAAACTTAATGTTTCTGTTTATGCGTTCATATGGCTGGCGAGCAAAGCTCTTTGGCAAATGCCCGCCTAATGGGCTATCGTTAGGGGGTGGTCGAGAAACGGGGCCAACAGCTACCCAGCACTACTGGAAATGGTACTGACTAATCCCATTCAGAGCACAGTTTCAGCATAATTTTTTTTTGTTTCTATTTTATGAATTTATGTTTATAAATAAGAGTATCTCTCATTGCTATTGATTTTTTGTGCTTTGTCTTTTTTCCCCGTTTTACACAACTTAATTTTGATCTTTTTTTCGCATGCTTACCATGCTCCACATTATAGATGTACGATAACATAAAATCTCTTCGGATTGTCAAGGAGGGCGGGAAGTATATTGTTAATGCAATGATATCCAGCGAAGGAGAAATCATGGAGTTTCGATCCAATGGTAAGTTTAACTTCCATGTGGAGCCCTCACAGATATTTTTTTTTTTAATGACTTATACTAATATACAAATCTACATATATACTTCCTCTTTTCAAGCCAATTATTCAATTACAACAGAAATAATAACAATAGGTAGCGAAATGCGTATTGAATCCGCGCTCAATCGTATCTTTAATAAAAATTTCAGGCTAGACAGCAGTGGCGTAGTGAACCATATCGGTGATGCAGCCTACGACTTGTACTATCGTCAGAATTATCCTAAAATTTTGTGTCCTTAAAAATATCTGAAAGCGTACTGCTCTGCTTACTGACAGCACTGACAAGTTACTTTATTCATGTTTTACTCATCGAGAAAAATAAAGCAACATGGCATGGGACCGTGATTGCCAATTTCAAAATTGAACTTTTTATTGTCACTCTATCTGTGCACCTCGCTTGGTACCCTCTTCAGCCATTTTATTTCTTTTAATTAATTTCAACGTCGGCTTGCAGACGTGTTACGTCACAGTTCACTGCACCGCTTCCCTGCTTGGCTACTATGCAAATAGCTTTAATAAGGATGCGAATATCGAATTTTGCCAGCATTCGTTATTGAAGATTATTACATTGATTTTTATGGTTGTTACACACACTTTTGGGATATTGTTATTGTGCTTTACCGTTATACTGTTATTATTTGTGTTTTATGCAATAATTTTGCGGTTGTCCTTCGACTTGATTTCTTGGCTTTACATTTGTTTTATTTCCATTATTTATATCTGTATTGTCGTTTTGACTTTTTATTTTCAGTGCGAGCACAGGGTCGGGTAGAGCACTGGATGAACGATGTGCTGGATGAAATGCGCCGCTCAAATCGTTATATAACCAAGACCGCCATACACGACTATGGCACAGATCTCGTAATCGCAAGGTACGTTAAGGCCGCAAAGTAGCCACCGTTGATGTACACAATGTATTAAGTCAAAGAGTGACATAAAATATATTTTATGAGCAGCAATCGAATTGTTAAAAGCAGACAGATAACCACAAAAACAATATGTTGCTGGCAGGATTGCTGGCGCAGGACTCTTTTATTGCTTATACACCCATGACTCAAACTGTCGCTTGCGCGCTGTATAATTTTGTCATTTTCCACGATTTATTATTTTCTTTGCTTGGCAAGGGAGCAACGTATATTTCTTTATGGCAAATTGAATTAAATTGACACTTGTCGTCCTTTGCAGACCAGACTGGCTAATTAAGTACCAGGGCATGGTGGGCCTGGCCGGAAGTCAGGTATGGTGGACAGCCGAGGTCGAGGAGGCTTTTGACCAAGCGCAAAACCACGGCAATATGCGTGCCATGAAAGATTTTCTCGGCAAGAACAACTATCAAATAGAGGAGCTGGTTTTGAAAGTGCGATCAAATCTTTCCCGTAACGATCGGTTAAAGTTTAAGACGCTCTGCACGATTGACGTGCACGCCCGTGATATTATCGACTGCTTTGTGAGAGACAACATACTGGACGCTAGCGAGTTCAGCTGGGAAAGTCAGTTGCGCTTCTACTGGCTTAAACTCTACGACAATTTGTACGTATTGCAATGCTCCGGCCAGTTCGAGTATGGCTATGAGTATATGGGCCTGAATGGGCGTCTTGTCATAACGCCGCTTACCGACCGCATTTACCTAACTATAACGCAAGCGTTGCTTATGAATTTGGGCGGTGCGCCTGCTGGACCCGCAGGAACTGGTAAAACGGAGACTGTAAAAGATCTAGCAAAGGCAATGGCGTTGTTGTGCGTGGTCACAAATTGCGGCGAGGGAATGGACTATCGCGCAGTCGGCACCATTCTGTCGGGCTTGGCACAATGTGGAGCTTGGGGTTGCTTCGATGAGTTCAACCGCATTGATATTTCAGTGCTGAGTGTCATCTCCACTCAGTTACAGACAATAAGAAACGGCTTAATTAGAAAACTGGAGCGTTTCATAGTAAGTAATTGTTGGCATATCTTCTGCACATAAGTATCAAAATTATCGATAAACGATTACAGTTCGAAGGCATTGAAATAAAACTAGACCACAAAGTAGGTGTTTTTGTAACTATGAATCCAGGCTATGCCGGCCGTACAGAGCTACCGGAATCTGTAAAGGCTCTTTTCCGACCGGTTACTTGTATTAAACCCGATTTGGAGCTTATATGCCTTATTTCGCTGTTCTCTGATGGATTTTTGACTGCAAAAGTGAGCTGATAATCTTATTATTGGTAGAATAAATTGTAATCCACAGATGTATTTAAGGTTCTGGCCAAGAAAATGACGGTACTCTATGCCCTTGCGCAGGAGCAGCTCTCCAAGCAATGTCATTACGATTGGGGCTTGCGGTCTCTTAACTCTGTACTACGCATGGCAGGCGTCATGAAACGTCAATCGGAGGATTTACCCGAGGCAGTAGTACTCATGCGTGTCTTGCGTGACATGAACTTTCCTAAATTTATATTCGAGGACGTTCCGCTTTTCCTTGGACTTATTAAAGTAAATACATTGTTTTTTTTTTTTATGACCGAATTTAAAAAAATTTTTTTTTTAAGGATTTATTCCCGGGCATCGATTGCCCTCGTATTGGATATCCTGATTTCAATGCAGCCGTTCGTCATGTGCTAGTGTCAGACGGTTTCATCCTGCTGCCCGATCAGGTAAAAAATACAAAATTCCTTTTTAGAAATGTCATCCAGCCAGTAGTAACTATAATGGCAACAATAACAGAGACTGGGATTCCGTTAACTGCGCTTCAAAATTACTTGGTCCTTATTTACATAGCTGAGCGATTCTCAGTTGTTGCCACTTCGTTAAGTGCGATTTGAAGCACAAAGCATTCTGTTATGTGTTTTCATTCTGCTCTCCTCTATTCATCCCGTAAATCATTAAGTAAAATGTCTCTTTTAATATTTGTTCTTTTCCGTGTCTTTTTCCATCAAACAAAACAATGCACAAATGGCACTCTTATGCCCTGGTTTTGAACTACATCAACTTTCTCTCTATGCCACTGCTTTGTGTATCAATCTGTCTCTGTCGTGCTGCCTGGACATTGCAGGAGGATAAAGTTGTGCAAATGTACGAAACCATGATGACCCGACACTCAACGATGATTGTGGGACCAACAGGTGGCGGCAAAACTGTCGTCATAAATGCTCTGGTCAAAGCTCAAACCTACATGGGCCTGCCCACCAAGTGTCTAGTACTTAACCCGAAGGTAAGTGAATGAATGTTGCTGACCAAGACTAGAAAGCTTAGCTTTCCTTCTTTCTGTTCTACTTTTTTTCATTTTTTCGTAGTAATTGTTGCACAAAAAATGTCTTTTTGCTTTGCTGTCATTTCCGGCATACTTAACCATTTCCCTTTGCTAGATGGCAACTTTTTTTTTAAACTGTTTCACGTTTTTGAGTTAACATAATGATAGAACACATATTAACAGCATGGTGTTCATGCTTTGACGGTTGGTCTATTTTTTTATTGTTCCTCGAAATTCTTATACAATTTTGTTACAACATGAGTATGAATAGATTTTTTTATTGGATTTCAAAATGAATTAAAAAGGTTTATTAAAAGCGCACCAAGCCACTTTTATTACGATTTTTTTTGGCTTGGTGATTTATATTTCAATTAATGTCATATACATTCATTATGTGCTCCTCCTGTGACATCAGTAAACTTTATCATCTGTGTTATGAATTGTGTTTATTAAAAATTTTGAAGAATTTTTTGTGATTATTGTTTCGCCTCTCGATTTATATGTCGCGACGATAAACGTGTCAATTCGTAAACATGAGCCAGCATTACACAATGTAATTACAGTAGTTTTGTATTAACACGCAACAACAGCAACCGCAGAAATACTAACAAACTGTCATGATTGTAGTTTTTAACACACATTTTTATATTTTTCACCTCATTGCAGGCATGCTCGGTAATTGAATTGTATGGTTATCTCGATATGGAAACGAGAGACTGGATTGATGGACTGTTTTCAAATATATTTCGTGAGATGAATAAGCCCACTGAGCGTGAGGTGAGTACATTGAAATAAATCAATTAGGGGTTGGAGCATTTATGTTTACTTAGATATAAACTTCTGTAGTAAGTTTATTTTTTAGAAATACATTCTAGTCACATATTGTTTGTTTTCCATTCCTGTAGGAACGACGGTATGCCTGCTTTGATGGTGACGTGGATGCACTTTGGATTGAAAACATGAACTCCGTTATGGATGATAACAAATTGTTGACACTGGCCAACGGTGAACGTATACGGTTGGAGAATTACTGCGCATTGCTTTTTGAGGTAAGCGCATTGTTAGAAAACTGTCAATTGTTATGAAATGTTTTCTACAAATCAGGTTGGAAATTTGAACTATGCCTCTCCAGCAACAGTCTCACGTGCTGGCATGGTCTACGTGGATCCAAAAAATCTACGATATAGCCCTTACTGGCAGCGATGGGTACTTACGCGGCCTGAGGTGCAACGTGAACTGCTAAATGATATGTTTGAAAAAATCATAACACAGGCTATCGGGTTTATACTCGAGGGCACTGATGGCACCACACAAGGAAGTCCACTCAAAATGGTTATTCAACAGACAGATCTAAACATGCTTGTACAGTTCTGTAATCTTTACGATGCGTTATTACCAGTCTATGGACCATCAGACAACATGATGTTTGATGAGCCCAAGATTAAGGTCTACAATACGGATACCTTGGAGTGCAGTTTCATAAATGCAGTATACGGATCGCTAGGCGCCTGTTTGGTTGAAAAACACCAAATAGTTTTCGATGAGTTTATGAAGCGCATATCCGGTTTTCCGCTCGCTCAGGACACTCAAGAAACGCCCGCAACCGGTGGTCAGTTACCCCAATCGAAACCGACACTGTATGATTACTTTTGGAATCAAGAAGAGAACGCTTGGCAGGCATGGGATTGGATTGTTCAACCATATAATCATGACCCAAGTGTAAAATTCAGTGAAATTTTGGTGCCAACAGTGGATAACACGCGCACCAATCGTCTTCTTGGCCTTATGAGCGACGTAAGCATTGATCAATATTGCGATTGCGTCGCTGATGGCAATGCAATCGTAATTTCGTCATTATTAGCCAAACTGAAATTAATTTTTAATCTCTTTCGCTAGATTAAACGTCCTGTATTGCTAGTCGGTGAGGCCGGCACATCAAAGACAGCAACGATTATGCAATATTTGCGCAATCTCAATCCGAATGTCAATGTAATCAAAAAACTCATAAAGTTCCAAAAATGCCAATGCTAACAAAACTCGTCCCCATTTTTCCCTCCTTTCAATTTCAGGTCATATTGAATATTAATTTTTCGTCGAGAACTTCATCGTTGGACGTGCAACGTACTCTGGAAGCATCAGTGGAGAAACGCACGAAGGACACTTATGGACCGCCGATGGGCAAGAAAATCGCATGCTTTATTGACGACATGAACATGCCACAAGTTGATGAGTAAGTTTTGCGAGTGACTTCTATTTCCTACATTCATAGATAGTTTATGTACATATGTATGTAATGAATTTTTGCGTTCTCAGTTATGGCACACAACAGCCAATTGCGTTACTGAAACTTTTCTTTGAACGTGGTGGCATGTATGACCGGGACAAAGATCTCAATTGGAAAAAATTCAAGGATATGACTTTTTATGCAGCTATGGGATGCGCGGGTGGCGGACGCAATGAAGTAGACCCACGCTTCATATCTATGTTTTCTGTATATAACATAGTCTTTCCAAATGATGAATCACTTATACAGATTTACTCCTCGATTTTTAAAGGGCACTTGGAACATACAAAATTCGATAAAAAAATAATACCAATGGTCGATATCATTGTCAAAATGACACTTAAACTATTTAAGGTAAAATATGATATTCAGATTATGATTTTTTATGATTATGAAATTACCATAATTGACGAAGCTCATCATTGTTTGCTCTTCTCAGTATAATCTTCTTTTGAATAATTTTCCATTTCAATTTTTGATTTAGGTTTTTATTTTAAAATTCTTTTTTTTTTCAATGTGCAAATGTCGTCTAGTCTTTTGCAGCACCAGCCTATTATTTGCTCGTTTTAACAATAGATATTATTCAATGATCTGTAATGCACTCTGTCTTCATTCCGCGCATGATTGCCTCTTGTGTACACGGCTACACGAGTTCCAAGACCTTTTTGCGTACACGATTATAATGGTCAATAGCTTGCCCGCCACTTGTACAATATTCTAAAAAATGTGATTATGCTCAAGTATCGAGCTGTTTCTACTAGTGCTGTTGAGAATGCTCCTAAAATTGCTGGAATATACTGCAAAGAATGCTGCTACTCGACTTTCGCCTTCACTCCGTTGCTTATATTCGCCACCACTTGGTAGCATTAGTTTATGGTACTTTTAACAATTGTTGACACTAAAATATTATCGCATTTCATTGCGTTCAGATAAAAATGCATTTGTCGCCACAATTGCTGCCGCATGCTGCAGTTTTTGCTGGTGCCGCTGTTGATAGTAGAGCTCTTCTCTGACTACTCCGCTCGAGTTACGCCGAAAATGATTTACCCACACCTGCTGCATAATATCGTCGACTTCCAGTTTGCAGCAAGCAATTTCTACTTTTCATTCCAAAAGTACGACTTCGTTCTCAACGTTTGCCTTCATAGAGCAAGTTGAAGTAGATATTAATGCGCTACGAAATGGAGTAAAATGAATTATTTGAATAGAATTGTCGTTACTCATACGACGCGTAGTTGTCTCACACCAGGGCGGAGCACAGAGAAAAGCAAGTCGATAATGGCTGTAAATTTATATAAGCGCAAAATGAACACGCTCGAACAGTGGCAGGAGTTTCTGCTCAAGAAAGAAATAGAAGTGCTTGAATGAGCAGTAAAAGCAAAACAGACGTGGCAGTTGGTAGTTGTGGCACACTTGAATGCTTATTGGAAATCGAGATAAAATTGATTTGTGTGCCTTACATTAAGTGTGGTGCAATGGTTCCACAGTAGAAAGATACGATGACTGTTAGTCTGTAACGTAGTTTGATTAGAGACGATATGGGCGTGGCTTCTTATTCAAGCATGAGAGTTTGTTTTATCTATCAATTTAAACATAACGTTTGCTTGGTCTATCCTTACAGCAAGTAATCATTGACCTGCCGCCAACTCCATCAAAGTTTCACTATATATTTAATCTGAAGGATCTCTCGCGCATTTTTGCGGGCATGTTGCAACTGTATCCAGCATTCTTTAAAAGCCTCCGTCATATTGTGCGCGCATGGCGTAGCGAATTCACTCGCATCATCTGCGATCGTCTGATCTCAAAACAAGACATAAATTTAGTTCGACGAAATATTACCACTGAAGTAAACGATCGGTTTCCACCCGATTTTGAGGAACTGCACGGCTTTGTTGATGAGGAAGCTGCCGCTAATTTGGAAGTACAACAGCTTTATGGCGGATTTGATGATGATGCTGTCGGTGAAGAAGGTGAAGAAGAAGGGGAAGAAGAGGGTGATGAAGGTCCAGACATTATATTGTCTCTTGCTGAGTATGTGCTACGTGATCCTCTACTTTTCGGTGATTTCCGTAATTTCACAAACGAGGCTGAGCCGCGATTTTACGAAGACCTACTCGACTATGATGCAGTCTTCGCGCTATTCACTGAGATACTTGAAGAGTACTCCGAACGCAAGCAAAAGATGACGCTGGTGCTTTTCGAAGATTGCCTAGAGCATCTAACTCGAGTCCACCGAATGCTGCGTATGAACCGCGGCCATGTTTTGCTCATCGGCGTCGGCGGTTGTGGCAAAAAGTGCGTCACTCGGTTATCGGCTTTTGCGGCCGAATGCGAGGTTTTTGAAATAACAATCTCGCGCGGCTACAATGAGACATCCTTTCGCGAGGATCTCAAAGTTCTTTTCACACTTGCGGGTGTAAAAAGAAAAAAAGTGGTATTTCTCTTTACCGCAGCACAGGTAAATATCATTTAATCAGAAATAAACAATGAAAAATAATTTCATTTCTCCCAAAGATTGCTGAAGAAGGTTTTTTGGAGCTTATCAATAACATTCTTACCGTTGGTCTGGTACCGGCGTTGTTCGCCGATGAAGATAAGGACGGTATTGTGAACCAAGTACGAAAATTTGCAGAAGAAGATGGTGTATCCGCTTCAAAGTAAGTGTTAGTCTTCTTTTCAGTTCATTTAATTCAATGTTAACATTTAAAGAGACTCCGTATGGGCCTACTTTCTACGTACTTGTGCCGAAAATATGCATGTCGTACTTTGCATGTCACCCGCAGGTGAAGCACTCCGCAATCGTTGCCGTAATTTCCCAGGCTTAATTGGTAGTACCTATATCGATTGGGTTTTCCCTTGGCCAAAGCAAGCACTTTTCGCTGTAGCACGACTCTTCCTCAGCGAACACAAACTTGTAAATAAAGCCTTCAGAAAAATGTTTACATTTCTTACTGAATTGATTTATTAGATTCCAGCTATCCACCGTGATGCCATCATCGAGCATGTTGTTCATGTACATACAACAATCCAGCAGTATTCTGTTGATTACTTACAAAAGCTACGACGCAACAATTATGTAACGCCAAAACACTATTTAGACTTAATTAATACTTACTTGGGATTATTGGGTATGTTTTGTGGCCTCAATTGCTAAAGGATAATTCTAATAATTGTTTTCTTTCTTAGAGGAAAAAAACACATTTATAATGATGCAACGTTCACGTCTAGGCGAGGGTATTAAAAAGATCAAAGAAGCATCTCTTCAAATCGATGAATTGCGCATCATTGTCACTGAGCAAAAAAAGAATGTGGCCAAGGCTTCTGAAGAATGTGAAGCAATGTTGGTTGATATTGAGGCCTCTACACAAAAGGCAAATGTTAAAAAGGTAGAGGCATCCGAAAAATCGATTGAGGTTGAAATCAAGGGTAAACAAATCGCTGTCGAAAAAGAAGAGGCCGAAGAGATTTTGGCTGAAGCAATGCCCGCCCTAGAGGAAGCACGCAGAGCATTGTCAGAACTGGATAAGGCACAGATCACGGAAATTCGTTCATTTGCCACGCCACCAACACAAGTACAAGTTGTGTGCGAATGTGTGGCTATTCTCAAAGGATACAAGGAAATTAATTGGAAGTCCGCGAAGGGCATGATGTCTGATGTTAGCTTCTTGAAAAGTCTTATGGAGATGGACTGCGAAGCTCTTACCCAAAGGCAGATAACAGCTTGTCGTCAACACATGAAGCAACACAATCTTGACGACATGGCAAAGATTTCCATTGCTGGAGCAGGTCTTTTAAAGTTCGTACGTGCAGTGATGGCATTCTTTGAAGTATATCGTGAGGTCAAACCAAAGAAAGAACGCGTTGACTTCCTGGTAGAAGAGCAAGAACAGCAGATAAAACTTCTTAACCACCTGAATCATGAAATCGCTAAATTAGAAGAGACATTAGAAAGATTGAATCACAACTATGCGGAGTCAATGAAAGAAATGAAAGTCTTAACTGAAATGATGCAACAGGCCGAACGTCGTTTAATTGCTTCAGACAAACTGATCAGTGGCTTAAGTTCGGAGCGCATTCGTTGGAGCGAAGACATGGCCAATTTGGGGCAGCAGCTTATCGACATTGTTGGACAATGTTTGCTCTGTGCTTCGTTCCTTGCCTACACAGGCGCATTCACCTGGGAATTCAGAAAAATGATGGTCTTCGAAGACTGGTTGAAAGACCTGGTTGCACTTGGAATACCCATCAAACTGCCTTTTAAAATTGATCAAAATCTCACTACTGATGTTGAAGTATCGCAATGGTCGTCAGAAGGACTGCCTCCAGATGAGCTGTCAATACAGAACGGCATTTTGACAATGCGTGCGTCTAGATTTCCACTTTGCATCGATCCACAACTGCAAGCATTGCAGTGGATACGTAAAAAGGAGTTCCGAAACAATCTCAAAGTGCTATCTTTTAGCGATGCCGATTTTCTCAAACAGTTGGAAATGTCCATTATGTATGGCCTACCAGTCATTTTCGAGGATGTCGATGATTACATTGACCCAGTAATCGATGATGTATTGCAAAAGAACATTAGAGTTGTCAGCGGCCGCAAATTTATTGTGCTGGGTGATAAAGAAGTCGATTACGATCCAAACTTCAGACTTTATCTTACTACAAAGTTTGCTAATCCGAAGTTCGATCCGGCTGTATACGCAAAAGCGCTAGTCATTAATTACACGGTTACACAGACAGGACTTGAAGATCAGTTGCTGAGTGTTGTGGTAGGCACTGAGAGACCCGATCTAGAGCAACAGCGCGAAACCCTAATCCTCCGTACGAGTGAAAACAAACAATTGCTACAGCAACTGGAAGACTCGCTGCTTCGTGAGCTGGCTACTTCTACAGGTAACATGCTGGACAACGTAGAGCTCGTGGAAACACTTGAGAACACAAAAATGAAGGCAGCTATAGTGACGGAACAGCTTCAGTTGGCGTCGGAAACAGCGGCCGACATCGAACGCTTACGTAACGGCTATCGACCAGCAGCGAAACGAGGCGCTGTACTCTTCTTTGCCCTCGCTGACATGGCCACGGTTAATAGCATGTACCAATATGCACTGGCTGCCTATCTTGAAGTGTTTGTTTACTCTTTACGGAAGGCGGTGCCCGACACGGTGCTCGCAAAACGCTTAAACAATATTATCAAAACTTTGACCGAGAACGTTTACTCTTACGGTTGCACGGGCATTTTCGAAAGGCACAAGCTTCTTTTCTCCTTCCAGATAGCCACAAAACTAGCTCAGCGGGATGGAACACTCACTCAGGGTGAGCTAGATTTCTTTATCAAAGGCTCAATCACGCTTACAAAAAGCGAACGCTCCAATCCATCCAAATGGCTATCCGAAAAAAGTTGGGAGGATATACTTAAATTGGCATTTGACTTTCCTGAAACATTTGGTTCGCTTCCAGACCACTTTGGCCGATTCTTGGTAGAGTGGAAAGAGGTACATACAATTTTCTAACATTTCACATATCAACGCCGTTCACTCGTTCTTATGCTGCATGTCAGCATTTTACGCACACACAAGCATAATCCCCTTTTAGACATTTCAAAAGTATAAATTTTTCTTTTTTCATGTTTTCGACTCTATGCTATTTTGCTTCCTGTCATGCCATCATGTTGGCTTTGGCCATTATCATCTCGGCATGCATATTCAACGCAATCGTGTGCCAAAAACCAACAACTGACACTTCGACAACTGCAAATGCAAAACATCAATGGAATTTGGTTGCCTTAATTGTTTACCCTTCCGTTTATATCATAGTGGTACGACTTGGAGAATCCTGAGGAAGTTGCCTGTCCTGGCGAATTCAATATTAAATGTAAACCGTTTCAGGCAAGTGTTTTTAAACGGCGCTTTGTAAATTCTCATAAAACGTTGCTTAATTTCTTACCGATGTCTTCGTTTGTGAGTTTTGCACATACAAATGTAGAACTAGTTTTTGCTTTCGCTGAATTTTCAAGTAAGAAAGAGAATGGGATAAGAAGCACAAGTTTTGCTTTGTCCTCGATACTTTAGCGAACAATTTCTCCACAAGTTATTAACAGGCTGCTTTTGTCAGCGAAGTGCAAAGTAGCGAACAAGTGTATTCAGCCCACTGTAACCCTATGTGTGTATGTATGTGTATTACCATATTTTATCAATTTTCCAAGCCATTAGATGAACGGCAATTTGCTCTTGAAACCCAGTAAGCGGCTGCTGCTAATGCTGTCGCTGCCGTTCCTCATGCTTTCCACGCTTCCAAGCTCAATTTGCACTTGAGTTGAGCTTCGCGGCCACAACAAGCGAAACAAACTATGTATTGAGAAATGTACTCAGCCATTTCGGCCACCCTCAACGCAACGTTCGCCATCTCCATTGCTTGTTATTAGTTCGTTTATGGCTAATGGCAGATCCTGTCAACGCTGACTTTATTTTCTTTCTTCGTTTTGACAGAAATTAATGTTCCTGCGCTGCTTCCGTGTCGATCGAGTTTTTCGATGCATAAATCAATATATTGTGGAAACTATGGATGAATTCTTCATTATGCCGCCAGTTGTCAGCTTTTCAGCGATATTCGAGCAGACCACGTGTATGATACCAGTCTGTTTCATCCTCAGCGCTGGATCAGATCCAACAAGCGATCTCATGAAACTTGCCGATCAGATACTCGGCAGCATGGCAAATTTCTCTCACATTTCGCTTGGCCAGGGTCAGGAAAAGGTTAGTTTTGCTAAATGATATAAAGTCGGCAAATAAATTGGTGTATTGCAGGTAGCACTGAAACTACTAGACCATGCAATTCGTCAGGGGCAATGGTTGATGCTACAGAATGGTCACTTGCTCATTAGCTTCGTGCGTCAACTAGAAAAGTATCTAGACCGAATTGATGCACCCCATCCTGATTTTCGCTTGTGGATAACCACTGATCCATCACCTAATTTTCCGATTGGCATACTGCAGAAGTCATTAAAAGGTATGTAATAAAGTTATTAGTTTTAAAACATAATTAGTCTACGTTTTAATTTACAGTGGTCACTGAGCCTCCCAATGGTCTCAAACTAAATCTTCGCTCTACATACTTCAAGGTGCGCCAAGAGCGTCTCGAATCATGCACACATCATGCTTACAGAACATTAGTATACGTCTTGGCTTTCTTCCACGCTGTAGTTCAAGTAAGTGTTCCTTAGATTTTTTTAATCATTACATATTTATTATATATTTATTTGCGATGGCAAATAGTTTTTTAACCCAAAAGCATTGTGTGCATACATCTGTGGCAGCACCATTGAGCTTAAGCATCCTTAACCGGCAATACAATCAGTTGACTCGTGAAACAAAACATTTCTGCAGTCAGTTCATTTCGCATCCTCTTGCAGCTACTGTCACTTCTTATTTATTATCTTGCTCTCCTAATACGACAACATTGTAGTGGATGTGCAACGCCGCTGTTGACTAGTTTATTTATTAATATCTTAATTTGCTACCGTTGAAAGCATTTAGCTGCATTATTTGCCCATAAGTCGCAAAGAACAGACGCTTCCAGTTATATTAATGAAGCACTTTTCAATAGCAAATGGTTATTGATTGTTATTGAATTTTTCCTAAAAACGCATAGTCATATAATTTTACCCAACTTATTTTAACCAGGAACGCCGCAAGTACGACAAACTAGGCTGGAATATCGCGTATGACTTCAACGACTCAGACTTTGATGTGTGTACAGAGATTTTGCGCACGTACTTAACCCGCATTACTGATGACCGCATACCTTGGAACAGCCTTAAGTATCTCATTGGCGAGGTCATGTATGGTGGACGTGTTATTGACGACTTTGATCGGCGAATCACTAACTGCTACATGAACGAATACATGGGTGACTTCCTATTTGACGAGTTTCAGACATTCCATTTCTATCATGACGAAAATGTAGACTACTGCCTTCCGGAGGATGAAATCGTGTTGAAAGAAGACTACATCGGTAAGTTGATTGCCACTCCACTAACGGTTAAAAGTTCAGTTGATCATTGTTACTTTTTACATTCTGACAAAGCGCACATTGACAAATTACCACTGATCAACAAGCCAGATGTGTTTGGCCTCCACCCCAATGCGGAGATTGGCTACTACACACAAGCGGCGCGCAGTATTTGGAACAGCCTTATCGAGCTACAGCCCCAAACCGGTATGTCACCATTCAACTTTATAATATAATTTATTTGTTCGTGACCAATCTACAATTTTTTTTTTATCAATCGTTTTTTGGCATGCTGAATTTTTTACTTAATTTAATTAATTAGTTGCGGTTTTGCAATTAACTTTATTACTTGCACTACTATTATCAACCTGCACTCACAGTGTTCACATTAAAAATTAAAACACTCCCACACAAATCGAATTGAATTGAGTGGGTCGCCGACAACCAACCGCACACAGCTAGCAAAAAATGCGCTCACAAAAGTCGATAATTTTTTGTTGCGTATGAAAATGTGTGAAAACCTCTATTATATAGCACACACATACACTTACATGAACAAGGAAACATATAATCATTAATTGCAATTTTCACATTCAATTCACATTCAAAATGCAGCGACAGTATGGAAACCGAGTGAGGTCAAAGACGGTAAAGTAGTAAATATAATTTTTGCCGAGCTTAACCAAATATCAATTCGATGCTATTCATTGAAACAAATGCGTAGTAACCTGGCCTTAAAACTTTCTTACTTACAAGATCTCCTATAAATTAATTAGCTTTCGATTAATTAACTTTTTAACTTTATGAACCCATTAAATATTTATCCTATATTTCTTACAATGACTTGTTCAACTTTTTTCAAAGCATTGCAATTTATATATTAATATTTACATAGAATGTTGTCGCCAACAATATAAAATTTATGTCCAATTAATGATAAAAACAAAACTTCATGAAGCAATTTACTTTAATTTATGGAGAACTAATAATATATATTTTTGGATTAGGCGAGGGAACTGGTGGCATCAGTCGTGACGAATTTATCGATAATGTAGCCGCCGGCATACTCAAAAAGCTTCCGCCTGCTTTCGAAACGTGGCGCATACGCAAACAGATTCAGATGAGTCTTTCACCAACAGGCGTAGTGTTGCTTCAAGAACTGGATCGCTTTAACTTGCTAGTCGAAAAAATGAAGAAGACACTAGAATTATTGAGAAAGGTAAATGACGGTGTATGACGGTGTAAGTGTTACTGACCATGGGTGGGTGTGGCATGGTTGTCACATACAAATCCTTTGAGCTTCTTCAGTTCAACACATTTTTGGCATTGCGCCCGCAGCAATCCCAATGCGTATGCATATGTATCTATTGAAACAAATGCAAACTATAATTCGAAGACGACCAAAAATTTGCATCTAAGCACAAACACCACAATCTAAAAAGCAAATTCGACAGCGGCAACGATGCTGAGGGACATGCAGCGACTTAGAATAGCGGTTTGCTGCCAAAATGAGTTTACACAAAATAAATGAACTCAGTGCGTTGTCGCTGTTGCTACTGCTGTCCTGTCCATTTGCAAAAGAATCTGTCCAATATACGCTTTTTAATTTAATTGCATTTCTTTTTATGTTCTTTCTGTTATTCCCTCTTCTCGTAACCACTCTAAGGCCATCGCTGGTGAAATTGGAATGGACAATGTGCTGGACAACATCGCCAACTCGCTGTTCAATGGCATGCTGCCAGAAGTATGGCGTAAGCTGGCGCCAGCAACGTGCAAACAGCTTCCAAGCTGGCTAGAACATTTACAGGTGGGTCGGTCCATTCCCCACTCAACATCATTTGTAGCACATTACACTTCATTAATCACTTTACACAAATCAATCAACCAACGGCACGAAAAGCGCACGCTACAGCCCTTTTCTCTCTGCTCTCAAGTAATCAGTTAATTACCAACAAATTTGTATTTAAATATCTAAATTTTTCCCCCAGCAACGCGCCACTCAATATAAATACTGGTCGCTATCTGGCGAGCCACTAGTCATGTGGTTGTCAGGCTTGCATATACCGCAGAGTTACCTCACGGCTTTGGTTCAGGTAAACAGCTCATTTCAAAGTACACTTTGACCAGCTTAATGTCACACACTCACACTTTTTTCTCCTTCTCTTTTATCTTTTGTGTTAGATTGCATGCCGCAAGAACACTTGGCCCCTGGATAAATCTACACTGTACACCCATGTCACCCAATATACAGATCCCGATGATGTTGAAGAGCGTCCAGCAACGGTGAGTGAAAATCTTTTTAATTACATAACAACGACTTCAACCCTGCAAGCCTCACTAACCCCACTTGAACTTGACTAACTTAACTTGCGAAAGGGAGCACAGCGCTTAATCTTGCTTTCAACGAATAATGCACACTAATTTCGTAGTTAAGAATTCTGTTTGCATTTTAAGCGTTTCGTTTACAGAGACATTTTTTTTTTTCTTAATTATATTTTTTTTTTTTTCTTTTTTCAAATATTTTATGTTTGTTCAACTCAATTTTGCTAATTCTCACTATCATTAACAGGGCTGCTATATCCATGGCTTGTATATCGAAGGCGCACGCTTTGACTTGGGTGTTAATCAACTGGTGCGTTCCCATCCCAAAGTTCTTGTGGAGGATCTGCCAATTTTATCAGTGGTACCAATTGAAGTGCATCGACTTAAGCTTCAGGTACGTAGTACATGGATAGTTGATATATTGCGGTATTTTCGCATTAGTTTGTTATTGCTTGTGCTTAGAGGCACTTCAGCACTTGCAAATAACACAAACTAATGCCCATTTCCAGCAGGCAGTTAATGCTGTCAGTATTAAATTATAAATAACCATTTTTTCGATTAGCTTTATGAATGCTATGTTCAAGTGGCGTTTCCACTTCATCTTTTTGTATTGTTCGTTTTTGTTTTTCATTTTATGCGAAATCGTTTCTGAGATTTTAAATGTTATTTGCAGAACACATTCCTCGCGCCGGTCTACACAACGTCCTTGCGCCGTAACGCAATGGGCGTGGGTCTCGTTTTCGAAGCGAATTTGGCCACAAGCGAGGATCTCAGCCATTGGATTTTACAGGGTGTATGCCTTACGTTGAACACAGACTGAGCGGGATTGCTTTATTTATATTTAAATATAGTTTTTCATACTGTTTTTATTAAAGTTCATTTATTACAGAGCACTAACAAATTGTGTTTATTCGTTAATGTGTGTAATGTGTAGAAGCCATGACACGGGTGCATTAAGCGCTTTCTGATTGGCTCACTGACTTCCAGGACTTCCAGTGAAACCGATTAAAGTAAACATGTTTATATCATGCATTCGCGCCATCCTGCTTGCGTCCTTTTCTGGTCAACATTAACTACTGCGATGACACCCAAAGCAGCTCTTGATCTTATCCAACACAGTGGCCTTTAACGATGCCGGCAACAATAATTCAAGATTCTGTGTGCCACCGCTATCGTCCGACTCTAAGTCTGAATCGATTGTCATCTCCTGAATGCTGAACGTGTCAGTCAATTCGTGATTCTTTTGACGTTTGGCATGCTTCAGTTTGGCCGGGAAAAATGAAATTTCCTCTGCCTCATCACTGCTCTGTGACTGATAGTCGACTAAAGGCTTCTGCTCGACCTCGCCTGGAATAGGTAGTCTATTTATAGGTATCAGCGTAGCTGATTGCGATTTCGTTGCCTTTGAAGTTAAACAATTTATGTAAGAAAAATAATTAAAAACAAAATTTTACACAAACTTGTTCCTCCTGGTATTGGGAGTAGTTTCGCCTGGCTCGCTCCACCTTCAGCTCCAACTTGCGTTGAAGTATGCGACACGTATTTGGCGGCTCAACACGTTCAGTTGGCAAGTCCTCATCGAGCTCTTGCGTTGTCGGCGCATAAACTTCATTGCTACGTAGGTGTGCACCTCTAAAGGCAACGTCGAAATCCAAGTCAGACATCGGCCTGGCCGCTGCACTATAGCAAACAGATTTCTTCTACAAATATACTTGTTAGAACCCAAACATAGTAAGCAACTGAATATTTACCAGGAATAGGTCGTCCTTTGTACTCGATTGTCTATCTTCGCTGTCGATGCCGCTATCCTCCATTGGAGTTTATACTTATTTAACAATATCACTTGAAAAATCGCTAATAGTCACAATTTAAAAAACGAGTTTACGATTTTCATCAAAAAATCAACTGCTGATACTTTGGCTTAAGGCGCAGGCGCTAATCAACAGCTGGTATGAGCATTCAACCCCGAAGAGTTCACTGCATGAGCCGTTTGAGCGAAAAATCGATAAGACCAACGAAAGAGTGTTACCATATTCACTTCGAATACTATTTTTAGCCAACCTTTTAAAATCCAGAAGCAATATAATTTACCATGAAGAGTCAAAATCTTTACATTTGCAAAAACATAAATCGTTATGGAGTGCCAAAGAGATCACCTCCCACAATTTTATTTTTACAAAGCCCGTTTTGGAAATGTGGCATTAGAAACCTCCCAAAAAAAATTTTTTTTAATTTTGCAATTTATTTTATGTACAAAAATGTTCTTTACGACTTATTTATTTAATGTTTCTCAATCAATGCACAAACTGCTTAAACATGCATACATTACTTAAGAAATTGATCCGCTATTTAGCGCACTTTAATGGTTTCTCATTGCATATTTTGAAATTTACCGTTACAAACTCCTATTCGTATGGAGAAGCCATAATAATAATAAATAGGAACGAAAAATAAAATAATAACTAATTATCTAAAACGAAAATATGTTTTTTATTAATATAATGGCGTTTCTGAACTTCGTCATCTGACATCTTAATTGGTGTTTTTGGTCTCTCGCTTGGGTAGAATTGTTTGTTGACATTGGAGTGAGAAATCTTTTTCGTACGAAATTAATAAACATGCAAAACATTTCCAATTTTAAGAAAGCAAAAATTTTAATAATTTTTAAACCTAATACTATATTTGTGCGTTGATTGCAATTTTTTGGAATAATACAACGCAAAGCCTTTGTCTGTGATGTAACCCACAATAGAGTGGCTTGTGCATCACATACGTTGGCTTACAATGCATTTGGATGCGATTGCATAATTTGGCCAGACAACGTACAAGATCTGCAGCAGAACTTGGCGTAATAGTGATTTCGGCAGTATTGACCCTTTACGATTAGCTTGCAATTGGCAAAGTACGGATTGTCGATACACTCAGGCGAAACCGGTATGGTAGCTGAAAAGTGCAAACAGTTACACACATATTACAGTAAGAAATGTTCTTTGGCCTGTGCATAAAAAACATATCAAACTCACATTCTATAGTGATCCTATCCTCGCTAGTGTTGTAACTGAACTGATTTCGCGCAGTGCAACTGTAAACGCCAGTATCCTCAGTGGTGACGTCTTTGACCACCAAGCGATGTGGATCAGCTGAATGGTTCGTATTATTAGAGATATTATTCAATTGAAATTATGAGTGGAACTTACATGATATCTGCACCCGACCGTCGTCGACAAGTGCCACTCCATCCTTAGCCCAGGTGACATCTGGCTGTGGATATCCTTGTACAGCGCAGTTCATAGCGATAGTCGAGCCGAGATTGTAGTTATTATTTGGATCCAACCCTATCACTGCTTGTGCATTAACTGTTAATTAAATTACAAATTTATTTTTAAACAACCTCCTATAATTTGGTATACCAAGCACCACCAAAAGTAAAAGCAGTTTGTAATAGCTTGGTTAATTCAAACGCAAGCACCATGCAACACGTCTTCATGCGTACTTACCTGATTTAACCGATGGTACGTCATATACCGGTCTCGATTGGTCGTACGATTGGTCAGGTCTACGCGGTCGCGGCTCTACTCTCGGCTCAATAATGTATTGCAAATATTCAGCATCCTCATTGGTCGTTGCACGTACAGGACCAATTGCCTTTAGTGTGATAACCAGTGAAGCAGGTCGTCCACGACCATTATAGACGTCGCAAGTGTAAGGGCCAAGATCTGACAACTCAATCGAGTGGAATCTTAAAGCGTTATCACGCAATTGCTCAAAGCGATCATCTATTAGACCCAAACGCTTTCTATTGCGCCACCAGGTGACATGTGGCTGTGGATAACCACCAGCTGGACAGCGAACGTCAGCAGGCCTATTTAATGTGACTATTTGTGTAGCATTCTTTTCACCATAAACATAGGCGGGAATATCTTCAGGTTCTGTAGTCGAGCATTTGTCAGTGCATAGGCAAAATAAAAGCAATACAAACAACCACAACAAAAGAGCATGCAATCAGAGAGAAACACTTGCAGTGTTAGTAATTCGACCCAAACCAAGTTAAAATGTTATATGTATTAAAAAAATAAACAAACCTGTTACTTGCAATGTAACTTCTCTACGCACAGGCTCACCCAATCCATTGCTAGCGATGCACACATAAGTGCCATCATCTGTTTGTCGTACTTGCACGATTGTTAGATCTCCACTCGATGTAAGGACATAGCGTCCTTGATTAGTGTCAATCTACCAACAACAAATTATTAGTATGAATTTTAAAAAAAATGTTGATCAAGAACTTACCACAACATTTCCTAGAGACCAAGAAACATTCGGCGCTGGATTTCCGGTGGCGAAGCAGCGTAATACTGCAACTCCACCAGTTGACGTACGCACATCTAGTTCCTGCTTGCTCTTAGGGTCCAAAGAAGCCTTTTCCTCGCCAGGACCGGCAATAATTGGCGACTGGGTAGTAGGTCGCGTTGTTGGTGGTGTCGGTACCACAGGAAGTACGCAAAGATAACTGCATCCATTGCTGCAGCATTTATTGTCCTCTCGGCAATCGGCATCCGTATAGCACTCGCGCACACAATCACTGCTGTTGGCTGCCAGTTGTGGGCACTCACCGGGCTTGTTGATGTCACGACAAACGGTTTCAGGTTCATTGTTGATAAAGTCTATGGCGCACTGTTGACCTGGCGGGCACTGGTGTCGTTCACAAGGGTTCTCGCATTCGCAGCGAATGCATTCTTCATAATTAACACGACGAACACCATACGGACAACGTAACTGATTGCATTCTTCCTCGAAACTTGCACAGCGACTTGGCTGAATTTCATTCGGTGTTTCAGTCGCTCCTAAATAAATAAAAAATATTTTTTGTTACAACTCTCTTGAAATATTTTATAAAGCTTATTCCAACCCACAGCCAAAACCAGTGCAATGCCTTAAACCATATTTATGAATTATGAACGTGCAAAAAATTCAACTTCTACTTTAAGTCAAGACTAATTATTTTGGTTTATAAATGCAAAGATGGGAAATTAAACTGAAGTGAAAGTGTTTTTTGGTGCAAAAGATGCAATTGTGAAAGGTGCAAAAGAATGGATTATTTAACTTTGCCCATTTTGCAGGCATGGGCTTACTTCCGCAGTAGCTTTCGCAAGCCTCATAGGAACGGAAATTATTTTGGTTGCCAGAGCAACCCGAGTAAATAAACGCTATACAATTTCCGATCTCATCACTGTAGTGCCAACGACGCTCCGATAACCCCCTTCCGTTGCAAGATCCGATCACCACCGGTAACTGGCAGATATCTACTTACGGACAAGCAAAAACAAATTCAATTAAAATCTCCTGCAAGCAAAACTGTGAACTTGTGTAATCGTTACCTTCGGTTTGTTTGGTCGGAGTTTCCTGATCACTAATACAAACCGATTCGCACTCAGCGCGATCAATAAAGCGATTACCATTGCCATCACATCCGCCATATGTGAATGGTTCACACGATTTTGTTTGTTGATTGTAAAAGAATCGCGTTTCCCACTGAGTGCATGGGCCAGCGACCGCGTTCTGTTTACATACGTCTAACAAAGCCTATTAAAAACTGGAAAACCAATATTATATTCTTATATACTTACCGATTTCCTTAAACTCGCCACATTGCCGCTCACATTGTTCTTGGCTTCTAAACCTATTATTATTGCCTCCACAGCCGGTGTATGTAAACTCTGTGCAAGTCATTCTTTCACTATCATAGTACCAAGCCCTGGTGTAGTTATCACACTGTGTAGTGCCTGCCTCAACAGGCAAGTAACAGAAGTTTATGCTCTGCAAGCACAAGTAGCGAAAAGCGCTATAGATCTGATGTCGATTAATTTTTAAAATCACAACTTACATTTTCTGGCGGACTAATTTCTTCTGGAGATGGCAGTGGTTGCTGATCACTATTACAGTAGGAAAGACACTCGCTCTCGGTAACGAAGTTATTCCTGTTACCCCGACAGCCTGTGAATTCAAATTGGAAACAACGTTCGGAACGCTGGTCGAAGTACCATCTTATTGAATTCTCGTTGCAACGACCACGCACTGGAGGTAACGAACAAGTATTCTGCGCGTCTATGCAGTCATCGTTACATTCAGCCTCAGTGCCATAATTGTTAGCATTTCCACCACATCCACTGAAGACGAATTCATCACAATGTCCCTCCTGGGTATTATAGAACCAACGCGTTTCGTTATTATAGCATGCACCATATTCAGCAGGCAACAAACATTTATTTTCAGGAGGGATATTTGATGGACAACGGCTGTTACACTCATTCTCAGTCTTGAAGCGGTTATCATTACCGCCACAACCACCATAATAGAAATGCTGGCATTTTCCATCAGCCGAATTATAGAAATAGTAAGATTCCCAATTATCACAGTCTCCCTGTTCCGAAGGCAGATTACAAAGATCAGACGATTCAGGTTGTGGTATTGATTCTGGTATTGGTTGTTGTGGTGGTTGTTGGGGCGGTTGTTGGGGTGGTTCTGGTCGTATTTGGCTACCACATTTGTATTCACAATCTTCTTGCGATTTGAACCTATTTCCATTGCCACCGCAGCCGCCATAGAAGAATTCATTACAAATTCCCCTTTCGGAATCGAAATACCATGTGCGAACATAATCGCTACATTCACCAGGTGCCGGTGGCTCTGCACAAACATTGACTGGTGGTTCTGGTGGTAGGGTCGGTTCTGGTTTTTCACAACGATCCATACATTCGTCTTTAGTTCTGAAACGGTTTTCATTACCTCCGCAGCCGCCATAATGAAATTCTCGACATGTTGCTGCGAGTGTATCGAAGTACCACGACACTGTATAGTTTTGGCATATTCCCGCATCAGCAGGTATCTCACAAATATTTTTAGCTACAGTTTTTGTATGGGAGACATTATTTAGTTAATAACATAGCAATTTAGCTTAAGTATATCTGCTCGCGCACATTGAAAGCAACTTTCCAAATAATAGTCGCATATTGCTAACCGTAACATTAACCTTACCAATTTGTTTGGGACAATGATCCTCGCACGACTCCAATGATGGGAAATTGTTTTTATTTCCTCCACAACCTGTGTAGTAGAATGGCATGCAGCGCTTGTCTGATTCCGAAAAGTACCATCTTGGATGCTGATTACTGCAATCACCAGTTTGCTTAGGAAGCGAGCAAGAGTCTAGCGATGGACATTTTTTGTGACACATGCATGCAGAATTTTAAAGTGTATAAGCAAGCCAAAAATAGTGCAGCAGGCAAAATTCAACAAACCAAGCATTTGAATTTGTAGATTGAATTGATAGATCGAGTCGATAGAGAGGAAAAATGGAAATCATACAGTTAAAACCAACATTCAAATTACAAAAGGAAAAGGGTATATACCATTCGCAAATGCGACTAAAATATATCAAATGCAAGAACAATATTCTAATTAGCATAGAACAGCAAACACCACACCAAATAACAAAAAAAAAACATATTTTAAGAACAAACCTTTAAGAACGCCAGGTTGTCTGCAATTGTAATTACAGGCATGTTCGCTGGGATAGTTGTTCTTATTACCCTTGCAACCACCATACGAGAATGGAAGGCACACGTCAGTTTCGTTATCATAGTACCAACGCTCGAAATTGCCCTCACAAGGACCTGTTTCTGCAGGTTGCTCACATGGCGCTATAATTATATATATATATCGTTAACTTTCAAGTATGGTAGAGAAAAGTATAGCTGCTCTTACCAATGTTTTCACTAGGAGCGCACATGGACTGGCACTCTTCGAGTGTCTCAAAACGATTATTATTGCCGTAGCAGCCACCATATGTAAACTGTTCGCAACGATTGCGGTCCGCATCAAAGTACCATTTTTGGGTATGTGATGTGCATGGACCGGAAATTTTGGGAAGGTAGCAAACATTTTTACCCGTGTAATCCTGACAAATCTGCTTACATTCAGACTCAGAATCAAAACGATTGTCGTTGCCTTCACAGCCGCTATACCAGAATTTCGAACAAGCGCCAAATGTTGTATCAAAGTGGTATTTAATTTGGTAGTTGGAATTGCAAGGACCGGTTTCCTTTGGAAGAGCACAGGACTTCTGTCGTGGTTCTTTAACATTGGCACATCCTTCAAATTTATCACCTTTAGCAGAAGATATACCATCTGGACAACAGCCGTACTTGCTTTCCAAGCATGTGCATCCCTCAAAGTTTGGTCCTTTGGCTGCAGTTTTCTCATCTTGACAGCATTTGAATTCGGTATACATGCAATGGCAACCATAGTGATGTGGTCCCTCCGCGAAAGTAATACCATCTGGACAACAACCAAATTGGGTCGTCTCACATGCACAGCCCTCGAACTTGGGCCCTTTAGCTGACGTAATCTTGTCTGGGCAGCAACCATGTTGAGTAGTTTCACAAGGACAGCCCTCCGCATTGGGACCGCGAGCGGCCGATTTTTGATCCGGACAACAGCCATAAGGAGTATACTTGCAGTCGCAGTCTTCGAAGTTTGGACCACGTGCACTATTTATGTTATCAGGGCAACATCCATACAGCGAATTTAAGCAACAGCCTTCATTAAGAGGCCCGTGGGCAGGAGTCTGTTTATCTGGGCAGCATCCGAACTTTTCTCGTGTGCACGCAGCACAACCTTCGCCATCAGGACCAATGGCAGCAGTGCGACCATCTGGACAACAACCATATGTAGAACTTCTGCAATCATCGGGCCTACGATCTGAAACAATATTCGTAGTTTCATCAACGGAAGTTGTTGTTGTTTCGTCAGAGGTTTCTGTTGTTTCATCAGAGGTTTTTGTTGTTTCTTGAACGCTTGTTGATGTGGTTTCATCACCAGATCCTTCAAGCTCACTGGTTGTAACGACAACTGTTGTAGTTGGTGGTAATGTCGTTGGTTCTGGGCAACCTTCTTCGTTTTCTCCCTCGGCTGGCGTAAATTTGTCTGAACAACATCCAAATAGAGTTTCAGCACACTGCGATTTCGGACACCCTTTATTATTGTGGCCTTGAGCTGGTGAGACTCCATCTGAGCAACAACCGAATTCGGTATCAGCACAAGTTTTAGCAATTGAGCATCCTTCGTCAAATGGTCCTTTAGCCCTTGTCTTTTGGTCAGGACAGCAACCAAACTCAGAATTTTTACAGCCCTTTTTGGGTTTGCACTTGCGTGGCTTAATAGTAGTGAAAGTTGCTTGTAAAGTGTTTGGTGTGGTGCTCTCATCCTCATCAGTAGTACTCCATATATCTGCAGTTGTGCTTTCTTCTGTATATAATGAGGTTTCAGTTGATCCACCTGAGGATGTTGAGTGTGGAGATGTACTTTCTGGTGATTCAGTTGACAATGTTGAATGTTCAGATGTACTTTTAGTAGAAGCTGTTGAATGCTCAGATGTGCTTTCAGATGACTCTGTTGAATGCTCAGATGTGCTTTCTGTGGATTCAGTTGAATGTTCAGATGTACTTTCGGTAGACTCTGTTGAATGGTCAGATGTGCTCTTTGTGAATTCAGTTGAATGTTCGGTTGAGCTTTCCGTTGAGTGTTCTGATGTACTCTCCGAAGATTCTGTTGAGTGGTCAGATGTACTTTCTGTGGATTCTGTCGAATGTTCGGTTGTGCTTTCCGTTGAGTGGTCAGATGTACTTTCTGTGGATTCTGTTGAATGTTCGGATGTACTTTCAGTAGACTCCGTTGAATGTTCTGAAGTACTTTCGGTGGAGTCTGTCGACTGTTGAGATGTACTTTCTGTAGACTCAGTTGAATGTTCAGATGTGCTCTCCGTAGATTCTGTTGAATGTTCGGACGTACTTTCTGTCGACTCGGTTGAATGCTCCGAAGTGCTCTCTGTTGATTCTGTTGAATGCTCCGACGTACTTTCAGTGGATTCTGTTGAATGTTCGGATGTGCTTTCAGTTGACTCTGTTGAATGCTCAGATGTGCTTTCTGTGGATTCAGTTGAATGTTCGGTGGTGCTTTCCGTTGAATGTTCTGATGTACTTTCTGTGGATTCCGTCGAATGTTCAGATGTACTTTTTGTAGACTCAGTTGAATGTTCAGATGTGCTCTCCGTAGATTCTGTTGAATGTTCGGACGTACTTTCTGTCGACTCGGTTGAATGCTCTGAAGTGCTCTCTGTAGATTCTGTTGAATGCTCGGACGTACTTTCAGTGGATTCTGTTGAATGTTCGGATGTGCTTTCAGTTGACTCTGTTGAATGCTCAGATGTGCTTTCTGTGGATTCAGTTGAATGTTCGGTGGTGCTTTCCGTTGAGTGGTCAGATGTACTTTCTGTGGATTCTGTTGAATGTTCGGATGTACTTTCAGTAGACTCCGTTGAATGTTCTGAAGTACTTTCTGTGGAGTCTGTCGACTGTTCAGATGTACTTTCTGTAGACTCAGTTGAATGTTCAGATGTGCTCTCCGTAGATTCTGTTGAATATTCGGACGTACTTTCTGTGGATTCTGTTGAATGTTCGGATGTGCTTTCAGTTGACTCTGTTGAATGCTCAGATGTGCTTTCTGTGGATTCAGTTGAATGTTCGGTGGTGCTTTCCGTTGATGTACTTTCTGTGGATTCCGTCGAATGTTCAGATGTACTTTCAGTAGACTCAGTTGAATGTTCAGATGTGCTCTCCGTAGATTCGGTTGAATGTTCGGACGTACTTTCTGTTGACTCGGTTGAATGCTCCGAAGTGCTCTCTGTAGATTCTGTTGAATGTTCGGACGTACTTTCAGTGGATTCTGTTGAATGTTCGGATGTACTTTCAGTTGACTCTGTTGAATGCTCAGATGTGCTTTCTGTGGATTCAGTTGAATGTTCTGATGTACTTTCTGTGGATTCCGTCGAATGTTCAGATGTACTTTCTGTAGACTCAGTTGAATGTTCAGATGTGCTCTCCGTAGATTCTGTTGAATGTTCGGAAGTACTTTCTGTCGACTCGGTTGAATGCTCCGAAGTGCTCTCTGTAGATTCTGTTGAATGTTCGGACGTACTTTCAGTGGATTCTGTTGAATGTTCGGATGTGCTTTCAGTTGACTCTGTTGAATGCTCAGATGTGCTTTCTGTGGATTCAGTCGAATGATCGGTGGTGCTTTCCGTTGAATGTTCTGATGTACTTTCTGTAGATTCCGTCGAATGTTCAGATGTACTTTCTGTAGACTCAGTTGAATGTTCAGATGTGCTCTCCGTAGATTCTGTTGAATGTTCGGACGTACTTTCTGTCGACTCAGTTGAATGCTCCGAAGTGCTCTCTGTAGATTCTGTTGAATGTTCAGATGTGCTTTCTGTGGATTCTGTTGTATGTTCAGATGTGCTTTCGGTAGACTCCGTTGAATGTTCTGATGTGCTTTCAGTAGATTCTGTTGAGTGATCAGATGTGCTTTCAGTGGATTCAGTAGAATGTTTTGATGTACTATCCGTAGATTCTGTTGAATGTTCGGACGTACTTTCCGTCGACTCAGTTGAATGCTCTGACGTGCTTTCAGTCGACTCTGTTGAATGTTGAGATGTGCTCTCTGTGGATTCAGTTGAATGTTCAGACGTACTTTCTGTGGATTCTGTTGAATGTTCAGATGTACTTTCCTTGGATTCTGTTGTGTGATCGGATGTGCTTGCTGTCGATTCTGTTGAATGTTCCGACGTTGATTCTGTACTTCCGGTGGATCCTGTTGTATTGTCTGACGTACTTTCGGTGACTTCTGTTGAGTGTTCAGTTGTTTTTTCAGAGGAACTTTCAACTGTACTTGATGTACTTCCAATTATATGTGTGGTGCTTTCATCATCCCCACTTCCATCTTCTTCATCGTCTGTTTCGTCTGTTTCGTCACCAGACCCTTCAATGGTGCTAGGAGAAACTTCGGTTGATTGGTCTGAATACGTAGTATCACTTAGCATCAATTCATCAGTGACAAGAGATGACTGAGTAGTTGTTGATCCATCAAGGTCAATACCATCTAATAGCTTAAGGTTTAACAATTTATCACTACTTGTGACATCTTCCTCCTCTTCCTCGCATTCTTCTTCTGGTTCACCATCTACAGGGCTTTCAGTAGTTACACCAATAGTTTCTTCCCCTTCCTTGCATGCCTGATTATTACACTTTTCAGAAATAGGTTCTAGCTTAGTTTCATCGCAATTATCTGCTTTAGTACCGTTGAACAAACAGAAAACTTCACGGAAACGTTCGCCACCACCACATTGCTTACTGCATGGTGCCCAGGGACCAGTAAACCACTGTCCTGGACATTCTTTTTCCACTCCTTCACATTCTTGATGAGATATGGGCTTGGCATCCGGATTGCATTTGGATTCAGCAGCAGGCTTAACCAATTTTCCATCGTATTCACCACAGATTACAATTCGATTTTGAACACCTTTTCCACAAGGTGTTGAACATTTGCTCCATTCGGAAGTAAACCATTGGGATTGGCACTTCTTCGACTTACATGATCTGGATGTCAGTGGAACTTCTGGAGCACAGAATTCTTCAGGATAAACCTTACCAGATTTTGATGCACAAACGGCGGTACGCGTTTCTGTATTTTGACCACAAGCAGCACACTAAAATTTTAAAATTTTTAAATTTGTTTGGTCAATGCTAACAGAAACATTTTACCCCACTCCATTTAGAAGCAATCCAGTCTACACCTTCACATGGTGATAAAGTACATGGTTTCTCTGTCTCAGGTTTCTCTTCAATACAGTCCTCATCCTTCAAAACACGCTTGTGACCATTCTCTTCGATGTAACATGTGACTTTTCTGGTTTGTTTTCCTTCATCGCATAGTTTATCACACTATAATTATCATTTAAACATCCATTAATTTTTATGAATTTTATTTTGGGAACAAGTGAATCTGACCGGTGTCCAAGGACCCAAGTGATATTTGGGACAGTTTTCAACATCACGATTGCATTCTTGTGTCGTTGCCGGCTTATTTCCAACAAGTTTTAAGCAAACAGCGTCTTCTTCACTGGTTTGTTCGCTGATATTTATAAAGATATTTAGCTTTTATCTAAAACTCTTCACATTTTAATTAATACATACCCAGTCGGTGAAATACGTTGACAAGTTACTGTGCGATTTTGGAAACCGTCTGCACCACATCCCTTTGAACACTTGCTCCATTCACCTTCCACCCAGTGAGGAGCACAAGGCTCTACGCCACACTGCTGGGACTCAGCTGGCTTACTTTGCTCGTCGCAAAAACTAGGATCAACCTCTTGTAAATTAAGACGATTGTTGCATTTCACTTCTCGCGTCTGACTACCACCACCACACGAAGCACTGCATGGACCATATTCCATATGTGTCCAGGTGTAAATATCAGGAGTGCTTTGACTTAAAGAATCCGGAATGCTATATTCGTAGTCAATGCTCGCATTCTTATCTTGTACAAGCATCACAATGTAAATGGCTTCTGTGATTGGACCGCTGCAAGTTAACTGATCAGGGGCCGCAAATCCAGCTGGCCGACGCTGATAACTCCACCAGCAGCCGGCATAGAACATTGGACGTGGAAAATCAATACGCCAATTCCCGTTAAGATAGTAGTGACCAGTCAAGTTTCGGCAGGCTAAGTAGTTATTCGAGGGTGCAGTCTCCTCAATGCGAATATTAGTTGCACCACCCGGCACAAGAAGAATATCATTATAACCAGCGGCTAAGTTGGATGTGCTGAAAGTATCAGCTATGGTTTTGCAAGTGCTGCCATCTCCATTGCACTGTCGGCATTTGTCCTCCTTAGCATTTGAGCCCAGCATCATGTCACAGCCCACTGGTTGACATTTACCGTCTACACATACGTCGAAATCCTTGTCATTGCAGCGAGTGCCATCAATAACCTTTTCCTTTTGACGATAATAGAATCGTTCACCTTGTGGCATGCAATTTAGTTCGCAAGGATTTGCTGCATTCATGTATGGTACCCAGTTATAGAACACGCCATCAAATTGAGTCCGATTAAATCGCGCACACTGCTGGGCACGAAAATCTGGCTCATCTTCTGGACAATCTTGCGTGTTGCATGAATAGTATCGCCGGTTACCGCCTGTGCAAATTGGGTCACGCTTATAACTGCAAAGAAATTACATATTAATATTTCTTTCTGCCAAATTTGACTATTTTATGTCTAACTTACTCTGTACGCAGGCACTCACGCGTCTGATAAGACACGCCACCTCCACATGAACGTGAACACTCTGATGGGGAACTCCAGCCAGTCCATTCGTTAGGATCGTCACCCTCACCCCCAGGTGTTACTGAGCTCTCTGGTAGAAACAAATTAGCCCCATTTTGTCGTTTATGTCGCAGACCATGCTAAATATAATAAACACAAAATTCTAGAATATAAATCACATACGACTAAGGATATACTTACAAATCTGGAATTTGTCTTTTGTACGCAAACAAGGAATATAAACACTATCAAGGCCGTTGATCTGCGAATAAAAGAGAAATATTGAAATTAAATTCGAACGAATAAATCATATTTTTCGGTTATTATTTTTATTTTTTAAAATTCTGAACCGTAATTGAAATTCAATATTAGTTTCAGCCTTAAGAACACTTAGTAGAATATCATTAGATCACGCTACTTAACACCTGCAAGAGGTTACATGAAGGTCGGCCTTCTGTACTTTTGGACGCATAATCTTCTTTGTTGACTAACGGTACATAAACAAGACATAATTTAGAAATATTTCCCGCCGATTTGCCAAAAACTCCGCCGACAAAGTAATGAAATATATGATTACGAAGTAGACATGATGGCGCCAGCCTTGCCCAAACGTAATCTTCCAAAGCTTACCGCTCTTATGCAAGGATATGGTATGAACAAATATGTCAAAACTATTCAATGTTGTGATTTTATTTGTTCATTCTGTGTAGGTTTCGTTAGTTTCTATTTTCTTTTGACTTTTGCTGCTTGGTGCGTTGCCAATTTAATTTTGGTCGCTGCGTGCGATTTAAATTCGACTGAAATGCAGCTTTGTTACACTTCGTCGCCTCTTTGTGCGACATTAGTGACAACACTTGGCGCTGCGGGCGCGCTGGCATTCCAGTTGCCACAGTGTAGCGACACGATGCGCAGCAATAATAAATAATCATGAATCCTCAACACGCCACCAATCGGCAAGGACACCTATGGACTTGGTGCAGCGCCTTGTGCGATGCGTCTTGGCAGACATGGCCTCAAAGTTTATTCTAAGATTGCAGCACATTTCACGGACCATTGCACGTAGAATTGGATGAGGCGACAACATGCCTGCAGCAAGCAGTGTCATACATGCCTGCCGCATCACGCATTGGCGTTTTGGGGTCCAAGCGCCTGGAGCTTTTTTGGTCGCCGGAAGCACGCTGGATAAGTTTATGGGCGCGTGCCTTAATTATGTGCTGCTTTATGCTGAGGCAGCGCAACTTCACAATTCGTTTGCTGATTACGCAAAACACAATTCACGCAATGAACGTAAATAATCAGCCATAAAATAAGTTTGTCTGTACATACAAACGTATGTCTTTGTTATTTTTTATTATACGAACTTGTTTCGAAAGCGTTAGCTTCAGCGGAAGCCACGTGACAAGCACATAAACATTTTGCTCGCACAATCAATTCGGGCTTACTCGAGACTCAATGCAGATGCCAGACGATGTACGATATAGTACCCGCAGCAGTACCAAATAAAAAATAAACCAAACAATCAAAGACATATTTGCACTGCCTTTGAAGTTTTTTCTGGTCGATTATTTAGTGTATAGAAACGTGTCAAAGCAAAAAAAGTCAAAAGATCAAAAGTTTGTAATTGTAGAAATATAGACATGTCGTTTGATCTTCATCTATCATAAGGTCATCTTTGTTGTTGTTTATACAGCACGCTAAAATAAAAAGTTTAATCTTGATCCGTGTTACACGAAGTCAATGCCGCTTAATATAGCACATGAGAGTCAATTAGTGGATTTTGTGAAACAATGGCAACGTTTTACTAGCCAGAGAACGTTTATCAAGGTTAAAGGACCGAGACAATGGTGTCATTGTTCGCTCTTGGCACAGCCGCTTGTCAGATTGCCACCTATATCAGACCGCAGCCCAACTGACAAAAGTGGAAGCGCAACAAGTGCTCTTCGATGACAGGCACCTCGAAGATTGCCACTAACAGTGCCTGAACCACATAAACTTAGTTTCGATATACGCTAACAAAAACGTACAGGAATCCAATGAAAAACTAAACAAACTATCGTACACGCAACACACATTTCATATGCCAGGCGCCGTTGCGGCACTATACAAGCAGATACACAGAGACACACACAAATAACAAGTCCCAGATTAACGAAAACAGTGAAAATCGAAATAGCCAATTGCCCATTGACACACATTTTCCACGCACTTGCGGTCTTAACGGTGGGTGTTGTTATCACATGCGGTTGCGTGCACCAAACACATTGCTGTTTATTCAAATGATTCATCGTGAGCCCAACGATACACACGTGAGTCCACACATCCAGCTGTCATACTTAAGATCGCACCGTATATGGAATATTTTCCCATGGCACTTGATTAACCTAACAAGCTATATTTCGATTCATTCTCTTTCACTCCAATTGCACTCATGAGTCGCCCCATGTATGCATGTTAGTGTGTGTGCATGTTTGTTTAGATAGAGAAAAGAAAGCCAATGGGGAAGTTCATGAAAGTATGAGCAACAGACAAACTCCAACACAAAAGTACTGCAACACTCCAATAGTAGATTGCATCAGAATGCAATGAATCTTTGTAAGCGAAATTTGTGTTGGGAGCAGCATATGAAAGGAACGGACAGGGAAGACAGTCGTTGAATGCTTAGGCCGAGCAACTTCAGAATGTTATTTATGGACGAGTGAGTAGAGACGAACCGCGCCCGTTTTTATACAGTGATGTGTCCAAATGCATTTCAATTAGGATCCAACAGAGATGCAATTGAAATGTGCGATGCTTGTTCTGTGGGGTCTTTAAAGAGCGCTATAATGGCAAGCTATTTATATACGAACGGCATAGATTTTAATTGGAGTATAATAAAAAAGTAAATGGATTCTGTTTTCGTAGAAAATATAACTCCAGTACTCTTTGACAAACTAAATACACGCTCACGACAGCAACAATTTCATAAAATTCATTCTTTTTTAATAAATATTATGACAAAAGTACAGCATAGTAAAATATAAGAAAATATTAATAGGACAAATGTAAGTGGAGTTGCTAAGTAACCATGGCGTGTCAATGGATACAACTCACGCAACAGCATCATCACTAACAGCATCGCGCTGCTCGAATCGGTTGACACAACAGTGATAGACGCCGATCTGGGCTCGCCAATGGAAATCCACGGCTCAAAAGTAGAAATAAATTTTGTATTATCGCGTATGCTGGGAACGAAGGCAAATGCCGAATAGGAACGGTGCCGTCTATCAGCGCTGAGGACGCGGCAACTAGTCCACGTTGCATCCATGTTCGATGATGGAATGCTGCAGTACGCAAGTTGACTTCATTGACCGCACTAAGTGCCCTGCTGTGGCATATGGCTGCGCCTTTTCTTATAGTGGGAGCGTACAAATGGCGATGCGCCTGAGGCATGCAACAATGCGGCGGTGCTATGAAGTTTAATAGGAAAACGTTCGAGATTTAATGAAATCGTTTAAAAGCACAATTCTATTGCTGCATTCGAAAGTGCCCAGTTGGCTTGGCTATTTAACATGACAGCGTTGTGTAATGGAAAGGCAAAGGAAATCAGGCGGTGGCGCTGCGTTTTGTTAACACGCTTCAAGTATAAACGTGCATTTAAATTACAATTATGTGAAACGCGCTTCTTCATTAGTCGATGGTGCTTGCGATGACGGCAACCGTGTTGGTGTCGCAGTCGGTGTCGAGCTAAACTGGCGGAGACAATGCAAAATCTTGCCACACTTGTGCATATATGCCTACGCACAGCACACAATCACACACACACACATAAATAAATGCGTTTGCATATAGTACGAATGGAATTTAGTATGCGCTAACGCAACTTACCATATTCCAGCCTGACAATGTAGCTGACTGACTGACGCTTGTCTATCATGCAGTTGGAGCCAGTTGGAGTAGGACAACGTCAGTGATGGCACAGACGAAGTCGAAGGCGAAGACGATGTCAGCGGAAGTAAATGTTTGCATTGTTGAAATTTTAATTGCATTTGCATAAAGATACACAAGTACACACACGCATAAATAGAGTAAAAGCTAACTGAGTGTTTATATGCCCGCAACTGTGTACGTTTGTGTGTGTGTGTGTGTGTGTGTGTGAGAGTTGCTATTGGCTAAAATTAAACATTTGAGTATGGCATCAGGTCGCCAGCTTTTGCTGCTGCGGCTGCTGTTGCCTTTATGGCATCCTGTCGACTGCAACTCTGTTGCAATTGTCAATTTCAAAATTAATTAAACTTAATTGAGTAGTGAAAACAACAAACAAACGTTAACGTGACAAGACGTGACTTGACGTGACGTGACGTAAACGCACTCTCAGTCGCCCTGGAGTGTCAACCTTATTACTTACATAAGCCAATAGCAATAACAAAGTCTACAAACGAAGTTTAACTGCAAAGACAAATCAACAAATATTATATTTGTCATGTGTTGCTTTCATTATTTTTGTTTTTTTGTTTCTTTTGAACCAACAAACAAACAAGCACTGATCCAAGAGACATGGTGAAGAGTGCCGGTGATTTCAAACTGACGGTAAAACGCATGCAACAAGCTGGTCCCGTGGCCTTACTGACCTATTAAGTTGCATATGATCTCAGCATGCACGTCTCATTTGTTTTTTCTTGTTTACAAATGCTTGCACAGATTACGTCAAGTATTGGCGTACACTAAAAGCATGTACCGCTGCCTCAAGTGTGAGTGTGTCCGAACCGAAGTGAAGTGGTGATGGTAAGGGGACTCACCGGCTTTGTTTGATTTACATATTTTGCAGTGTTTCGAAAAACTTTAACCGGTGTAGTCACTCACTTGCCACACTTAAGTCTTATTTGCACAAATGATGCAAAATCTGACGTTGTTCGTTAGCTTACAGCTACAACAAACAAATGCAACGCTAATTAGAACCTTTGGCCTAGACTGTTTAAAGCTCCAGCGACTTCTCTGGCAAAAACTGTTTGGAAAAAAAAAATAAGTACTGTTAATATTCCTACAGTAATAATTCATCAATTTAACGTTCTTATTGATTGATAAGTATTTCTCGGGCTGAACTCACTTAATAAATGATCTAAAAATAAATCGGAAATACCAACACAAAATTAATTAAACATAAATAAATTTGCAATAAAACTATAAGTTATTTTTCAACTGTAATTCTTGAAAATCAAAAACTTTGGCTAACAAATCTTCCAAGAAAATCAAACCGCGTGAGTGGGCGTTTCGAGGCTTTCAATTTGTGGCTAATGGAACCAAAGGTGCGTATAAGCAACATTGGCCAAATTTATTATGCCCACATCGGGCTAATCTTCACAGGAATCTTCACTCACCACACCCCCTACCACTCTAGCGCCAAGCAAACTAACAATAAAAGAAACAAAAACTCTTCACGCAAATTAACGATTAAATGCTTACTTAATGCCAATGAGCGCGAAACATAAGCAAACAAGTGTACATGTTTCAACACATAATTAACATTGCTAGAACTTATAAATATATTTACAATGTTGTCCAACAAAAAGTGAATGAAATAAAAAAATTCAAGGAAATGTTTGAATAACATTTGGAAAACGCGAATGAATTACACATATTTTTAAGACTCGCATAGATACATGTGTGTGTTTCTTTGAAATATTTGCTTCTTCATTTATTCGTGACTAAAAGGAAAAAAAAGTGCGATTTGTGGATCGAAATGAAAGCGATAAGTGATAGAGGCGAAGGCGAAGGCAAGGCGTTGGTCTTTGGTCACTGGTGATTGTTTATAAATTATCTTTGACCTTACTTTCGCTTGGATATCGCATAGACTGCTGGACTTTGGTTTACCACATTACCACATATTTAGTGGTGGTAATATATCATGTATTTGTGACATAACAGTTTGCATGAAGTGAAAAATCAAATAGCCAAAATATTGTTAACCTACTGTGGCACAGATATATTTGCGCGCAATAAGAATGCCCACGTGATTCAGACAACTTTTCAGTCGTGCAAAGTTGTTCTCTTTGAAGGTTGCATGATTCTTTTTTTGCCGTATGCAAGTTCATTGGCTTCTTATTTATGTTTGCCACGGCGCTGAGTTCTGTGACGTGACTTGAAGGTGTCTACCACACTTGGCCACTTCCACCGCAAATGCTTGACCGCAACACGAGACGACACACACACACATACAGAGACATGCACCGCGCCGGACACACGCACCAAAAAGGTCTGCTTAAAATGTCTCGTCAAGACTACAGACCAACCAATTTGATTGCAGCAGACATGTTTGTGCGTCTTCGCGCGCACAGTAATTATCATGACTATCATCAACATCATTATCATCAGCATGATCATCATCAGCATTTTCGTTGCCAGTGTCATTATCGTCATAAAAATGTGCGTCACGTTGCAGGCAGCAAGTCAGACAGCAGAACCAACAAACGAACCCCTTTGGCAAAAACTTCACTCATCGAACGCGAAAGCAGAGCGTCCAAATATGTTGTGGCATTGCATTGTCTTACTTGTTGCAACCTCGTATCGTCTTTCTACACTTTATTTTTTCTTACTGCTTACTTCTTATTTTTGGTTTTTTGTTTTCTTCGTCGCGTTGCGCGCTGATCTTGATCGCCGCGCTTGTCGAGATTCAAATATTTAACTGGCGAATTTCGTAATTTTGAGGATTTGTTGTGACATTTTTCATTTCTTATTTTGTGTTCTCATTGTTTGTTTGCGCTGCAAGGCGCTTTATTTGGCATCGTTCTGGTGCCGCGCATCCTTTTATCTTCCGCGTTCGTCGACCTCACTCTGTCGGATGACTGTCGGCTGACTGTACCAGCGCTACTGTCCAACGAATTCCTATTGACTTAATTATGCGCATATGAATTAACATATTTTCCCGTTCGGCTGCTCTGCTGCGTCGCTACATAGGACGAGTATCTGTGCCTCTGTGTGTGTGTGTGTGTGTAGAACGAATCCAATCGGTTGCAGTCAAGACTCAGTTAGGCTGTCAGCGGTTGATTTAGCGCGGCAATTATGCGAGTTTATTGCACGAGTTTGATGCTGATGCGAATGTCTACGACTAATGACTAATTAAATGCGGCGCTGGGCGAAAACGTTCAACGAAATGCTTCGCGGCATCCTTTATTAATTAGGCGTAAAAGAACATCATATTTTGCTATGAAAAGGCGATTCTGCGAAATAATCGTCGAGTTCAATGTACAGTGACGATGGTGGTGGCTCTTCTGCAGAAGCTTCTTTGAACACATGTTGCATATGCAACGAAGACGACTGTCTTCCTCAATGCAGCGGCACAGCCAAATGATGCCAATGATGTCAAATTCTTTGCCGCGCCGCGCTACACCATCCTGCACGTTTGCAATTCATTCGTATTTGCACACTTCATGGATCAGCGAGTTGAACTTGAGTCGCGTATGTAACTGATCCATGGCATTCGGCTTGGACACGCATGGCTTAACGCCCCCTCGCCTCGCCATGCCCGGCCTCTTCGACCCTATGTTATGCTACGCAGGACAACAACAACGACGTTACTTGTTTCGCTCCGGCATGCCGGTCCGCCTGTCCGCCTGTCCGCCTGTCCGCGAAGCGATCTAAAAGCATCTGTATCTAACGCATGTATGTAGCTGTATTTGCCACATCGATGAGTCAATGAGAATGCACACAAATGCCATGCCATTGATATTTTCACTTTATTGCAGTCATTCTGCAGTCGGTCGGTTGGTCGGTTGGTCGGTTGGTCTGTTGCTGCTTTTTCTTATGTCTTTATCAAGTTTCAATCACTTCCTGTGCTGGATTTTCGCACGCCCCAACATTGCAGCGTTCGTGAGTTATATTGGTCTCTGCCATGGCACATGATTTTGATCAGATGCTTTTGTCGATTTATTTACACAATCTGCAATTAAAACATATTATGCAATGCGCGTGTTTGCATGTGCGTGTGTTCTTCCCCCACAGTGTGGGCTTATTTTGTTAGCCATGCCCAAAGTAACAATCATCATTTTCAAATACTTTGCTCGTTTCTGCTTTTGGTTCACTACACTGAGTCTGTACTGTATTGTTTTAACATAAACTTTTCGCAATGTTTAATTGTTTTTAGAAAGAAACAAAAATAAACTCATAAAGTTAATAAACATTCGTTATTTCACGTATCTGAATTTAGTGCTAATTTCTCGTGAGTCAAGCTGAAGAAGCATGCACCGGCCAAAGAAAATGTTCAAGGCAATGTGTGCTTCTTTCGAGCCAAATACTTGCAGAAGCCCTTAGCCAAAGCGTACTGAGACCGGCTTCAGTAACAAGTTCAATGTCAGTTAGCCGTGTGTAGTTAAACACGAACATAAAATGGTTTTATTGTCAAGCAGCAGCTTGGAACAAAGCGAGTTAATGTTTTAATAAGACTTTTAACCCGCTCGGCATAGAAAAGAAAGAAAGGGCAAAAGAAAAAGGCGAAACTCAAATTAAATTGTTTTTAATGCGAATCATGACGAATCATGAGCTGCAAACTCTCAAACTCTTTGGGACAAGTTAAATCACAGCTGGCTGTGCGGGCCGTTGCCTGTGATGTCATGTGTTGGCCATATTTCAACTAGCTGCGAGATATGTCAGATAAGTAAATGTCTTGTGATGCGAACCATTTTCCCTTTCAAGTGGCAAGCCGACAAATATTTTCGCGAAAAACTTCAAAACGGACAACAACAACAACATGAACAAACGAGGCCCAACTATGCGCGTCTGTCCGTTGTGTCTGAGATTCTAATGAACGCTTTTTAGTTTTTATGTCTGGCAAAAACTCTGCACACACAATACTACAATGTGCTGTGCGCGCGTACATCGATCATGTGTGTGTGGCTAAAATGCTACAAAAACAAATACAAAAATAAAAGTAGAAAAGAGTTTATGACTTTGGCCAAAAATAAACGCACGCAATTTGCGGTCAACTGAAGCCACCGAGGCAGCAAAGATAAATAAAAAGATTGGTCGGTTTGAAATTCTTTCGAGAGTACTAAAATGAACAATTGAAACCGAAATCTTTCAGCGCATAAGGAACGAAGCGATCAAAGATCGTTTATGTTATTGGGCAGTCAAATGAAGCGTGCTAAGCAAAACAAGAACTTTGAACTGTTCACACACACACACACACACACACAAATACGACATGCAGCAAGAAATCGGCCACGAATCGTTGATGGTAACCACTGGCTGATCTGCCAGCAGGTGAATCGGCCAGCTAACTTCAAAGCATCGCGCATCATCGAACTTGTACACACACACATATATACAATATGTATCTCAACGCACTCCGCGCAGTTCATAACTCGTGTGCTTTGTGCTTGCGTTCGTTCAATTGTTTCATTTGAAAATAAATATTTACATTAATTTCTCTATTAAATAAGAATCTCTTCTTTTTTTCATTAAGTGTTGCAAACAATGTTGCTCCGAATTGGCTATTGATATGCTTAGCAGCGAGCTGAAGGTGAATCTTTGACTGAGTGAGCTCATTACTCACACTCAAAAATTAAGGAAATTGTGTGGAAATATAATTTATCATGAAATTGTTTTCACGGTACTTTTTCCAATCGAACTTCTCATGAATTGCGTGTGTGTTTATTATTTCGTATCTATGTAAATTGATGGCATTGCTTAAGTCAAAAGTCATTTGTAATAAATATTTTTTCTATTTTTTTTTTATAATAATAGAAGTCTTATTGATGGATTTTATTTATTCTTTCTGCAAAATAATTGGCCTGAAAACATTGTTTGATTTCGTTTCATGTTAAAGTTAATAGAGAAAGAAGAGCATTGTAACTCTTATACAATTAGGGAAAAATTACACAACTCAGAGAAAAAACTTTAGCAAATTTCATTAACTTTTAGCTTCAATTAATTTCATTTCGCAATCAGTTTTCTTTTTTGCAATTCAGATGCAAACACGTTTGCTACGATAATAGACACAAGGACACAAGTGCCGCAGTCAACACATTGGTAATATCATGAAGGAGCGCCAACGGATGCGATCACATTGATGCGCAACAGGAAGCACGTACAAAACGATGAGGCACACACCAGCACACACACACACACACATACAGCCACCCACATGTACATACATTGATGTCCTGGCTGTGCACACAGCACAGCACAGTCAGTGCCAGTAGCACAGGACATGCTCGCATACAATAACTGGCATGAGAGTAATCAACGCTAGACGCAGCACGGCACACCAGAGCAGAGCAGAGCAGAGCACGCGCTTCAAGTGTTTGCGCATGTTTTTAAGCGAAATTAAAATTGTCATTGACACAGTAATTTGCGGTCACACAAAAGGAATCAATTTCACAGCACTGATTGTGTTTGCTTCTATGTGCACATACAATGCTACATACATATGTGATTGTATGTGTGTGTGTGTGTGTGTGTAAGTGCGCTTTTAAATGATATATTCTATGTAAAGAATGTGTGATTTATATTCTTACCGCAAACGCCTTGATAAATCCATTTTGGCGTTGATAATTGTCGTTATCCTTTCGAACTGCCAAACGCAGGCACCGACAGCCTTTCGCCTGACTGCAGCTTCTTCTTCTTTTGCTTCTTCTTCTTGCTCGTCTCACTTGTACTTGAACGAATCAATCAGTCAATCAATCACTCAAATCAACACGTAAAATAAATCGCACACAAATTTTTATTTGCGCATATCCTTGAGCGTTAATTATTTAACGCGGCAAATATTTTCTTCGCTTCTATAAATTCGAAAAAAAGAATTAAACTGTTTTTATCTTTTTTTACATTCAATTTAATTTTCTTTTTTATAGTCTACACTTTTGTTTGCACTTGTTACGCATTTTCAATAGAAGTATTTTGAACAATTAATTGTACGAGAGTAATATTTATAACACAAAGGATCAAACCACAACGGCAACTGCAGAGCAGTTATTTGCTTTAAGGTTGAGGATCGTTCGAGGTCGTATCCGTTAATTCATGCGCCTTATAAGGATCGGCGCACGAGTCACGTTCGTCTTGTGCGCTGTGCAATAAGCAACTGACTGATTGAAACGGACGACCGATCACGATCACGATCGCTGGAGCTGAGTGAGAGTGGACGCGTGCGTGTGTGAGTATGTGTGTGTGTGTGTGTGTGTGTGTTATGCGCTCGGTCGCGTGTGGAGGCAACGACAGCAACAGCAACAGCCGCAGCTTCCAAAGTCTGGAAACAGCGGAAAGAAGCAAACAGTAGCATGGAAAAAACATAACAACCGATAAGAGAGATGAAGCTGGCATATTGCCCCACTGTAGCTCACATCTTTCTCGGTAGCCTTTTGTTTTTTTATTTTTTTTTTTTTGTTTCCGGTTTTTTTTTGTTTTTGGCATAACACACTTATCACAAACACACACACACACACACGCATACAGCAAGAAACCAAAGTGGATAAAGCTCAATAGTTGCCGTTGTGATAGTCGCTATTGTTTTAGTTTTAATCAACTCACTTACTATGACTTTAACACTTAATGTTTATCGCTCTAAGTGCGCATGTTTCTTACACACAATTCTAAGCAAACCGATCGACTTGAGCCCCAATGTCAGACTGAATGCTGTCGAAAAGGCGTCTGCGCAGAAATCCAGATCCAAGAAAACACGCACCGCGCAGAGAGTGCAAGAGAGCGTGTGAGTAAGCGAGCATAAATGCGCAAAAATGTACGTTCGTTGATCTCTTTTGGAGTTGCCCGGTTTGTGCACCAAATGCACTGACAGGCAAATCCCGTAGAAACTGCAAGATGAGCAGCAAGCGTGATTTACTGTCGCTTTAACTATTGCCGACCAGAATAGCAACGACTTATTTTATGCACTTTCGTCATGATCCCCTGCAGGCGCAAGTTGGTTTTCTTCATGTCGTTTTGCTTTTCAGGGAATCCCACCCGCCACTAAAGACCGACTCGATTCGACTCGACTCGAATCGACGGCAACACATGTTGACAGCATTCACAAAACGGCCCCGCCCGTTCACACATCCTTCAGACGTCTCGCTACTGCTCAAGCGCAACGATCCTGTTGTGGCATGTTTGTTTTGGGCATAATTTACACATCTCGTTCACTTTAATTGTTGAGGCGGCGACATTAAAATAAAAGTCAAATTACTGAAAAATGTGCACATGTGCAGAGCGAACCATGGCAGCCGTGCCAGGGCCGTGTGGTCTTAATGTACTCTCCCCGAGGGCCTATTTTTAACGTATTAATAATTTAAACCCATTTACTTAATGAAACACTTCAATGCAGATACTTTCAATACCAGAAAAGTTTGTTTCGATAAGTCTGATTCAAATCGAGTTCTCCTTCTAAAGTAGAGCGGACTGATAAGCGACACTATCAAAATTACAGAAAAACGTGCACATCATGTCTCATCTTTTTTTGACCTTTTTTGCGTTTTCATTCATAATTTCAGCATTCATTGAGCACTTTGCCAATTAGTGCAATTCCGGAAGCCGCGACATTGACGGTTATATATGTGGTTTCATGGCGACGGATGGAAATGTGGTCTCATTATATCATACCGGATGTAAAATTCATATATATGTTCTGTAAATTGTAGATTGTTTAGGAATTCGGTTAAATGTAATATGTACATTTTTTAATTATATGTCATATGCAAAAACAATACTTTCCCACAAATACGATATGAGTTTCCGCCTTCTGCCTTTATTAGTGAAATAATGAAAAGTAAAAATATGTTATAATACTGAACCATTTCCGTTTAGAGATTATATAATAAGTTATCAGTTCCTTGCTAAAAATACTGAATTTAACTTGAAAACAAAAATCCTTCAAATCAGAATAAATATTCGGTGCTACAGAAGTTTGAGCACTCTTCTCTCAATAAATTTTAATGAATATCCATTAAGTTAAATGGGGGAGTTGCTTAAAAATCAACAGACTATTGTTTGGATACGTCAAAATTATATTTTCATTTTTCAATTTGAAAATAAATTGTCATATAACGATTTGGAACCCATTTCATTTTAGTAGACAAAATACAATACTCAGACTGACGTGGGTAAGTCAAGATTTTCCATCAAGCAAAAGTCTTAAGTGTGTTGCAAAAATCACGGATAGCCTATAAAAATCACTAATTAAAGGGTATACAAAAGAAAATAAAATTGTTTTTGCTAAACGCGCGCTTACTTGTTTGCTTTGACCTATTTATATACCAACATCCGCTTAATTAATAACGCATTTTAGTGAACACAAGTATAGTCAAAAGACCTCTAAACAAGAGTTTAATTTCTGTAGCTTGACAATTGCTGCCGGCTATTGATAAAAGCTGATAAGGCGTTGGTTCCGTTCGGTGCGTTCGCTATGATCTGGTTTTGGTGGGCGACATTTATCCTAAGACCGCGTTTTGAGTTTCATGTGGGTGAAGGGTGACACTAACACTATCATACATATCAACATTCATTTCATTTATACAAACTCAATGATCTAGAATTCTGTGAATGAATAACAGGAAATAGTTTTTTGTTTTTGTTTTCATTTTCATTTTTATATTTTTTTTTCAACTCTTTCCGACGTTTTGTTTTACTGAACTAAGTTTCGCATGAGTGTGATAACGGTTGAAAAGTACTTACAATTGTAAGCATAACAAATGTGGAAAAATGCGCCGTCAGTTAGGTATCAGCAATGCAGCTGAATGTGACACTGCAGCCTGATGCCAAATACGACAGCAAGTTTTGATTTAGAAGCCCGGATCCCAGTCGGTCTTTTGTTTCTCCATGCTTGTAGCATAACAAACGATCGTGTCTCCCGCTTGTGGCACCACTTTCGTGTCTTTTAATCGTAGGCCACACTCGACATCTTTTTTAATGGAATCTACTTCGTTTTTAAGGTGACGCATGGATTCTAGCCCGCCTTCGTAAACAATTTCATCGTCGCGAAGTAAACGAAACTTTTGCGCTTTCTTCAATACACCTTTTGTGCATCGACAGCCGGCAACAGGAATCTCCTTGCGTCCTTCAGTGATGAAGAATTGTTGCAGTACGCTGGCCTCGCCTAGTGGTTCTTCCACTTCAACTGCTGGCAATTTGCTACTCAGCTCCTCCTTTAAGTCATCAATTAACCGATAGATGACATTATAGTCACGCACACTAACATCTTTTGTTGCCGCTTTACCTGTCGGCGTCTCAACCGAGAAGGCGTAGATGATAGCATCAAATGCTTTCGCCAACTCTATGTCGCCCTCGGTCACATTGCCGACACCATAGTGCACAACGTCAAGGCGACACCGTTCGTTGCTTGTGTACGTTTCCAGTACATCTAGTATGGCTTCTACTGAGCCATGCACATCACCTTTGATAATGACGCTTACTCGCGGAATGCCATCATCATCATTTATTTCTTTGGTTCGCTGACCATACCGCATTCGAAAGCGACCAGCCAAGCGACGTGCTTCGCGCTCCGCTCGATATTTAGCCAAATGTTCTTCTTCCTTTTTGCGTATTTCGTCAACGGCGACTTCTGCTTTCTCCTTCTGTGCTTCTTGTTCCCGGAATTTCAGAACTGAGCTCGCTTTTTTCTAAATTGAAAGCAATTAACATATTTTGTTTAATTAGTTCTAAAGTGACTGATTACCTCTGATTCAACTTCAAGTATGATATCACCAGCTAAAGGAAGCTCACGCCAACCAAGTATTTCCACCGGCGTTCCAGGCTCTGCCTGATTGAGTGGTTGGCCATTATGATCGAAAAGACCCCGAACTTTTGCGTGCGCTAAGCCACTCACTAGCACTGCACCTTTTCGCAGCGTTCCTCGTGAGACTATGGCCGTTGAGAGCTTGCTACAAGCAGATTGTATAATTTGATGTACTTATTTGATTAATCTGTAGCTACTTACCCTCTGCGTGGATCTGTTTTGGATTCAACAACAACTCCTTCGACGAGTCCTGTGTAATCTGCACGCAAACCCATAACAGTAGCCTGTGTGCTTACAGCCTCAGCGAGTAGTTGCAGATTTGTTCCTTTTAGGGCAGATACTGGTATGACCTGCACATCGCCGCCATGCTCCTCCAGCGTCAATCCCATCTGTGTCAACTCACGTTTGGTTTTTTCCTAAAAATAATGTTTAAACTTTATGTTTCAATGAAAACTGCATGAACTCACTATGTCGGCCTCGGGCTTGTCGATTTTGTTGAGCGCTACGATTATTGCCACTAAAAGTAAAAACAAAAAACCATTAAGAAACCATAATTTTAAAACATTTTTAATTTTACAAACCATCCGCTTCCAGTGCTAATTTAATGACTTCACGCGTTTGTGCCATCACTCCATCCTCGGCAGCCACCACTAGCACGATTATGTCCGTTGCATCAGCACCGCGTGCGCGCATTGCACTGAACGCTGCATGACCGGGCGTGTCCAAAAAGGTCACTCTTTCGCCGTTCTCCAGTGTCACGGTGAATGCACCAATGTGTTGTGTAATGCCGCCTGCCTCGCCAGCAGCGACATCCGCTCCTCGCAGTGAGTCCAATAGCGTCGTTTTGCCGTGGTCCACATGACCCATAACCGTTACAACAGGTGGTCGGGGCTTAGTCTCTTCTAATTTTGCAGGCGGTCGTGGAGCAATATCGCGTTCTTTCAGCTCAGTATCCGAAACACTATCTGGTGCTGCTACAACCCTTGTCTTGCTTCCCAATTTGTTGGCAATCTCTTGAATGATCTTGAGGTCATCCAGACGCGCCTTTGGCTCAATATTATCTGCTCCGCGTACATATAGCATAGCCTCTTGCACATCATCTAATAATTAACAATCGTCAGTATGCATTCTCATTTATCAATATATTCAATAATAACCCAATGACCGCTGCAGAGATTTAGCTAATTGTTCAACCGTCATATGACGCCATATGTTTACGACATCCTTTTGTGCCTTCTTCGGCGAATACTCGATAATTCTAGGGGATTTCTATGTAATTAGTTAGGGCATTGACAATTGAAGTAAACCATTTAAGCTCGATACCTTCTCCTCGGCGGTCTTCCTGCGTTTGTAAACAATGTCAGTGGTGAAAAGACTCCTCGCTGGTTGATACCTGAAAGGATACGTTCCCGTAGCTTGGCATGTGTTGCTTATGAGTTCAAAGGCAGGCAGTGTCTTGTACAGTCGTTGCAGATACTTAATTCTAAGCATTTTAATTTAATTATTATTAGTTATTAAAAATTACAAAACCGCCGATTTATAACCTTAAATGCGAACAGCTGATCAGCTGATTGAGCCGCCAAAACAGTGCTACGCTAATCATATATTATTGACGCATGACTAGTAGTACGTAGTTACGACATACAACAATTCAACGCAGTGGATTCAATCAGGAACAGAATGCAAGCCTTAAGCAAACAAGAACGCCACCTAGCGAGGAAAATCGCCAACTTGCGCTGTATGCGGCATGTTAGCAACATTCAGTTTCTCTGAACTTGAAGGCGAATTCCATATTGACTTAGCCCAACTGCCGGTACAACTGCACTGCACATTAGGCTAGTTTTGCACAATTGTCTCTTTCACAGACACCCTGTCGGCACTTAAAAACCCAACATGCGGCATGTGCCCGCGTGGTTATAAATTGGTCATTTGCTGGAGCAACTTTAATGTTTTGCGTGCTGCATATGACGACATCTGCCGGGACTGCAAAAGTGAAATCAAATCAGAATTTTGATAAGATGGAAGGTTTTTGTCATGGATGTCACAAAGAGTGGTCGTGCTACTCGAGGAATTTTTAGCTGGCGATCAGTGCTGCCAATTTTTTAAAAACAAAAATGACAGATTTGTATTGTAAAACTGGCTGAAGAAAGTCGAAATAGATGGAAGAAAGCGCAGAAAAACGCATCAGCGGCGAACATACGTGAAATAATACAAACAGTATCGTAACAGGGTGTTGACGATCCGGGCAGGAATTCAACTTGCATATGTTCGCTTGAAATATTAGTCTGCCATGAGTCAGTACACCTGTCAGTCTCTAGTTGCGTGGCATGTGTTCGCTGGAAATGACATGTGCCTGTGGCCACTCTTTGTTGCGTCGGATCGACGACATTTTATGGGTCGGTTGTTGCTGCATGTGGCGACTTTGGTGGTAGGGGCTATGTGTTGTACGTGCACGTTGCTTGTGTTGTTATTTATACCAGCCCACGTTTTACCTAATTTTAGAAAGCCGACCGCAAATAATAAATACTGTACAACGACGATCAAAGATCAGTTAGATTATGACTAATTTTGGTTGTCGGCTGTGAGACATTTTGATTGGCTGTCTAGTCTGAAAAATGTAAAAAAACAACCAAAGAAAATGGCCGATTACTTGCGGTCTTGGAACATGTGACTAATCATCATCAAATTGATTATACAAAACTAAGCTGTTAAAGTTTTTTCTTAAGTTATGCAGGATATCTGTCTGCCTCCAAGCAATCTGCCTAAACAATGCAAACATATATTGAAATACTTGTGTAAAGTTCACTGATTTCATTAGATTTTAAGTATGAACTTGGAATCGCGAACGAACACAGCTCCGCACCTTCTGGCGAGCGTCAAGACAACCAGGCACGCTTGCATGCCGCTGCCAATTTGCGAAGTGCCTTCACTCAATCCTACTTGACCCTCATGCTGACAAATGTGTCGCTCTTTCAACTAATTCCTCTTGTCCTTTGCGCTGCAGCAGATGCTTTCTGTTTGCACTTTTCCAACAATTCGAACACGAATTGTGCTGACGACGATGATGGCCAAGCAGGCGAAGGGAAAGGCAGCCAACTGGTGAACTCAAACAACGAAGCATAAGGAAACGAAACTTTACAATTTATCTAGTAAAATGTAATTAGGATCCAACGCAGCGACGCAGTGAACACTCGCCCTTGCCCTTCCCGCCAAGTTGCCCCGCTGCAGCCTACACAAATTGCGATTTAATGCAATTTCAGGCGTTGACGCTGAAAAGTTTAAAGTTATCCTGCAAAGGCGGCCAGAGATGCAAGCGGCGACGTTTGCTGTCTTGTAACGACACGACGTCGCAGATAAAGAAACACAATTTTGAGTCGTTCACTAAGTTCAGACAGCAATGGCGAAAATAGTCAGTTGTCGGTTGCCTGCGCGGCAGCAGCATGAAGGCATCGAAGGGAGCGTTGCCGGTTGTCGTCATCAGCAGCGTCAGCAGCATCAGCAACACTGCTTGAAAAGGGACGTGCGAGGGTTGCACGATTTGTGCATGGCGTTCGACTGAATGCATTTGCAGATGCAAGAAAACTTTTCGATTTGCCCTCGCTGATGACATGCGCAAGAGAGTCAAGGCGACGCATGCACACACACACATACATACACGTGTATGACAGCGAGAGACAGAGATAAATGTGTACACAGGCACACACACACACACACGCACATAAACGAGAAGAGGCAGAAGACACACACACACACCCGTGCTCAGTCGACGAGGCGGAGCAAAGTAAACAAATATGGCCGAAAATGTTTGTTACTCATAATCTGATACAAAATGCTCACAAACACAAGCATACACACACGCACACACTCAGACGCAACTTCGACTTGACTCAGATTTTCATCTTCACAGCAAAATTATTTAGCATCAGCAGAAGCGACGAACGAACTCACCAACACAGACGCGCACGCACTCAGAGCCAGAGCCAGCTGCCGCCCGCAGCCCACTCCCCCCGCTGACCTAACATGCAACCGACAAAGCAATGCCGACAAACTTTGCTCCACGCCTCTTGCGAGCAACTTCTCCACTCATTTCAATGGCGCTTCCTCTTCATCATCGTCGTCGTCGTCGTCGGCACGCAAAGTGTCTCCATTTCAGCGACAACTCTTCAACATTTTTTCTTTTCCTTTAAAATGTACGCATTAAATTTCCACATTTCCACATTCATCAACTTTTTTCTTTGCTTTTGTTCAACGTTTGCAAAATTATGTAATTAAACGTTTCGCCAAATTGTTGGGCAACCCCACAATTGTTGGCTGCGACTTAAACTTCCTTAAATTTTGGCATTAATTCCGTTGCCAAATTCAGTTGCTCACAAGTGTTTGCTGTTGTTGTAGTTGTTGTTGTAGTTGTTAGACGCTTTTGAAATATGATCGTAAGCTGATAAGAGAAGCTCACTTTTGGGTATTAATCGGTATCAGCGCACTTAAATGGGCATTAATTGAACGTTTCGCCTCCTTTCACTTCTCTATTCAAAAGTAATCTAATTAGAATGATTGCTTTGCCAATGATTTTTATTTTATTTTATACATTTCGCGTTTTGTGGGTCAGCAGTTCCCCTTTGATAATACTATCTTTGCAATCTGATTCGTTATCTTTATACGTCTTCTAGGAAATAGTCTGACGTGTTTGTTTTGAATGCTGAAAACAATATATATTGATCACTTTTCAACTGCCAAGCTGTGCCGAAGACACACGTTTATAATATGTGCCGTGAGATATGTGGGAGAGAAAACAATTTGTTTATGGCAATGCGAATTTGCTTATCAACAAACCATTTGTTTTGTTAGAAGAAGCAGAAATATGTTTGATAATCGTTAGCCAACAATTGAGATACTTTTGTTGAAGAGTTGTTGTTGTCGTTGTCATTTTGTCTGTGCGACCGTTGAAGGACTTTCGGTTCTTGTGCAAAGTGCAAATGTGTATCGACAGAAATTAAAAGTTTACTTTTTGAAGAACACTTTCAGTTGAACTTTTGCTTGCAAAGTGTCATTTTCATTTGACGATTGCTAATTGAATATATGTTGAACTAATTAGCTGAAGTCGTTGCTGGAACTTGATGGGCGATTGATTGACTGATTGACTGATTTCTGTTTCCGCACGTTAGAAAATTGCACGGCTGCTTGAACTCAATTATAAAACTCTCAGTTGGCCGAACAGGCAACGAAATATGCAAAATATTCGCCGCCATTTTGCGGACCAGCAACGCTTCTGTTTAATGGTTACTACTTGGCGACGGCGACGGTGGTGGTGGCGGTGGTGTCGGCGGCCTTTGAAGTAATTTCGACTGCACTCGAGTGTCGAGTGTTTTGTACGCCGGTGTCCTAATTGAACGCGACTGCGAATTCGCTGACCAGCGTGGACCACCACGTTGAAATCTCACTCGGCATGCACTTTCGATTGGCCAGGTAATCTCAACAGCATCGACTGCGGCAGCGACAATGATGATCATGTTGACGTTGACGAACTGCTTGAGTTTGGTAAAAAACAAAAACAATATTGACACAGCGGCAAAAGATCGATCGAGCGAGACCGACAAAGGTTCCACCGGCCATCGAGACATGTCATGAGCCGAACACAAATTTATGCATACTCTTGTATGACGTTGAGGAAATGCAATCGCTCAGAGGTGACGATGACGATGACGACGACAGTGACGACGGCAGGTAAGTCTCGACTTACTTGAATTCGCTGTTTACACACATTAGGGCCGACATCCGCCAAAAGCCGCCTTGGCCGCTTGGCCGCTTGGCCGCTTGGCCGTTGGGAAACGTTAAAATTTAAATGTTTTTCCAGTTGCTCAAGTGGTGAATTTCACCTGTGTTCGCTGTGAACTATTGTACTTGATGCATTTGAACATTAGTTGTTGGTCAGCCGCGGCTCCTTTGATTTCAATGCGACCACACACGCTCATGCAGTGCGTCGATCATGATGATGACGAAGATGATGATGATGATGATGATGATGACAAACGCTGAAGTGCTTTTGAATGCCGAATGCCGAATGGCAAATGAAGACTTCGTTGGTGGCCAACACCCAAAACAGCCCAACGCATTGTTGTCCTTCAAGGACTTGTCTAACTGAGCTCGCTCCAAAACTGCCGCAAATAATGTCGCATGCAAGCACCACCGGATGTCACTCTCTAGTGCTCTACATCACTGACAGCTCACAGCTCAGTTCAGTTCAGCTCGTTTCGGTTTGGCTTAGTTCGGTCTCAATGACCGACTGTGGCACGCCCGCTGCCGCCCTCTTCTTTGTCACTATTCATAAATACAAAATATCAAAATATTGTTGCGGTTAACATTCAAGTGCGCTAGCCGGCTCACTCGAGCCGCCCCTCGCCTGCTCTCCTCTCGCCACTGCCAACCGTCGACTGGTCGCTCTTCTGTGTGCTGTCGTCCTCGGGGGAGGTTTCTGGGCGTTCTAGTTGTTATTGTTGCCCACTCAGCCGCTTTTATTTTTTGTGCTGCTGTTTTATTGAAACGGCGCTCAAGTGCCATCGAGATAAATTGTTTGTCCGTCAATCAAAGATGAAAATACTCCGGAAAATGCGAAAATTAAACACAAAACGCCCAATAACAAAAGAAACACAAACGGTTCGGCGGGGGGAAGAGCAGAAAAAAATACAAATTTAGCGAAAGCGAACGAACTCACTGAAAGCATGAAGAGGCAACAGTGACATTGCGGCCTGCCACTTCATACTTCGCTCCTTTTTTGCGGTGGCGAGAAGGTAGCGCTGCGACAACAACAACTAAAACAGCTAACAAAACAACAACAATAACAAAAACCACCAAAGTATGACATGTGCTTGCGACAAGCACAAAAACAAAAACATCCTTCGGTCGCTTTATGCTTGCTGACAGTGACATCGTCGGCGTTGCGTTGTTGTTCTTGTTGCTGTTGTTGTTGTCGACGTCGGTAGTACTCAATTTGCTGTGTGCATAAATAATAATGAAAGCAATAATCATTACTTGTTACAAAAGCACCAACAATAAACCTCATGCCAGAGCCATTGTGCGATTAATCAATTCCTCGCTGGTGTGAACAACCCTAATTTGTATTTGCACACACACACATACACACACACACACGAGCACATATACATATAAGCCTGCATATTCAGATTTCCGAATGCTCGAAAGGTGCGATTGGCTCTGTTGTTGTTCAAGTGCCCAACAGCAAAGCTTTTAAAATCCTTTCAATCGAACTCTGCAAAACTTATAATTTAGCAACGTTTTTATTCCTTTTGTTTATGAAGAGTCTATTAATTTTGCCGGCACTCAAGAGCCCTTTTGAGGCTAACGAACTAACTAATCATGGCTCTGTGTTTTCTTTTATCTTTTATCTTTTGCTTTAATACATGCTTTGCTAAAGTTTTTAGATCTAAGCCAATTATCTTTTTAGACAAGCGTTGGTTTTTTCTTATTGCTTACCAAAATATGACTTATAGCATGCTTCTTGAGAGTCCACAGACACTTTACAAAAAAATTGTATCGGCTGCGACTTGATTGTCGCAGCATCCTTGCCAGTTGGCAGCCAACAAATTTACATTGAAATGCGAGACTCGAACTAATTCGAAAGTTTGATTTTAATTTGTTTTCATTTCACATTAAGTTGTCGCTTCGTTTCTCAATCCGTTTTGGCTACTCGGCACAGACGGACAGGCAGACGGACAGCTTGACTGTTTGTCTCCACAACACGCTCATGGCGTTGTGCTGAGCTATGACGTCGTATCCGTCAATGTTGTATGCACATCCTTAGAGTGGCTCAACTGTCCGTCCGTCTGTCTGTCGGTCTGCTTGTCTGTCTGACGTCTGACAGTGTGAGTGTGTGCAAACTTTTGCCTGATTTTGTGTGCTTTTTACAGTTTTAATCAAATAATTGCACATGTGCTAAATGTAAACATATTTGTTCGATTCACTACACAGACCCAAATACTTGATGGATCCAAGTGACAGTGTGGCGGAGCGTGGCGGGGTGTGAGAAGTCATAGTGGCAGTGTGGCGGCGTGGAAGACATACAGTAATGTAGGGTAAGCCCACGTCGAGAGCCACTTGAGCGAGGCTTCGAAGACACGCCCCAATGACTGACATGCAGCGCTGTGTCTTGTTACTTGACCTCTGTTGGACTCGGGGAAAATTGTGTAAAAATGTAAAATACTAAACAATCATTGAAGGACGGACAGGCAGACAGACAGAGAGACAGACAGACAGGCAAGGCACCTACAATTTTAGGTAGGGACGGTCGAAGACATGAATGACCGAGCGGACGAGGCAGCTTTCGGATAACACCAACTCAGTCAGTGTGTGTGTCTGTGTCTGTGTGTTGAGCTAGCGAATGAACGAATCGAGTGAGTGAGCGTGAGTAAACTGTCAGAATCAGCAGCAGTGAGGAGCGGCAGTGGCAGGAATATTTGCGAATGCAAACGAAACAGGAGAAAGTTCAAACATACAAACAAATGAGCGTGCAAACAGACGATGAAGTGGCAGGAAAGAAAGCATGCGACGCACGAGCGAGGCAGCAAGCAAGAAGGCAAGCAAGCAAGCTTCCAAGCACCAACGATAAAAACAACAACAGCTCCGATGGCGACAGCGGCAACACAACGCATCAGAGCACGACATGATGCCGGATGTTGACTGTCGGAGATTTCGGCGTCGGAGGAGCCGGAGTGGAGTGGCGTGCCGGCGCAGGAACTTGCTGTGAAATAAGCTGTCTTTGAACAGTCATTAAGGCTACACGGCTAGAGCAAGAATGGATGGATGTATAGATGACTGGTTGGCTGGCTGCATGAGTGGCAGGACGAATGAGGCACACATGCAGCAATACAACAATAACTGTTTCAGCATCCGCGGCGCTTTTACATATTCATTACACAGAAAACAAATGCTCAGATCTTAAGAGACTTCATGATAGATGTGCACATAGGCGTAGTCAATGCGGAAAAGACCCTAATTTTAATACTGATCTAACTTAAAGTAAAACTCCTTCCAAGGTTGCTTGGAGAATATCATTTAAGAGCACAAAGTATCAAGAAATTCATATAAGAAAGCACGAACGAGCACCGATTTTCGCTCAGTGTGCCTGTGCAAGAGCAACGGTTGTTGTTGCAACATGGCGAGGCGGGCGGCTGTTGAGGCTGCTGTGCTTTTTTTCGCAACCAATTCGAGCGAAAAAACACTTTACAAATTTTTAATTTCATGTTAAGTTGCAAGCAAAACAAGTGGACGTCGTTCGTCGTTCGTACGTTCGTCGTTCCATCGATGCTGAGTGGGTGTGGCTGACTGTTTGCCTTAGGACAACATTAAGTAAATGTGTAATGAAAAAAAAAGAAGAGAAGAAAAAATGGGCGAGGCGAATGTGTGTGTGCGGCAAACGAACAACAAACAAACAAAACAAGTAAACAACAAATGCGCTCATAACAGACAAACTAATCCCAGGATAATAAGTTCCGTCGCACTACAAACGCCGCGCCACTTCAACACAAGCCGGTGCTCCGTGCTCCGCTCAGTGTCCCAGACGCGTGCGTCTGTTTGTTTGGTCCACGTGGTGCATGGAATGCGCTCCACTGATTGCGGATTAATGAACGTTCCCGAGCCTGGTTCGAAAACGCGCAACTTAACTTAACTCAGCTCAACTCAATTCATCGCAACTCAACTCAACTCAATTCAGCTGAACTTAACTCAACTTTGTTCGATTCAATGCGATACGCTGCGACTCGTTTTAGCTCAGCGCGACTTAAAAAATATTAAAACATTTTGCGACATGTTGACAGATGAATCAAACGCCAAAGGATGCAGCCTGCAGCCATCAACGTGCCGCCGCCGTTATCATCACTGGCAACCTCCTCGTCCTCGTCGTCGTTCTCATCAGCGTCGTTGCCGTTGTCGTTGTCGTCATCATCATCATTATTGACAACAGCGGCGCGCAGTCAACTTCAGCAGGAGGACGGACCAGCAGCAACAGCGGCAACAACAGGAAGGAATGATTTCTTGTGCCAATATTTTGCCAGAGCACACAATTTCGATTTGTCGAGTGCAACTTTGGTGCTCAACGTTCTCAGTGATGTCGTCGTTGTCGTTGTCGTTCCCATCGCCGTTGCTGCCATCGTCGCTGTCACTGTCTGTGGCGCTGTTGTAGTTTTGGTCGTCCTGCCTCGTCCTTGACATCAACGCTGGCTGTGCGCTATGCTAGGGAGCGCTTTCGCGTGGCACTTGCTGCGCCAACAAATGTCAACGAAACGTTGCCGCCTCTTCACTCGCCTCCTCTCGTCTTCACTCGCGTTGTGTCAAAACGAGGCGCAACGAGTCAGGTCGAGTTGAGTTGAGTTGAGTCGAGGATGTTGGCACTTTGTGCTTGCCTTCTTGCTTGTGTGCGTGTGTGTGTGTGTGTGTGTGTCTGTGTGTGTGTGGGTGGCAGCACCACATATACAGAGAAGCTCATTCATGGCTGGTGCTGTTTCTACTCGCTTGCAAATCAAGTGAAATGTTTGCAAATAGAATTTGTCTGTGCTTGCTCGAGTGTTTGACTGAAATCTATATACACACACACACACACACACACACATACACACATTCATGCATGTGTGCGTTTATTCGCTTACTCTGTCCTTTCGCTCTTACATTCTATCCTGCTCTGCCTGCCAGTCTGTCTGTCTGTCTGTCTGTCCGCCTGTCTGTGTCGTCATTCTAATTGTATGTGTGCCTGTGTGTGAGTGTGTGTACATTATGATCAGTACAAATGTGAACATAACTGCACAAATATGTACACAGCAAGTCGTTTCACTTTGCGTCTGAATGCCGCTCCGGCACACACTCACTCTCACACTCACACACACACACACACACACACACTCATACACACACACTCAGTCAGTCATTCAGTCACTCAGTCAGTCATCATCGTTCGCGTCATGTAGCTTCGCCACCCAACACTCCCTGCAGCCTCCTTTAAGTGTATTTGCATTTGAGCATGGCAGTCAATGTTCATGTGTGTGTGTGTGTGTGTGTGTGTAAGCGCGTGAGTGTTCCGCTATGTTGGCGTGTTTGTCGGCATAAGGATTAATTAGAGAGAGTGTGTGCAAAAAATCATTCACTCAATTGGATCATTTTCCAAATGAAAATCAATTACAAAGCAGTTTCAGCTTGTTTTCCAACTTAACAAACTCATATCTTTTTTTCAACAAGAATTCAACTTTAATGACTTGATTGCTTCTTTAACTCAAAGCAAGGACATACTTGCTTGCAATACAAATTGCTGCCATCAGCTAGCAAGCGCCTTAAACCATGCTGAGTCTCAAAGCGAGTCGAGTATTTTGGGATAAATCAAGATGAGTGTTCATTGTTAGTTAGCAAGAGTTATTGTTAAGAAATAAGATTATTACAGAAGTAACAGATAAAGTCTGGCGTATCAGATAATTTCGCTCATCAAAATCATCAACAAAGAAGGGCTCGATCTTTCAGCATTTCAATTTGAACTATCATGCTACAATACATTTCAAATGAGAGTCTCGAAATCATCTTTGGCTTATACATCATTAGCAAGCCGTGTGCATATCTGGCCAACTTGGCCTCGTTATGTTGGCCATTCAAAAGCGTTGAATTCAAGACACAAAGCTTTGTCGGCCGTTGTTCCACAGCCGAAATTAGCATAGAGCATCCGCTACTGTTACGAACGTGACTGAGGCTCTGAGCCACCGAAGTACGCGCAGTTCCACTTAGTATGATCCAAGCGCTCTTCTCAATCAATCGGTGCGGAAATACTCATGTAATTTTCCATTGTGCAAACATTTCGTAACATTTCTTTGGATTTCCCAAAACTCCGTTCAACACTTGCCAACTGAAGCGATCGAAGCGATCGAAGTGATCGATATGCGAGGCGCGTCCGCCAAGAGATTTGTCATTGCCACAGATGACGTGCACTGCAGCGTCGCCGGATGTGTTTTGTTAGAGCAACTTTGCCTTCGCTGCTCGGTAGCATTGAGCACAAAAGACATGTTTGGGCCAGGTAATGTAGTAATGTAATGTAGTGCGGCATTGTTCATTTCATTGCCGAGGGCTTGCTTGCTTTGGCAGCAATTGAAGCAAGCCGACAGCACCGGAACGAGACAAGAGGCAAGAGGCAAGAGGAAGGCAAGACGGCTCGGAAGAAGCGGCTTTGTTCAGTGTAGCGGGTGTGCAAACATTTGACGTGTGTTTTGACGCGATCAGTTCGCCATTCATTGCCACAGTTTCGATGATGATGATGATGAGTATAATGATAATGATGATGATCCCGAACTAATAGTAAATGTCACAGCATTTGATTGTCTACGGAACTGATACAATTTGTTAGGCTCACTTTGAGGCAGAATAGAACACAGACAGACATATATACAGCCAGACAGACGGACAGACATTTGCTTGATCATGTTTACACACTTTTTGTGTGTTTTTATTATTTTTCAACCTTTTTTTTATTTCATTTTAGTCATTTTTTTTATTGTTAAATTCTTTTTTGTACAATTATAACAATAATATGGAAAAGAATTCATAACTTGAATGTCGTTTGGTGCACGACAACTGTGCAAACACACGGCACGGCAAGACACGGCACGGCAAAAGCTGCTGGAAAAGTTAGGATCGACAACAAATACTCAACTAATACGAGCGTTGACAATCGACAATCGAAAAACGAACAGAAGAGTCGAGAGGAGACGAGAAATAATTTGTGTTGAATTGCTGTTTGCATAGCTGCGCCGACTGATACACATTTAGCACGCTTTAAATATTTGAACAAGTCGTTCTATACGAGAACAATAGCTGATTATCAACAATCGACAACAACAACAATACACACATTTAGTATATGTGTCCGTCCGCCTAACTAGCAAAAGGAGACACTAACAGCGCTTCTAAGAACATTTCATTGTCTTAATTATCATAGTAAGGTTTTTTTTTTTCAAACAAGACGTAAACAAGATGAATGCCCCCAAAACTCTATTTGCCGATAACATGTCGTAGACAAGTAACTGTCATTGTCTCGAAAATAGCTTTTATTTGCTCAAATTTAAGAAGAAGAAGACGCAAAACTTTCCAAGCTGCAACGATGCCGATTAGATTTGAATGATTGCATGATAGTCGCTTCCTTCACGCAGACTCAGCGAGACAATGCCAGTTGACTTAATGACGCCCGTTGGTGCGCACAAAAGGCCATGTCCTGGCGTGAAATCGGTTGTACTTCGACACCAATTACAACGTGTCCCGCTGTGCGCTGTAATGGCAAGGATAACAGGCCATAGGACGAGGCAGCGCTTCTGGTAATTAGTCAGCGCAGTCAATGGTTTTGTAATGCGATTTGTATGGTGGGTTTGTGCATTTTGCCAAGCCCAGCGGGTCGCCGCAGTACGACACAAAGAGATACATTTCATTCAGACTACGGTTCGGTTCATTCACTTCACGAGGCAACACGATCGGACAGACAGACAGACAGACGCAGAAAGAGATGGGCAGCGCTTAGTGGTTGACAAAAGGCGTTTGCCAAAATTTATGATCCTTAAACTGTTATTCAATTCACTTTCGCTGTCTTTGGTCTTTGGTACGTTGTTGCAACTCCTTTGTCTTCGGTTTGCTGCGCTGCTTTTAGGGGCAGTTGACTTTGACAATGACAATTCGTTTTGGTTTTTGTTTGCGATTTCCTGGCTCATCATTGCTCAATGCTCAACGCTCTTCGAAGACGCTTCCTTAGCCTTTTTGTGTTTTCTTTTGCTGCATGTCTGCTTGCTTGTTTAGCTCCTTCTTTATGCGATCCTTTTTGTTGCATTTCCTTGGGCTTTGTGCCTGCCTGCCTGGCACATTTTCCTGCGAAAAGATGCTGGCTAAATATTTGTAAATTGTTGAGTTGCCTCGCTTGGACACACAAAAGCGCCTTTATGATGTTTACGCATTCTTATTGCTGTCATTTCGATTCTTCGTCACTTCCGATGCACAGATAAAAATATGAAATCCTGTTAGGCTGTTTTAGCACACAAATTAATAAATTGCAACGAATTTGGCATTCGCATTCGTATTGCTTACAACTTTCATCTGTGATTAAAGCATAGAAAACGCTCAGGCATGCAAAGCTGTTATTAAAGGCATTGCGGCACAGCTGCGCTTACACACACACACACACAAGCAGAGAGTGTACTGCTCACGGCTGTTTGAGCGTGCACTTGTCGACCGTAGCCCGCGCTCGCCCTTCACCCAAGCGGCTGGTCGCTTCAAATTACGTTACGTGGTCTCGTCCTAGTCGGCTTGCTCGGCCTGCTCGGCCTGCTCGGCTTGGCCGTCTTGCAACGCTTTCGAGCGAGCGCACTTTGTTTGCGCACAAATCCTGTCAAGTGGCTTTTTGGTCGCGCAATGTCCTCCGGCATTATGCTTTGCCGGTGCGCTCCGCCGGACGTCGTTGTCGCTGTCGTTGTCGTCAGCCACCACGCCATGGCTAACGCAGCTACAACAATCAACCTGACCACTTTGCTGTTGCTTCGTAGGATTTGTGTTTTGTAGGCTCTGCGCTTATTATAGCCTCGAGCGTACTTGCTGCGACGTTACTGACTCCTTTGCTACGCTGCTCTGATGCGATGTGATGTGCTTCACTTTGCCACGGAAAGCGCCAAGAGTCTGTTTGTGCAAATGCTTGACTGTTGCAAGTAGCTTCGTACCACTCCGACAAAGCACTTTCAATGTGTGTATGTTTGTTGACTCTAACTATGTGCGCGTGTGTGTGTGTGTGTGTGTGTGTGAGCAACGCATATGCAGACGCCGCCATTGCGTGTATCCTAAACAGGAGCGCACAATATCCGTTGAACAAAGCGCAAATAGCGAACGAGCGACGACTCGCTTGGCGCCTCGCCTGCCAACAAATAGCAACGGCCGAGCACCCTGAGAATGTCGAGAATGTCGAGAATGCTGAGGCTGCTGTTCTGATGCTGTGACGGCGACAGCCACTCTGATGACGAGCATGATGACGACGACGATGCCGATGAGGACGATCTTGTTTGCTTAGCTGTCTTTGCATCTTGCTCTTATTATATTCAGCCGGGCCGCCTATAACGGAAATGATGTCGTTCGACGAAAGCTGTGTTTGCCAACTCCTCGCAGGCAATCATCCAAGCAGGCAAGCAGTCGGTCGGTCGTTCTGACAGTCGTGCAGTCGAGCAGTCGCAGAGGCCAGCGTGCAGGCAGCCGAGGACAATGAAATGAATTTTTAAGAATGCCCTACATGCGTTTGGCAGTCTCGTTGCCGCTCTAGTTGCCTCTTCAAAGTCAGCTCGCTCGCTCGCTCGCTCGTCTGCGTGGCGGCGCATCTGCAGCATCTTGAGGCGCTCGCCAGCCTTGCCAACTGCCGCCGAGCGACCCAATTGCACGTTATGCTGTTCTATGCTGCCGCGGCGCCACCTAGCGGCTGCCCCCGTCGAACTGCGTTAGACCGTGTTCTGTGACTGTCAGCTCGTGCAGGCCCATGCATGCATGCATGCATTTATTAGCGCAATTAGCTTAAATGTTAATTTGCGCAGTCATGTCCAATTAGCAGCGTGCTTAGCATTTTCGCAAGCGCTCAAGTTGTACGTACGAGTGCATGTGCATTGTCACTTTGCTCGCGCCGATTTCGCTTATTTATTAAAAATTTAAGCCGCATGCATTCACATTCACATTAAAGCGCAGTTTCCCTTTGGCTTGTCAGAAATGCATTCGAACGCGAAAATGCAAATGCAAATGAACGAGTTTTGTGGTAATTTCGTAACGCATTTTAAATTTATTTTATTAATTTTATTGTTGCAAGTGCATTGAGGCGGCTTAATGCCCACGTCGCCCGGCCGAGCGTGCTCAATGTTTGTAGGCGCGTTTCTGCCGTTTTGCCTCTCGCCTTTCGCCTTTGCCACTCACTTGTATTTGTGTTTGTGATAATTTTAAAAATTAATTACATAAATATACAAAATCTGTAAAATAAATTTATAATAATTTATTTATTGTTGCGCTTTAAACTGCAAAAGCAGCAACGCTTCAAGCACGAGCGTACGACATGGCAGCGCATCTGTGCCGAGGGTCGTTTCAAGTAAGCTGAATCAATGGCACATACGCCAAAACAGCACTAGAACTTTGAGTTGGAATTAAGCAAAAGACTGCCGTATGTCGTGTGTGGCACAAAGTAACATAGGCAGTTATAATATTTAGAAATAATATAATAGAAATGTTAACATTTATGCTAACTTTTTCGCTTTGTCATCATTAAAAACGTAGAATTCGATACATTTTCAAATTAAAGTATTAATTTCAGTCAAGGCATATGGTTAAATACTTATGTATCTATGGGTATGTATCTTTGTATGGGCATGTATCTTTGCCGCCAATTAGCCACGTTTACATGTTGTAACATAAAATCAATCGAGCGCGCATTCAAACAAGACATGCCGAAAAATAAAGTAAAAGCTGATAAAAGTATCTCTTATAAATAATGCAAGCCGTTACAGTTTTCTGTTATAATTTGATTGACAAAAAAAAAGTAGAGAAAAAAACAACAATTACACTTTACTTATATGTTGAAAATGAATCCGCACAGCTTAAAGCATCGTTGGCGGACTCTTCGAAAATTCCGCTCCGACGATGATTTGATTGCGCCGCCACCGCCAACCCGTCTGCCAGCCAGCCAGCCAACCAACGAGCGAAGTTTATCCTTTGTGCTGCGCTCGCGTTCGCGTGCCCTGCGGCGCTTTTCGGTGTTTTTGTTGCTGGTTGCAACGCTCGCGTTTTGAAGTACAAGCGAAAACATGCGCGCATGTAAAATTCCATCAAAAATCGCGGCTTTCACAAATGAAACTCGAAAATTGAGTTTGCGGCACTTGAATTCTGTTGTTGTTGTTGTTGTTGTTGCTGCCGCTATTGTTATTGTTGCTCTTGTTGTCGCTGTTGTTGTTGTGCTCGTTTTTGTGGCGTTACTGTTTTGTGTAAATAGCGAAACATGTCGAAATCAAATTCGAATTGCAATTCGCAAATGTTGCCTCACACATGTTTTGTTTCTTTTTCCGTTTTCTATTTTCGGCGCCCCCATGCGTCTGCTTGTGCTGCACAACATTGCGTATACGCAATAATTTTCATGCGTATTCCTTCTTGTTGCGCTTCGTGTTATTTAATTAAATTTAATTTCGATTTTATGAATAACGAAAAACTTCGCCTTTGACGAGTCCTCCGATATTTGCACGCTGAGTTGTCGCCAATTGTTTGCGCCTTGTGCGCGGGGTGTGGGGCAAGCGAAGCCTATTGGTGCTTAGCGTATTGACAAATGGCTTTGTTTGCTCATTGCTCGACTTGTCTCCCAACGACTCAGCAGTCATCATCCTGCATCGGCATCAGCAGCCCGCTGTCTCTGTCTGTCTGTCCGTCTGACATGTCACTGTTAAGCCAACATTTGCTTAATTTCCAAAATGTCGAAAGGCGGCACGGCAAAATGGCGACAACCCAGCCAAGTGTAAGTGTTGTCATCAACATGACTGACTTAATAATAAAAACGACAACGACTTTGTTTGCTTGTTTGTATCGTTTTCGTTGACAAAAGGAGGTAAGCCACTCGCCACTCATGTCCTTACGATTTTATTGCCTAAGCCAATATTCGCTCGAAATTCACTTTAATTTCTTAACTCATCATAATTATTAATTTAATTTTTCTCGCAACATGCAAAAAGTATTTGAAGTTTGATTGCATTTCGATTTCGATTTGTTTATTTGTGTACAACTTTCGGTGATATTTTATTCATTGATTTCAAAGTGGAAAAATTTAAATAAACTCAAAAGTCGGCCACCGCACGCCCCCCCGCCGCCGCGAGAGCCTACGAGTGAATGCAATCATTTAATTTGCATGTCATCAATTTATGTGAATATTTAAAAATGCTAAATTGCTGCCATGGCTGAGCCAATGCTTGTTGTTGCTGTTGTTGTTGTTGTTGCTTTGTGGCGGTTAGCAATTTTTGTGCCGGACATCATGACAGAAAAACACAAAACAAAACAAAACAAAACAATAAAAAAAGCAACAACAAAAAACAAACAAGCAAACTTGGCTTATCAAAGGCCGGGGTGTAGGCGAGGGAACGGTGGCGTGGCCGTTGTCGTTGACCAACTATTATGACCTTTTTTCGTGCACTTTTCGCTTAGTATATTTTGCAGTTTGTAGTTATTTTTATATATATATGTATACAAATATGTGCCTGTGTTTGTGCATACATATTTAGCCGACTACCTGAACGCACTCGAGTGCGAGTTTATGGTTAAATATTTTATAATTAAAAAGCTAACATCGACTAACACCGCGCAAGGTGTGTGCAAACAATAAACAAACAAAATCCTTTTCAAATATTTACCATTTGCATATAACGGTAAGCATTGCAGCGCCCCTGCGCATAGATCCTGCCTGATGGCTGGTCCAGCGCAAATACAAACGTCGCCAAGGCCGCGAGGAGTGGGGGGTTTACTGCCGTACACAAAAAAATGATCAAATCAATTGGCAACATTTTAATGTTTATTTCAAATAGTATTCATTTGATAACTGATGCTGCCCCCGCTGTTGCCCCCGCTGTTGCCACGCTGCTGCGGTTGCCCTTGGGCCATTTAATTTTGTATAATAATTTATTTAAAAAATTATTTAGTACGCAACACATGAAATGTTTAAATGTTACATGGCTTTATTGGATAAAAAAAAAAACATATCATATATAATAAATAATAAAATGAGTGAAGTGAGTGAAACTAAGCTAAAAAGGCGCAACGTTCAATGTAAACTTCAAAACATTTCAAATATTTTCGCTTTGCAAACGACACAAAACCGAATTCATCATAAATCTCAGGCCTGCTCGATGACAATACATCATCCAAAGGCAAACAATGCAAAATCTCCTATAATATGCTTTGTGACCATGCATTTAAGTGTGCCTGTGTGCATGTGTGTGTGTGCTGTTTGCAAAGGGGCTCCGTGTGCGTTCGTTCATTTTTCTGCATATTATAATATTCCTTTTGTATATTTAAGTATTTTTTTTTTTGCAAAGACATTTTTGTTTGTTTTAAAATTTCAAAGTTTTTGCTTGAAACAAAATTATATAAAAATGCCGACATCGTAGACAGAACAAGTGTTAACACTCGAAGCACTTGTTTGGGCTTAGAAAACCTTCTTTGCTTTAACAAACTAAATTGAGTTTGAGTTATTTATTTTTTTTTTTTGGAAATTTTGTTAGAATTTAAATTTTGTTTCAGATTATTTGCAAAATATATAAAAACTACGCAATGTGACGTCACATGGCTCAATCAAGTGAAATTCAATTTTATTTTAGGCAACACATGAGGAATTTTTCATTAGCTCAAACAATTTGATTGTACTTAAATTTGCTTTATATATTTTCGACAAATTCTTTTATATATTTTGGCTGGCAGCAGTCGGCAATTCAATAAAATGAAAGCTATCTACAAGATATTGTATCTCGTGTAAGTTGTTTTCGTTTTCGTTGTTGTTGTTGTTGCTTTCTTGTTATTATATGCTCGCAAGTGGTACGAAAAGTGCCCCGAAAAGTATTAGCAAACAAGGCCAAAAGCAGAGCGTAGCATAAAACAAATGAAAAACTCGACTTGTGCTCGTACATGGCAAAAGGACAGCGTATTAAGACAGCAGCAGAAGGGCAGCAGGGGCAATGGGGTTGGCAATGGGGCAGTTGCTAAGAAAATGAAACGTTGTACGAAGCCGAAGCAGAAGAAGAAGAAGAGGGAGAGGGAGAGGCATCACCAACGGCGGCCTGAACTTTTACTTTGGCGTAAACAGGAAGCAACGAGCAAAGCAAAGCAAAGGCAAGCAAAGCAAAGGAAAGGAAAGGACAGGAAAGCAAAGGAAAGTTCTGCGAAACAAAATGAAAGAACATTTGATGGCGGAGTCGGAAATCTTGGCTGCGGGCAATGCGATGTACGGTGAACGATGTACGATGTACGGTCGAGCGCTCGTGCGCTTCTACGCCAACGGAATCAATTTAAAACAACTACGAATGCAATTTAATAAATCCGTGCGCTGCCAAAACGCAACTGATGATGGTCGAGGGGGGGAGTGAGCTGCGGCGAGTGGCATGGCTTGGTTGAGCATGAGCACTGACAAAAAAAAAAAAAAAACCAGAAGAAGAAAAGTAAAGGGAGCTACACGAGTGGTTGCAAGACAAGCCAAGTCAGTGTGTGTGTGTGTGTGTGTGTGTGTGCGGGGGTTGGGCTAACCGGTGTGGCACACAATAAAGTGCTCGCTGTGTATATAAGGGATATGCGCGTTGTCTGTCCAAATGTTGTCTCTCAATACACACACACACACACACACACACACACATACCTACAACACATGCGCCGCACATGTAATGCCGTAGCAAACCATTCCGTCATTCCGTGCCGCCGCGCCCAATCACTTATACGCTCGTACGCTCAGCCAGCCAGCCTCCTTCTTTTGTTTGCCAAGCGTTCTTAATTTGGCAATACCCGCTTTCAATTATCTTATAAATATGAAAATGTAGTAAACGCTGCGAGCAACGTGCACGAAAATGTTTCCATTTCTTTTCCGTTTCGTTTTTAATGAAAAAGAGAAAAAAACAACAACCACAACAACAACAACAGTAACAACAACAAAAGGCAAAAATAACATGAATGAGTATGGCAAAGTGAACCCGTCAGCATCATCACATCAACATTTCAGTCAAGGACCAAGCGCTTTGCCGCCAACTGCGCTGTGTACACTTCAGATCAATCAAAAAATGTATGAATATCTTCCTGCCGTTCCTGCCGTTCCTTCCTGCTCTTCCTGCCTTTCCTTTGCGCTGCTGCCTTTCGCTGCTTTACTCCTTCGTTTGCATGCCTTTGTTGAGCCATCAACAAGCCATCAGCGCAAGCGAGTAGCGCGCGTGAGTGTGTGTGTGTGAGAGTGTGTGTGTATGTGCAATGGCCAAGTTAATCATCTTCTTTGTTGCTGCCACCGCCTGGCCTTACTTGTTGTGCCATTTGGCTTAAACATTTCGTACGTGATTTTCAACAATTTGAAGCATTTAAAGTGCAAAGCCAAATCGCTTTCGTACGTTCAAACTATACAATTATTGGTATTAATATTTTTAAATTATTTTTCAAAGACACATTTCAAGAAGTAGAATACAAGACTGCAATAAAAATTGCGTACAAGTTATTTAGGTCTTGGCGGCAGCGAACCAACGAGCCATGAGCACAGCTCAAACATTGACGACGAGTTAACGCGCATTTGCCGATTTTTTGCATCTTATAAGGCTTGCTGCACAAAAGCAGCGTTGCACAAATGCCACGCCAAAGTGCAACGTGCAACATGCTTAGACACTTGTGCATTCAGCAGGGAATTTGCTTTGTGATAAGTGGTGAGGAGATACAAGAGAAGCGCAGTGAGCGCACATGTGCCTTTCTGGTGTTTGGGTGACACTGGCATTGGTCGCGGTTTGCGCGCGCCTTTGACAAACAGCAATGTGGCGACACTATTTCAATTAGCGACTGCACTCGTGTAAAAAAAAAACGCGAAAAAAGACGCAAAAAACCGCTAAAATATGCAAAGTGCGCGCATCATCAACAATCATCGAAGATCATCGACGGCAGCAACACTGTTGACAGCATTCAGCGCTGCTGCGCCCAGCATCCGCTCGCCGTTGCTCATTGAACGTCGATCGTCGAACGTCGATCGCCCCTTGACCCCGCCAACGGTTGTTCAAGTGGTCAGCGTGTTCATGAGGCTGGCAATGATGATAATCACAATAATGAGCAGCCGCTGATGATCATCAATAGTGATGACGCTTAGGGCGTGTTGGCCAACTGTATCTGTTTCTGCAACTGCAACTGCAGCTCTGTCAATATTTATTGCGAAATGCCAATGCGCAACTCGATGGAATGCACGGCGCGCTTTACATTTGCCATCTTGCCATCATCATCAGCATCATCATCATCATCTTGTTTGCCTAAATTAAGCGACACGTTTTAAGCCAATCCTCGGCTAAGTTTGCTTTTTGTTTTCATTTAATGTGTTTTCTGTTTTCTGTTTTCTGTATTTTGTATCTCCGTTTTTGTCTCGCACAAAGATGTTGAATTTAGTGAGAATTGAGTTGAGTTCGGTTTGGTTCGGTTTTTGGCGTGTTTGTTATTTGTTTGTCTAAACAAAAAGTGATTTCGTGTTACAAAAATGGCTGGCCGGCCAAGAACGTCAACAGCGTCGTCGACTCGATGACTCGAAAATGATTTTAAGCCAACTGTGTTTCAGTTGATTTCCGTAAGCCAACAAAAACCAAAACCAAAGTCAAATTCATCCACCATTTGTAGCCAACCGAGCGCGGCTTTTTCCACCTTCTTCGTCGTCTTCGTCTTGGCCAAGTACGTATTGCTCAATGGCGTTGCTGTCGTCGTTAATAACACACAAGTACACACACTCGCACTCAAACGCAAACGAAGCCAATTTCCAACAGATAATCACGACTTTTACTTGCCTTTAATTTTTTTGGCAAATAAGACGCCAACGGGTCAAAAACAGCGCCCAAATGGTTTTTGGGCGCGGTGCGTCCGTCCGCGCGCACATTGTTGGCCAACGCGGCAGGTTAATTCATTGAGTTTCTTATTTTTTTTTCACTGTAGATACATATATACATACATGAGTATGCACATACATATATAAGTAGAGATATTTTTTTCGTTTCGTTTCGAATTCAATTTAAAATGCACGTAGTTATGACTGTTTACTTAAGTTTTTGACGGATATTTTAACGATGTGAGCTCAACAGAAATTCACTTTAAAACACGACAACGTCGACGGCTATGATGATGATGATGATGATGATGATAATGACTGCTTCGGCACTGGCGAAGGCGACGGCAACGGCAACGGCGATTGTGATGACTGTGAAGCAACAACAACAACAATAACAGATAGGTATTACAACAACAACAACGATGCCAATCACTACTGCACAAAAACAACACCAACAACAACAACACGAACAACAACAACACTAATAACAGGAATAAAACGACAACAACGAACAAACATGTCGAGATATTCACGTCCGAGTGATAATGAGATGCGCGCCTTTTTCGCTGATAAACAAGATGGAGTTACATTTTTAGGTTAATTATGTGCTAAACTGATGTAAGCATACAAAAATACATTCATTTACAACTACGTACATATAGATGTATTAAGAGAGAGCGGGGAGTATCGCACAAATTGCAACTTCATTCAAAAAAGTTTCACTTCGCCAAGAATTCATGAACTTCTCTCATCCCCGACTTGGATCACTTCATGTTGCCAACGACCGCTGGCTCGATCAAGAGCACTTTGCATGTCTTTAAAATACTTCAAAGTCAACTTTGCGTATATAGAACAGTTATTAATCATGGTCATCATCATCATTACAACGTCATTATCACATGACGTAAGAGCAGCAGCAGACTTCCATTGGCGGCTGTGTGCGACAAGCGAAACTTCACATTGAAGTTTATTGGCCAAGTGCCAAGGAAACGGGTTCTATGTAATGTGCATGCACACATACATGTACATGACGTACACACACATAAATATTTATATAGTTGTATGTCATGGCATATGTTTTATATGGCAAGCAGAGCAAATATTTTATGCAAATGCAAACGGGCGTTTACTGCAACTGAAACGAAATTAATTTGTGTTCATAATATGCAACATTATGACGGTACTTGCCGCAGTGACGAACGCTGTGTCGGCAGCTGCTGCTGCAGCAGGACACGCAGCCGGAGCGCTACCAAAAAGCTAGGCAAAAGTGCTTATTTGTCGGCAACATGTGGCAAAGCGGCAACATGCACACGTGGGCAAGGCTGTGGTCTGTGGGCGATGTTGCCGCTGCCGCTGCCGATGCTGATGCTTTGGCTGTGGTTGCGCCAGTACAAGTGGCAAATACTTGCGCATGCATACATGTCCAGCAGGATGCCTAAAACCGGAAACGATTTTGTTTAAATAAAAACACTTTGTATGCGTGTTGTCCAAAAGGCCGACCGACCGACGACCGACCAAGCGACCGACCGGCCGTCAGTCAGTCCAACAGTCCGTCGGCATTCAAGCAAATCTGAAGTTAAATAATTCGTGTTGTAAAGCAAACTTTTCGCTTAGCCAAGTGCAAGTTGTGCGGGCTGCCTCGTGTCTGCTTGCCGCCTTCAGCACGCCACAAACAAATGCAAATGCACAGCAAAAGTGGGCGAAGGCAGTCGGAGTGGGCGTGTTGCCGACACGCAGGCAAGGCTCTAACACAAGCTACATGATCATTTGTTGATTTTTCACTTAAAGCCACCAACAACAACAACAACAACGAGAGTGTTTATGTTAAAAGCAGTCGGCCCAGCCAGCCAGCCAGCCAGTCAGCCACCTAACGGCCGTAAAATGCCGGCAACTCCGGCCCATGTTGGAACAGCATTTAAGCCAAGAATTCACGCCAATACAAAAGACCCAAAATAGAAGGAAACTTCTCGGGCTTCTTCGCTTCTTTGTCCCGCGAATGTTGACAACGTCGTCGCCATTCAACGCTCATTTGCTCCCTGATCCAGGCCTCGAGCCAGCGTGTGTGTTTGCTGAGTCTTGTTGCTTTTGCCGTTGCATTTCTTTTTTGTTGCTTTTGTTGCTTTTGGAAATTACGCCTGCACAGCGGAAAATCGTCGATTCATACGATTGACTCCGTTATGCAAACTCAACAAGGAGTAAATCGCGTAAACTGTGCGACCGTGCGACATTTTCATCCGCGCGCCCCAAAAAAAAACGCTTCCCGCATTGCAGGCAATCTGACAAATCGTATGCGTGTTGCACTCCACTCCATGTGCCACACCGCCGCATTGCCGCGCCGCCGCCGCACCGTTGCATTGTGCAATCAATCAGAGCAAAAGTCAAACATTGACTTACAATCCAATCCACGATTTTAAATTGACGTATTTACCAGCGCCGCTTTCGCTTCAGTCGGCAGTCGTCAGTCGCCAATCCTCAGTCGTCAGTCGGCAGTCGTCGAAATTTGCAATGCGTCGCGTTTGGAGACAATAGTCGCCGCCGCCGTCGCCTCCGCCACCGCCACCGCCTTCGCTGGCATTTCGGCCAATGCATTTATGTATAAGCTTTCCCTCTCCGGGCGTGCCCCACTCAGCATTAAATTGGGCGACTCGCAAATTATTGAGTCGCTGTGCCAATTGGCCTGCAGAAGTGTACACGAAGCAAACAGGCGCATATATGCAACCAAGGCAGCGTTGCGTGCACCGCGGGTCACTCTTCGACAACATTACATAATAGTTGCCAATGTTGTTGCTGTTGTTGTTGTTGTTGCACGCTGTTTGGCCATTAAAGCTTCATATTTGTCTTCTGAATAATTCAAATTACTAATATTGATTCGGCATACGAATAAAAATACACAAAAAGCAACAACAACAAATAAAAAGCGCCGAAATTCCATTTTGCTGCGTTGTGTCGCAAATGCTGAACTGTCGAAATTTCTATCCAAAAAAAAATAAAGGAGAAACAATCTATTGGCGCAGCAACGACAGCAGCGGCGGGGCAAGCTGAGGGTTTGACTGATTGTAGGTGGCGTGGCACGTAATCAACGAATGTTGACCACGATATGACATACAACTCTAGTTGCAGATACACACTGCGTCACACACACACACACGCACGCACACACACACGAACTGCGGCACATGTCGCAGTGTATACGCTTGATTGGTACGCGACCCAATTGGGCGGCCGATTGTTCATACACGACCATGCACGACACGACACGGCAATCCGTGCCCCTTTACCCCCTACCCCATGCCCATACGCTGTCGCTTGTCCAGAAGGCCAATAATTCCGCTGAGCTGACGAATATCTGATGGGCCTCCGACATGCGAGTTGGTTCGCTTTGTTGCGTCGCTCGCATAGTTCACGACGCCGTGCTTGTTGTTGTTGTTGTAGTTGTTGTAGTTGTTGTTTTAGATTTTTACCGACAACGCCGCACATTGGGCTTTTAACTAGTGTAAATAAAGTCCTCATCAAATTGTCATAAGGATACACAGCGACAGTCATGCACAGCAAACTAGGGAAGCAATTATAATGAGCGCGGCCACTTGACAGTTTCAAAGCAACATAAACTCTATAATAGAAGTTTATTGTAAATTAAATAATATATATAAGTAACATAGCTACACGTCAGAAGACTTCTAATATATTTACATATAGGTATGTATGTATGTCAAAGCATATTTTATGAAGTGTTTCCACTTTGTTGGGCTGCTATGTGCGGCTATTTCACTATAAACCGCTTATTTATGCAATCATTTCAGTGGAGAATTGTCCAGGCACACACACACGCACACACACACACACACACAGAGAGACACACATGGTTAGTGACGTTACTTATCCAACTGTCCATCTATGTAGGTCGTTGTGAGTTGTGGGCGTCAAGGGACCACTGTGCCACCTCTGATAATTATAATGATGATGAGGTCGATCAAATGTTCGCTGTCATATTTCTTGTTAATTAAGGCAATATTCAACATTTATACTGTCAACACTGCCAAAATGAAAATGAAAAAAATAAAAATAAATGAAATGAAAAACGCTCCGAGCTGAGGTCAATAATCTCTTCTCAACCAACCGACAGAAGTATACGAAATCATTTTGCTGAAGATAATCTGAAGTGCAATCAAGAACTTTGCTTATCAGCGTTGATTTTTTCTCTGTGCTGGGCGCCATTTTGTGGTGTTATTGTTGTTGTTACTGTTACTGTACCAGCGACGCCATGTTTGCCCGCATCCCGCGTTGATAGCGACTTTATATATATAGACAGCACACTCATGTATACACTTTCATGCCGTTTGTGAATATCACCGACGACGACGATGGCGACCTTTTTTCCTCTCGACGCGCGATCGCACGGTCGCTTATCTGGCAAAGAATTCGCTCTGACTCGCTCGCTTTACGACTGTTTGCATTTCCCGCTAAGAACGATGACTGAACTCAGTTTTCATGCTTAGTGTTTTTGTTTTTGATTTTGTTTTTTCTGTTCGCGTTCACGTTTTCATTGCCTTATCAGCAACTCTGGGGTAAGTCTTGTGTTGTATGAGTTGTCTTTCGGTCTCGGTGCTTCTTCTTCTGCTCAGATCATTTACTATTTGCATTTCTGCAACGTGCGATTAGATAAGCGCGACTTTTATACGCCGTGCTCTCACATACAGTTCAGGTAAACGACATGAGTATGCCATGCTCATGGTACGATTATAAATCGCTGCATTCAGAGCCCACAGAGCGGCACACGATTTATCATACCACACGGCTGATAGAGCGGCCGAGATAAGCGGAAGGGCCACAGGGCCGCCGCAGCGCTTTAATGCGTATTTATTAAATGCAGTTTTATTTTATGACAAGTTCCAGGAAAACTCACACAAGGGCCAATTACTGCCATGGCATGCCGTTAATATGACAACGACGCCCATATTTACGAGTCGGCGCACCACCCCCCACACACCGCAGGCATGTCAGCGTGCAAGAAAAATCACACTCGGACACTTGTTTGACGCGATTGAGGTCAACTTGGAGTCGTAGGCTGATGTCACTGTCAACTGCCAATATTCGCGCGCTCCCTCTCTCTCTTTCACTCTCTCTCGTTGCTGCACCGGCGTCTAATGCTTTCGGAAACAGCAAACAAATATCCGGCTATTTTTGGCGGCGGCGGTGGTGGGGCGCTTCCATGCAAACTCCAGCGCAAATTCAAAATATTAGCTCCGCGCAAACATAACATTTCTCGGGTATTAAGTCATGAATTATCCATTTGCGACTCTCGTCGTTGTTTGTCATGGTTTTTTTTTCTTTTTGGCCAACGTTTGTGTCTCTCCTTGTGTTTGTGGGAGGCAAACAAAGACAAAGAATTCGGCGAGAAAATGCTAATGTTTGTATGATTTTTAAGTATAGCGTAAAAACCAAATCAAATCCAAAGCCAAAGCCAAACAACAACGTAATGAAGACTGGCAGACAGACGACCGACAGGAGAAAAGTACCAAAGCTTTTTCACACATTGTGTGTGATGATTGTCAAGCACAACAACAACAACAACGACAACAACAAAACGGCCCTCAGCGCAATAGTCAAACAAATCTAAGCAAATAAGCAAATGAATGAACGAACGCACAAATGTGTGATCAATTCGTGGAACTTTTCACGCCGATAATTCCTATTTAAATGACATCGATTGGCAACCACACAAGTTGCTTGCCACATTATGTTGTTTTATGTCGCAAACGCAACATTTTTGTGGTTTGAATTTCCCCAAACATATATGAGTTAACATTTGTTGCCTTCTTCTTCTTCTTAAATAAAAGGCATATCGTTATTAATGATGTCGTTAAAAATATTACTCACTGACTTTGCCGCTTTGCCGCTTTGCCGGCCTTTCCAGCATTTCGAGCATTTCGTTTGCTCAGCGCAAATATTTTACAAAATCAAGGGCTTTTCTGATTTCGATTCTGTCTCGACTATGTGTGGCTAACAATTTCCCTTGTCACACACACTCTCACACACACACACAGCACGCACTCTTCTACACACACTCACTCAGTCAGTCAGTCGCAAAAAGCAAGTCACTGTTTAATAGAGCACCACAATGGCAATTCCGGCCGCTCACCTCAGCTAAGATCGTCAGACATACATACATACATATCCATCTATCTATAATGTGTACATATCATACAAACGTTCTTCGGCAAGCGCCACTGTCGGTTTATTCATAGCTCGTGCCTGTGCGCCACCGCCCCCTGCTGTATGACACGCCGGCCTGCGGGAGCGTGGCTCGAAAAGTGGTACTAACAATATTTAACTGAAAAATATTTATTATTTGCCAATTTGTTTGCTCGACTAATAACAATAATCACAATAAAAAGAAATACAGGCAAAAGTCAGCCAACTCGAGCAGAGCAGTGGAGTGCAGCGTGCCCCACACTCATGCCAATCAGCTACACAAAAAGGGCACCTCCTCCACCGCCAGCAGCCCTTGTTGCTCCTAGCGGCGCAGAGTGTGTTGGTTGATAGGCGGGCGGTGGCGCGGGAGCAGCAAGCAAGGACGTTGCTTCGCCAGTTTTGTTTTTTATAAGTATGTGTCCACACACACACACACACACACATACACACATGTGTATGCATATATCGAAAATACAGACGAGTCGTACAATCGTCGCAATGAAAATCGAATGCGAAACAATCACAAATGTGTCGAAGTTGACTTCTGCTGCAAGCAACGTCACCGAGAAGGCTCCTCACCCCACACCCGCACACTTCAGCCCCACAGCCGATATATATGTATGTATGTGTGTGGAACCATTCTCACTTGGCAGACGCTAGCTAGACATTGCTTGTGTACACTTATTTGCCATGTTGAACAATCAGAATTTTGCCTCAACTTGCCTTACGAGTGTGTGGCAAGAAATTCGCCCAACTGGCATGCGCCCCGCCACCCGCAACGCTCGACGACCAACCAACGTTTAGTGCTGTGCTATTTGCCACTGAGTATTGTTTTTTATTTTTTATTTTTTATTTTTATTTGCCTTTTTGTGTTGAACAATTTCTATTTACTCGCAGTTTAGTTTGAGTTTAAATTTATTCCTCAGCTCACATGCGGCACAGCACGGCTTGGCTTGACTTGGCGAGGCTTGGCGTGGCGTGGCTTGTGGGTGGCGACGACTCAGCAGCATTCGTTCGATTTCACGTTTATAGCGATGCCGATTTGGATTCGGTCGTCGTAACTTTGGTTTGGTTTCGTTTCGTTGTGTCTGTGCGTCTCCGTTTGTTTGTTGGATTTGGCTCATGCCAACACCAACATCAACAACAACAACACCAACAGCACCAACAACATGAACGGCAGCCCTCATCAGCCTCATCGTCGTCATCAATGCAGCGCGTTGGCCTGGTGAAGTTGTTAAGCAGCGCTAGATAAGTGCTCGAATAAACATAAATAATAAATGACATTTACTAAATAAAAATATTTGCGTTCGCATAATATTTGAGCAGCAAACTCAAAACTCACTCGGCAGCACTCTCTTTTCGTACACGCGCGCTCTCTCTCGCTCTCACTCTATCACGCTTTCTCTTTCGCACGCCATTAGAATCGTCGCCACATATAATTTCCCATTCAGTGCCATTTACTGCTGCTACTGCTACTGCTTCTACTGTTGCTATTGCTCTCTCTGTCGCACGTTTACATTTGCCGGCTTCGATGATGGGAAATTTTGGCACCAAGTCGCGTTTTGTGTGAGGCGAACATTTTTTACTTTCACTTTCATTTGTTTACTGAAATAACAGAACAGAAAAAAACACAGAAAAAAAAGGTATTTGAAAAGTAAAGAATAAAATGTAAGCGAATTCGAATGCGAATTTAAAAGATACTCAAGGCACGGCACTTGTCGGCTGTAATGTGTGTGGGCGTGAGTGTGTGTGTGTGTGTGTGTGTGTGCATGAATCAAATAAGACATTTAAAGTTAAATAAAGACAATGCGCAAATCAGTGAAAACTTCAAGTTCATTAAACCAAAAAAATGCTTCAATTTATTTGCAAAAGCCAAAGGCAAAGCGCAGAAACTCGTTAGAGCAGAGCTAACGGAATTAATGCAACTAATTAGGCAAACTTGACCAACAACTTTCAACTCGACGCCTTATCGACTAATCGACTGCCCAACGGTTGCAAAAGAAACGGCGAAGGCGGCAAGGCAAATGGGCAAATGGAAATGGAAAACTTAATTGGAAATTTATGCGTTATTTGCGCATTCAATAATAATTATTTGAAGCGTTTTTCACTTCTTTCTTTGCTTGCCAACAACTTCGCACAACTCGACTTGACCAAGAAGCCAATTAGGCGCGCAAGCTCAATTAAGAAGTTGCCGCAGAGCGCAGCAGAGCAAAAGGAAGGTTCAAGGCGACCCTGGCGATGGACCCAGGACCGGTCGCAGTCGCTATTAAAATGAACTTAATTTGTGCGGTTAAGCCGCTTACAGACACAACAAATGCCACAATTCACTTGTGCAGGCGCAGGCAGGACATCAAGTGCGCTGCAATTGAATAGCAAAAAGCAAAAAGCAAAACATGACCAAAACACATAGTAAAAAAATTAATATTACGCGCGCTAAGCTGTCAACAACAATCAAACAACAACAAAAACAAAAACAACAACATGAGGCGCGACAATGAATAAAGGATCAGGCAATTGTAATTGTATTGCGGCGCTGCTAATCAAATCAAGATCAGCCAGCAACAGCTTCTAACAATTGTCGAAGGCGATTGCCGTCATTATCACAAACATTCACACCCCCACACATCCACCCCTCCCCTCCCCAACCCTTGACAAAGTGCGACAACTTGCAAACTATTAAACTTCAAATTGCGAATGCGCATAAATGTCATGTCCGTGGATTAATATTCGGCATTTGAACAGATTCGGATCGCAATGTCACACCCCAGAAATCAAATCATTTCACAGCGTGGGGTGAGCACCATCAATGTGCGTCCACCCCTACCGAACTAATGAATTGCTTATCGTCGCAATTATTTTATTGCCCTGATATTGTACCCTCAAAACAAACCGAGAACAATCAACGGCGATGCCACGATTTCATTATTCAGCGCTTAGTTCAGACGGACGGACAGACAGACAGACAGACTCGCAGACTGGCATAGTCCTGCGCGTTCAGCTTGTGTTTGGTTTGACGTATGCTCTCCATAAACGTGTCGCTTTAGCAGCAAAAGACTCCTTTTTCAGTACAATGCACTCAGCCTTTTGGGTTTTACTCTTAGTGGTTGTTGTTTTTGTTGCTGTTGCTGTTGCTGTAATCCTTGTTGTTATTTAGGGTTGATTGTTCGTAAACTCATTCATTCATTCATTCATTTATTCTTTCATTCATTTCATTGCGGCGGTTTGTTACAATTCACATTGATTCGAATATGAAAAAAAAATGTTTCATGAGATATGAAAATGAGCTATGTTACAAATTTTAATGCTCAACTGGGGTATGTGCGGTGCGCGCCGGTGTAACATAACACTTTTTGTTATTCACAGATCTTTATGGCTTAGCCAAATTTTCAGTGTTTGCCACACTGAGCACGTACAAACAAAACTACACATTTTTGCACGACTTTCGATGCCGGCGAAATAATCTTAAAACAACAACAATGCATTAGCACTTTGCGTACATCATCATGAAAATAAAAGTACAATAAATACAAAGCAAGCATCAGATTGAAAAACAAAGCGAGGACGCGACGAAAGGAAGCAGAAAAATCGAAATGACAACCGTTAAACCATACTATGGCAAAGGATCAAATTCAATTTGCCTTAAAATTAAAGTTACATGCGAACACGAACAAGAACACGAACAGCGAAGGCGAAGGCGAGACCGGAGCACTGGTGTCTGACGATGATGAATGCCAGAACGAGAACGCGCACGAGGAAGAAGAAGAGGAAGTGCACCATCAGTTACAATAACAACAAGAGCCAAAACAAAAACAACAACGTGAGCTGAGACCAAGTGCAAAGCAAGGTAAAGGCAAAGGCAAAGGCAAAAGGACAGGACCAATTTACTGAGGGTGTTGATGGGTGGTTTTGTTTTCATTGGATTTCTGTTGTTTTGTTAAGTGAAGGCATTGATGTCCGTCGCTGGCTGAAGGGCTGAAGGGAGGGCGGGGAACAACCACGAAAATAATAGCAACAATATTTCGACAAACAGCAACAAAAATCACACCCTTCACCCCACCCACCGGGCACGGTGTTACTGGTTGTTGTTGTTGTTGCGTGTTTGTTGTAACCTGCGTAGAAATCGAATTCGGAATAGTCCTCAAATTGGCGTCGAGGCGGCGTGTTAAATGGCAACATATGTGACAATAAGCCATGACAAATGGCTTAATTTAGTTGTCAGCCGGGCGGGCTGTTAATGCGCCGCTGTACTGGCATTTGGTCGGGCAGGGGCACTGCGGGGCTAAAGGTGCCACAAAAGTACGGAAAAATGTTCAAAACTTGGCAGCGTGTTTGGTCGTGACCAGGTGCGCTGCTTGAAGCTTGACAGCTCAGTCTCAGTCTCAGTCAGCTCGGCGCTCTTGGCCAAGTTGACATGCAAAAAACATAGAAAATATGTGAATATTCGAGGCATTAGTTAAAGTTGCCGGCAATTGACCTCCTGTCAGCATTTTTGTTTTTTTTTTGTTTTCAAAGCGATGACGACGACATTGAACTTTGACATGCAAAGTCGTGTCACGACTTGACTTGCATTCGCAAAAGGAAAATGTTCCCCCGCCGGCAGCGCACCTGCCGCGCCAAGCACACCCGTAAACGCGTCGACGCCAAAGCATGTTTGAGTGCGAGTGTCCTAAGCCATCTGCCAACATTCAAAAGCAGCTCCGGGGCGCTTTAAAACGTTTTGATTGACAAGCAAGCAGGCAAGCAAACCAACCGAGCAGCCAGTCAACCAGCCAGCCAGCCAGCCAATGCAGACCAGACAGCCTTTCAATGGCTTTGAGTACTGTTTGCTCAACGAATGCGTTTCACTTTGTTTTTTATGTGTGCATGTGTGCATGTGTGTGTGTGTGTGTTTTTTTTTTCGGTTACAGGTACTTGAGCCGTGGAATCCGTCTTTATTAGCGCCCCCGCGGCGACAGTCGTCTGTTCGTCTTCACTAGCGGCTTTCAGTACATGATGCGCCCTTGGCTTACGGCCCGTGGGGTTGCGGTGCCCACTTCATTTCAATAGTTAAGCTCCTCTTCAACATCGATCAATTACACCGGATTTACGCGACATGACATTTACATGTGTTGCGGCGGCCCATGTTGTTGTCAACATTTGCTATGCTTCGATTTGCTCTAATGGAGTGATAGTGCACCCACACATTACACTAATAGCACGACTACTGGCACCGTTTTTAGTGCGGTGCCACTTTGAAGTAGCGCAGCACCTAACGGTTAATCCCATTACTTTTACTGTTCGAATCATTCATGTTGCATGCAACAATGCTGAGCATCTTCATGTACATTTGCCTGCCAGTGGCAACAAGTGTTCTCGCACACTTTTGGCTAAAAACTGCTCATTTTAGGCCACGTTCGAAAAACATCTGGCTAAAGTGTTGCCATTGATGTGTAGGGGAATTCCGCATGCTTAAATCCATTTGACTTGCAGTCGGAAATGTCGGATTATCCTGTTTCTTTATTGGTTAAAGATTTCCATCTTAATTGGTCCTTTGTTTTGCAAAGGATCAACTAAGCCAAGAACGACAACAAAAACAGAAAAATAAAGATTTAGGAATCTTTAGTCAAGTGTAGGAATTATTAGAGGGTTGCTTGGAAAGGCATACAAATGGCTAGAAAGGAACCAAACGTAGGTAAAAGTAAAGACGAATATTTTTTTGGAAAGCCTTCGGTCTGCTTACGATTTGTTTTTGATGCTTGAGCATATTAACAACTTATAGGTAGAAATGATATGATATATTAACAGAACTTTACTCAACAACTATCAATATTTAAATTAAGAAAAAGTGAAGACTCAAACCACTTTGAAGAATGTCGAATAGATTGGAAGTATGGCAAAAGAACTGAGGACTGATTACATGGGATCTGTTTTTATTTTCGACAAAATTGCGCATAAAACACGAAGCTGCGAGCGTTGTGTCGTTCTGCGGGTTATCATAGCTCCACGTGGCGCATATGAACACTTTTTGTTGTTTTGCTTGTTTGTTGTTTTACTGTTTCTATTTTTGTTTTTGTTTTCGTTTTGTTTTGCTGTCTTTGTTGATTTAGGAACAGTCACAGACAAAGTTATGCCGAGGACGAGCATGCTTCCCACGCCAACTATTGGCGACATTTCGCAGCGAACTCAAACAATGACCGACCAAGGATATGAGAAACACAAATCTGCATACAGTGACGCAGAACGTTAAGCGAAATAAAGGAGAACAGGGAAAAAAAAACAATTGTTGAAAAAAGCTCGCAAAGGAGACCACGCAAAAACTGGGCCATGCGGTTTCTGTGCCAAAGCGCGCTCAACGTGCGTGTAACTGTTGCTTCACCGGGGCCGCCAGGATCGTGGGTTGTGACAAAGCGAAGACTGTACGTGCAACATGCCAAGCAATGTGCGACGAACTACGAGCCAATTGACTACGAAAGCATTATTTTAGTTTCCTTCAAGTAACCATTGATCCGTGCAAAGCTGATGCAGCGCCAAGCAGGCCCAACTACAGGCACAGACATTGGACCGACCATTCCGGCCACCCACAGTGCCGTAGCCACACTTGACAAATACCATTTTCAAAATTGAAAGACAAACTTGCGAGTTGTTGGGTTGACTGGCCGGCCGGCCGGCATTGGACGGACCAAGTCGGATTGTTTGGTGTTTGGCTGCTGCTGTTGTTGTTGTTGTCGTTCTTGTTGTTGCCTAAATGGCAAATGGAAATGAGACTTTTACAACAAAGCAGCATTCGAAATAAATGAACAAATGAATGAGTGAGTGAGTGAGTGAACGATTGCCGCCGCTCCTGCGACTCTTCATCTTTCGCTCTCAGTTGGCTTTGTTTGTTGGCTTGCCAGTCGCATGAAAAGTGCTGAATGTGTTGATTTGTTGATTCGTTTCGCCTAATCGCACCAACAACAACAGTAGCAAAAACTACTACTACCACTGCAGCAGCAACAACAAACCCTTTGAAATAGCAACAAAGTTGTCCGGCATGTCTGTGCGAGTCCTGAATCTTCTGACAGGATAGTTTGGAACAGCATAGAAAAGTAGCGCTCGTGTGTGGAAAATGTTCTTAACTGGTTTCAAATGAATTCGTCTGTGCATGCGTGTGCTTGTTTGCTTATATGTATGTGTGTGTGTGCGTGTGTGTGTGTGTGTGCGACCGTGTTTGCATTTGCTTGTATTCTATGTATGAATGTATGTGAATTTGCTAAAGTTCTGCTGAATGCTTTCACCGTCTCCGTCGTCAATGTTGTTGCTGTTGTTGTTGCTGTTGTCGTTGTTGAATGTGTTGAAAATTTATTGACATTATTCAATTAATTATTGTGCAAATATTTTCGCACACACTCGTCCGCAAGTGGAAGTGGATTTGCCATTAATTGTGAATTAGATTGAATGAATTTTCTCCCATTGACTCAGTCGCCTATGCCGCTCCTCACTGTACATGTATATGTGTTTGCGTGTGCATTTTGCTTTTTCAAATGCCTACGCAATCTATCTCGTTCGTTCGTCGTTCATTCATTCATTTATTCATTTGAGCGTGGTCTATTCAAATGCCAAATGCCAAACTCTGCTGACAGATTTGCTTCAACTCACCGCGCCGCTTCGAACCACATCATGTGCCAGGCCGGAAAGCTCCGACGTACTGCCGTGCCGTGCCCTGCCGGTCCGCCCGCCAATCGACGCTTGTTGATGGCGCATTAATTTCGGCTGCGTGTGCAAATAAATTTTCAAATAAATGGAATTAATTTAATTTGATTTTATTGCATTTGATATCAACTAAAAATGTACGCACTTTTCCGGCTTTTGTTTTTGTTGCTGTGCCAAGTTTATTGCCAGTTTTTTGTCTGAATTGTGTTTAATTGCATTTTAAGCGAATTATTCAAATCAATTTTTCGTATTTTTTTGTTCTTTTTTTTCAAAATATAATTAATATTATGCGTTTGCTTGTTTCCGTCACCGCAGTGGATAAAAATTTCAAATATTATTTATTGTCTGTCATTATCCTGTCATTATTATCCGGTGACACTTGCGTTTGCAACAACATGTGCCAATTATGTTTGCTTTGACGCCAATAAATTTTTGCATGACATTAATAATCATAAAATAATAATTCATCTATGCCACTCGAACGTAAAGAGAACGTACGTGTGAGCAAGTTGAAGACGTATAAGCGCAAACAAACCGCCCACCAGGCTACCCTAACCCATTCCGGCTATACGTTCAAACATTGCACTACTTGAACCGTAGCAAGGCGTAACAACCTGTCTTGACTGGCCTGTCAGAGTCGTACACACACACACACACACACACACACACACACCCTATGTACATATATGCGCAAAAAACAATTTGGACATTAATGCCTCGCATCATCATCATCGTCATCATCGTCATCATAGTCATCATCGTCATCGTCAGCATAGTCATCATCTTTGCTAACGTTGTCGTCATATGAAATTCCATCCAATAGTCGGTCGTGGTTTGCGTTTGTGGTTTGAAGGTATCGTTTGATAAAGGTGTGTTGCCAATCGATAAGCCAACTTCACATCAGTCACTGTCACCGTCGATCGGGCCAAGGGGCGCACAGACGAATGACGACTAGAACAGTTCGAAGTGAAACTTACCGGAAAGTCAAGCCAATGCCAATGACACAAAGATAGCGAGCATCAGCGAAAGCATTTCTGTCCGTGATTAATGCGTTCCGTAGCGTATTTATGAAGATACTTCTTATTGCTAGATTCAGGAGCGCACAAAAGTGATTTTCAATAACGAGAAACCATCTGAGATTACTATACTATACTAGAGAACTAAGCAGGTTATCTCGACTTATCTGTGCTGTGTTGAGATTCAAACTGCAACAGATGATGGCTGAAGTGAAGCACAAAGAAAACGGAGTTTAGGGCCTGCTGCCACTGAGCCTCACGTTGGACCTGACTGACTACACACTAAATGTCACACCAGAACTTCATGCAATACCCATAAGTACATTGTTCCGTGACACGAACAAATCCGACCGATGAAAACGTATGTTGTCGCTTGCAAGAGTGATTTGTTCAACTTTGTTTGCCACTTATAGATAATTTCTGACAAATTCGCAACCACCGATAGAGAAACCCCCTTTAAAAAAAGTGAAATGCTGATGATGATGATTTTAAATGTTTTGATTTCATTATGCTCAAGAAAAGGCAGTGTACACGTGCATGCGTGGGCCACGTGCCCGCATTTTGATGTAACTGGACGAGCTGTAAGGTTTCACGGATTAATTTCAATTTAAGAGCAATTCGACTATGGCAAACGTGGCGTTATTGCAGCAAGGATTTGCAGCTAATTATGTGTGGAATACACAAGATAAACAAATGGAGCAACGACAGAAAGGACATTCGCCCTATCAGGCTGTCAACCAGGCCGTCAGACAGTCACTCATTCAGTCAGTCAGTGCGACAGTGCGTCAGGCACGTTGTGACACCCTTCAAAGCCAATGCCATCGAAGCTGCCGCCTAATCCGAAAGTTCCGCTTGCAAGCACGCAACATCAGCATATACGAACGCTCGGCCAGAGCAAGAGCGATAGAGCACACACACAACGGCAACCGGCAGGAGCGTATTATGAACGGAGGCCACTGCACTGACATTGTGCGTCTGTGCGTTTGTGCGACGCATTTGGCTTAATTCGCTCATGAACGCACAGAGTAGGCGAGCGTTGACATCATCGATGTCAGAGCTTCGAAGCACACAGCAACACAGTCGTCTGCATGGTATGCCGGGTGGTCTGGTCGCGTCGGACGCGAGCTGTCGGTGCCTTTGAACAAATCAACGCAAGTCGAACGAGTCGACAAGCTGAGCTGTTGGTCAGAGATAACGACAATTTATTTCCAAGTCATCATTTTAATTATCCCCTTCGCACAAATGGCCCCAACTGTCTCTCTCTCTCTCTGCCTCGGTCGTCGCCCGCTTGTTCGCTTGTTCGCAACTCCCTCTCACGCGCGCTCCTAATGCCCGCTCGGCTGAGTTTGGCCCGTGTCTGTATGTGTGCGTCCCTCAATGAGGCAAAGTACTTCCTGCCTCGCTGGCCGCCATTTTGCTCATTAAAATATAATATGTATTTTTTAATTTAACAGAAATGTTTGCACAAAAATTTCCTCGAAACAAAGTGGAAGCATGTCGGTCGCAACAGCACCATCGTTTTCCTACTCCTCTCGCTCTCGCCCTCTCTGCTCCTCTCGCTCTCGCCCTCTCTGCTCCTCTCGCTCTCTATAGATATGTAGTTGTGTATGCATGTGCGTAACTGTATGCGACCCGAAAAAAAGATTCATCTCATGATGCTTTATATTCATTCGTGCTTTACATTGCGTCTGCAAAAGAGCCCAAATCCTTTACTTTTTATTCCACGCCTTTCATACTCGGTGCAACCCTTTCTCCACCAAAAGCCGCGCCCCCCAACTGGCTTGCTCGCCTTTATGCGTTTTTCCTGTTTCCGGAAGCGTTCATGAGAAAGTTTCCGCTTTCATAACCGAATTTTAATTAACTTTCGAAAACCTAATTACAAAGTATTATTATAATGAAAAAGCTGTGCACAGCAAAGCGAAGCTACTCGCACTCGCACTCGTGCACGGGCACGCGGGTACGGCACGGGTGCGGTTGTGCGAGGACAGTTGGGCGGTTTTTTTTGGTTTGGGCTTCGTCGCGGCTTGGGGCTTGGCTGCATTAGAACCAGCTGCAGAGAAGGTCTTGCTGGGGGATGTTCGAATCCACCAACACCACCATTAGCTGCAAAAGTAACGTGAAGCACAAGAAAATGAAGATCAAAGGGCTGTGGGGCCGGGCATGGCTAACGGTACGCGCGTTGGCTTTAACACGATGACTTCCTGTGTTAGAACGCCATTACGAAAAGGGTTTCCATTTTTATGCTTTTCAGTTACACAACTTCGTGTGTGCATGTGCCAATGCGCTTGTATGTGTGTGTGTGTGTGTGTTTGTGTCTCAGAGTGCTGGTGCTGGGTTTAAAATTAAATATTCCATTAGAAAATTACTACAAGATTGTGGTTTGCTGCTGAATAACAACTCCAACAACAACAGCGGCGGCAACTGCGTGGTAATTGGCTCTTGTCTGCGTGTCGCCTCGCTTTTCCGCCACCCAACCCAACCAGTCCAGCATAAAGAAGAAGAATACAAAATAAAAATAGTGTCTTTTGCCTCCAATTTAAGAATGTTCATCGCCGTTGAAATTACTCGGTTATGTACCTCGACTAAAAGTCACTTTGTGGCTGGCAAACAGAGATTTCCTCTGGGGTAAATACGCTCATATCTTGTTCAGCAAATACGCAGACAGACACACAGACACGCAGACAGACGGACTGAGAGACTGAGAGACACACAGCCAGAACACAGTATAGAGAGCAAATGTAGGCAGCCGGGGGAACAAAGGGCAGCATCAAGCAACCCGACAAAAGGTACTTTGAAGATTCTTGTTGTATGTAATTGTTGAGAATTTAATTTTTTGCTTGAATCAACAACAAATGCTGTTTGGTTTGAACGTTGGATCTTAGTTAAAATGTCATTCGACATTAAATTTTCATGTCGGAAATGAGAAAATTACATTTGATGTGGTACTGAATTGATAATCAAGAGGAAAGCGAAAAGTTCGTTTAAGGTTTCGCATTATATCTGTAGATACAATTGTTAAATTCAAATACAAAAGTGAAATTCAAAGACCGACCTTCTGTTACTTTTGTAACCACCGTAATTCTACTTTCCATCTCTGAAGCAACATTTCATATAAAAACTCAAATGTTGGGATGTTTTATACTTAACTTTTGCTCGTGAGCCTTTGAAATTTTATTCAACCAATATAATTACATGTTAATAGCGAAGCAAGAATTTATGAACAATTTGCTCAGACAAAGACTCAGGATTCTCATGCATATACTTACATACATACATACATCCACCAACCCAACAACAACCGACATGTACACATACACTCCAACTATAAAGCAGAAATGTCCTTAGCGCGCATGTCTACACTGAGTGCGCACATCGATATAATCCAACAAGCAAGCCAACGCACAACCACCCAGACGGCACCCACACTCATCCCCATCCGCATCCGCATCCGCATCCGCAACTAACCACTGAACAACAGCCACGCCACAGAATGAACGAAGGAACATGCAAGAAAATGCCATGGCACAGTCACAATGTCAAGTTGGCGCAATAAACAAAAAAGAACGTTTAAAGCCTCATTTTGTGCCTCATGTTTAAAGCAACGAAACAGAACACAACTCCACAAAAATATAAACAAGTACGACAAAACAACAAACGAGCAAAGTTAAGGCATTTCTAAAATTGAGCAAATGCGAAAACACACTTCGGGCCATCCCCCAAACAAAAAGCCTGCCAGACGCCATTTTTATTTTCAATACCGCGAATGTCAAGCATTGGGGCAATAAGTGACATTTCGAAGAAATAACATAGCGTAAAAACGTGATCTGTACGGAGTCTAGTCGCAATTAATTTTAAGTATTTTGCAATCAAAAGATCTTGAGAAAACCTAAGCTTTCTTACATAACAATTGGCTGATATATACGATACGAAATCGCCCGAGATATCGTGATATTTGATTTATGACTAATGCAACGGAACTATTTGAAATTCTTGAATTAAGTGCAATAATCGTTTTCCTGTCAATATGAATTGCTTTCGATACAATAAAAATAACTCAACTTTTAGCTTGTTAAACTTTTAACTTAGGACGCAAAAGACTTAAAATGTCCCCCGCAATGCGGTGCTATTTTCCTTTTATCAGCAATTTTTTACTACGTTTTTAGTGCTTTTCGGTTGGTGGTCGTATGGAATGAGGTGTGGAAAGCCAACCACTTAATTAAAAAGACAATAGCTCGGCAAACAAACAGAACAAGTCATAGACGCCCGTCTACGTCGTTGTTGTTGTGATGATCACGGGTCTAACTAGCAAAACTTATCTCATTTACAGCAACTGACATTTCTAATGCCCGCTTGTCGTTCCACGAACAGGTAAGCGAGTTGCAGTGGCAGATAGTCGCTTAGCATTTTCGAGTCGCAGAAATGCACGCGGATCAATGTGGCACCGGATACCGAGGCTTCTGTCAGCGTCAGACAAGTCAGCACTTTGATGACTCTCTGTTGTGAGTTTGTTTGCCCAACTTGTGATAAGCGAAATCGTGAATTATGCAGACCATCACCCACGTCCGGGCAGCAAGGAAAAATGCATGCGAGGGAATTGCATTTGGGTAAGGTTCGGTTAACAATAATTTTGTCGTTCGTCTGTCTGTCTGTCTGTCTGTTTGTTTATTTATTTGTTTGCTTAGGCGCACAGTGTTCCTCGTGCATTTCATTGCGATTTATGAGCCATATTCACTCAAAACGATAAAGTTATCACATTACAAGCAACCTCACACACACACACATCATATAAAAGCCTATCTATATATCGATCGATTAGATAAGAGCAGCCGATCGCAATGCACTCGTACATGCCATCGACTGCAATCAACGCGATTCGATTCTGAGCGACTCGAGTTGCTGCTGACTTTATCGGTCGTTGCATGTCAATAATGCAGCCAATCAATGTAGAACCGCTTGTGGAGGTCAGTTGTTTGAATAAACATAACTTTTATGGCAAGAACCATTGAACTGAGCAAAAGTACAGGAAAGCGTCTATCGTGGCAGTGATACTTATACTATAAGACTTCAATGAAAGAGCGCCTTTGATTTTGTATTTCAAACATTAAAATAAGGTTCTTTTATTAAATTTTAACTAGATTTAGGGATTCAATTTGCACGCGTTTCTCCTTCATTCATTTTTGTTTTTTTGACTGACATTTATTTAATTTTAAATACTTTACATGTACTGCACGCATATATCGATAAGTCTTCCTTTGTGTGTGTGTGTGTGTGTATTTGTGTGTGTCTGTAAGCGTATATATTTGTATCTGTGTGTATATCTCTGTGTCTGTATGCAGTGTATTAACAAATTTCATTATTTTGTTTCGTTTTTTCATATCTCACGGCAAATTATCGATGAAGTTTTTGGGTTTGTATTTGTTTTAAATTTGTAATATTTATTATTTTTTTAAACTATTTAAACTATTTAGTTTTAATTATTTAGCTTAGCTCTATGTAAAAATGTTACGCATACGCATTAATAAAGGTAATGTAAATTATTTTATAATAATTGCAGATTTCTTTATTTTATTTATATTTATGTACTTCCATAAGCTATACAAGAAATTTTTGTCTCTTTTCAATGACATTATTTCATACAGGTTGGTTACATATATCTTTTTTTGTGGGTTTTGTGTATGTTTTATTTATTACATAATTCCAAAAAATTTACAACAATTTTTTATTATTATTAATTATTATTATATTTTTGTTTTTCATTTATTAATTTTTTTTTTTATTTTTTCTTTTTATAATGTACAAATAAACTTAATCGAATTCGATGCTTTAAAGGTAGAAAAACTATTTAAAAAAAAATTAAAAAATATTAAAGAAATTTTTTCAAATAAACATTGAAGGTTCTTAAGAATGATTTTGAAGATTCATACATATTTTTGGTTTGATCATTTCGATTCGAATCCGATTGCCTTTGGAAAAGAAAAAAAACTTGTATTCTGATTGGTTTTCAAGCCGATTTTCATTGCAAATTGCACATTTCGTTCTGCGCCTCTGCGCTATTTTATGTTAGTAAGATTAATCAGCTATATTATTTCTTATATATTATTATTATGATTTCTTGTTTATTTAATTCTTCTTTTTTTTTTTGTTTTTGTTTTTGTTTTGTTTAACTAAGGACATTTACAATGCTTAACACTTATAACAACTTTTGTTTTAGTACAAATGTGATTGTTACGGTTTTCAATTTCTTTATATTTTTTCGTTTTTGTTTTGTTATAAAAATGGAAAGAATGGCACGGAATTTTCGGCATAAAATGCATGGAAAATGTTTCGTAATAATGAAAAATCATAAAAAATCGTTTAAAAAATATAGCACAAAATCATACTTTCTACTAACTAAAGTCTGAATCAACAGATGCTTATCATGTTTTGTTTTTGTTATGTATTCATTAATTGATTTAACTTTTGTGTTTAGAAAATTTTGAAAACTTACTTTTCGCTTATACCTACATCACTTTTGATTGCGTCCCTGGCGTCCAACCACCAATGGGCCGGAGGAGGGTCTTTCAACGCTGCTGGTGCGGCTGTTGCTCATCCCAAACGAGTAACAAGCCAAATAAACGAAAACAAAAACAAAGCAGCTCGCTTGGAAAACTATTTACAAGATGAAATTGAGACGTGCGCGACACACCTTGGAGGTTGAGAACTGACTGATTGACTGACTGACGGACTGGCTGACTGACTGTGAACTGCGGCCAATGCATTTGCCAGCAAGTGCCCAGCGAAGCCTGTAGGTGTCAAACAGCAAAGGCAACAGCAACGCGCACTAAGAGCAAAGGATGCGTTCCCTGCGTCTGAGTTGGAAGGTGCTAAAAGCATGCGACCGCCGGCCGTGCACGCGCTGCCAACAACACAAAGTGAATCATGTCGACGCCGCCGCCGTCGGTGCGCATTGATTGAAGCGCGGCTTGCTAATTGGACCATTTTGCCCTAGAAGACCTCCTCGGCTTGTCAGACAATGGACGGCCTTGTTTAGTGAATGCCGCACTTCTTCTATGCCCAAGATTGCTGGCTTTGCTTCTGCTAGTGTTGCTGTTGTTGTTGTTGTTGTTGTTGTTGTTGTTGTTGTTGCTATAGCAGATTTTGAAGAGCAGCCGCACCATTGAGCGTCAGACTATGATTCCAATTGCGATAGGTGGCTGCCGCCGCATATTGTTGATAGTTGTTGTAGAGCTGCTGTTGCTGCTGGTGCGCCTGCTGGAGTTGCTCCTCATTCAAGTCGGAGGTTATGTTTGAAGAGTCCTCTTGCAATTCCGGCGTCAGCTGGCTCTGCAATAGTTGTTGCTGTTGAGCAGCAAGCTTCTGTGTATAGTTAGCGGCAGCAGCAGCTGCGGCGGCCGACGATTGGGCGGAGGAGTTGGAGTTGCTCTTAAGGTAGGCTTTTCGCTGTTGTTGTTGTTGCTGTTGCTGTGTCGTTGCCGAATCGTGCTGCTGCTGTTGTGCCTGCTGCTGGTGCGTCTGTTGCTGTGATCCAGCCGTTGCACCCGATGCTGCTGCTAGTTGCTGCGTTGCGTCGTGGTGGTGATGGTGATGATGATGATGGCCAATGCTGTTCGTGGCGCCAAAGATGCTGCTGGTGGTCGCGTTATGTGTTGAACGCAGCATCTGGTCCGCTCGCCCTTAAGCCAGTGGGTACTGGTGATGTCACAAGCTCGTAGTGCCGGCTGGCGCGTGGTAACCCAAACTCTGGTAGTAGGAGTCTTGGCCTAAGGCAGCGTGTGAATTCGTCAGCGGACTAAGTGCATTATAGCCGGCATACTGGCTCATGTCGTACATCTTGATGTCCGCCTTGGACTCGGTCGGCAGCAAGCGATTGATCGAGAACGGGTGGCTGGAGGGTGTGTAGCCGGAGGGTTCCTGCTTCAGTGGATGCATTGACGAATGATAATCGCTGATCAGTGACGGATGACAACGATTCGCCATCATGGCCGAGAGTTCCTCTTGCTGCAGTTGATGGTGGTGCTGGTGATGATGCGTGGGCACATGCTGTGGCTGCTGGCCGAGGCACAGCTCAGCATTAGCATGCAGCATGGCCAATGCTTCGGCGTCCTTACTGTGTGCTGCACTCAAAACGCTATTGGGACCGCCGACAGGCACCCCACTGTCCTTATGATGGTGCTGATGGTGCTCGAGACGACTGAGATGATGGTGGTGATGGTGTGAATCCTCATGATCTTTCTTGCCTGGACTGGTCGCTTCGAGGCTGCTATGTGACGGGCTCTTATGCAGTTGGCGTATCGCCTCCTTCTTCTCGTCCTTGAACCGTTTCTGTCTTCGTAAATAGCAACCGTTCTCAAACATATTGCCCGAATCTGGGTGTAATGTCCAGAAGGAACCCTTTCCGGGCTTATCTGGCGTACGCGGTATCTTTACAAAGCAATCGTTGAACGATAATGAGTGTCTGATAGAGTTCTGCCAACGCTGCTGGTTCTGGCGATAAAATGGAAACAGATCCATGATGAACTGGTAGATCTCGGAGAGTGTCAGCATGCGCGTCGGATTATTCTGTATGGCCATAGTGATGAGTGAAATATACGAATATGGTGGCTTTGCATGAGTGTAGCTGCGTCTATAAGTTGTGGGCTTCTCGACACGTGCCCGATTAAGTGAGTTCGGCGAGCCAGCATCCAAGTCGCGTGCGCTGGCCGCTGCTGCCATTGTTGAATAGCCGCCCATTGCAGCCATTGTGGACATGCCACCGCCCATGCAATTGCCCATCTGACCGAGTGGCGAACCCATAGACGCATAACTCATTGAGCTAGGCGTCATGCAGTTCCCTGCCATAGAATTCATTGCCGCCGCCGCACCCATGCCGCCACCCATGCTGACCACCGCTGCTGCAGACTCCAAGACACCGGGACCGAAAGCGGCAGCGGCTTGTGGTGAAACGGAAGACATACCGCCCACGGGCATGCCCATGCTGTTCATTGTGTAGGCGGAACGTGCCAGCGGACTCATGGTGCCGCCATTTGACGTAGGATTAGGATTTGGACCACTACTGCCACCACTGCCGCTGCCACCGCCCGGCGGATTATTGCCGCCGGCACCACTCGCTGATCCGCCACCGGCGCTTGTCATGCTCACCGGACCGCTGGTCGGCGGCTCAGCGTAGAGCTTCTGCATGATGTCAATTGTCGTCTGGTGGGGTGATCCCTTCAGGAAACTGTTCAGTAGTTGCGCCGTTATGTTGGCGGCTGTTCTGCTTACACTTTACGACGAGAGGAATTCCGTACGAAAACGAAAAAAAAGTACGCGATTAAAATGTTCGCGTAAATAAGTGCCAAAGAAAGAAAATGCCAGCGGATTCACTTTAGTTTACAGTCGTTATAATATGCTTGGATACGATTAAGTTTCGTTTATGTTTGGTTGATTTATTTTCTTTTGGAATATGTTCACATTTTTCAATTCAATTGGCCTTGGACTTGAATACACTTTGATCCAATATTGGCATTTTTGTTATTAGTCTGCACTGCACTTTTTTGCTGGCTATTGTTTTCACTTGTGCCACTGCTACTGCCACTGCTGCCGCCACTGCCACGCCTACACACACTTACACCAAAACTTTTGGCACTGTTCTATTTCATTGGTGGCAGTCAAAGCACGTTGATTTTTTTTATTGTTTGTTCTGCGATTTGTGACTTTTGCTCGACACTTTTGTGTAAATTTGAAAATGAATTAGGCAAATGATAACTCTTAACAATTGTGACGCACAGTGATCGACGCGGGCACACTTTAAAATCGACGCGATGCCGCACGCTTTTAGTTTGGTTCGTGGTACGTTCGATTGGGCTAACGCGTTATTTCACTAGCTTCTTCTTAGTTTGCGTTTATCCGCTGCGCTGGCTCGAGTACTCTTTGGCTTGAGCTCTTGAATGTGAATGTGACTGTTTGCAGAGGGGGAATGCCTGCTTACTATTTGGCTTGCTAACAAATATTGTTCGAGCTGCGCTCAAGTGATCTTCTTCTGGGGAGCTGAGGCTGAATCCGATGCCCGATACCGATGCGATGCCGATGCTCGTCGCTGTCGTCGTCGCTTGTTGTTGAAGTCGTCGTCGTCAGTGACTGTAGTTTGTGTATTGTCTGAGTTTGTTGTGTTGCCAGCAGGTTTTGTATACCTTTGCTGCTGCTACAACGACTAAAGCCACCACCGTTGCCGTTGCCGTTGCCGTTGCCTCTGCCGCTGCTGCTGCTGTCGCTGCGGCTGTCTCTGCCTCTGCCGTCGCTGTTTCCGTCTCTCTCTTGCGCTCACAATGGCTCACTCTCTCTCTTGATCCGTTGTGCTGAGCAGCGCTGCGTTGTGTTGTGTTGTGTTATCCGTTGTACAAAACAGCTACAACAAACATAAACCACCACCTGCCACCTCGCCAATCGCAAACGTTCGCTCTCTTACGTACATAAACGCATACACTGACAACTCATTGCGGAGAAACTCGTTTGTCGCTTGTTACCTGGCAGCGCGCACGCGCATTGGCCAACACTTTGCCACGAACTCTTGCATCAACATTGCGCTCTGCGTTGGTTGCCAAGACGACGTGGGTGGAGCTTGCCAGCGGAAGCAACGCCCTTCAAACGACAAAACCACACACATACACACACAGATACTCCGGCATGTCAGTGAGCGCCGTGCGAGTGTGCAGCAAAGACAAATTAGAGTGAGATTGTACTGGTGTGCGTGAGCGTTTGAGTTCGCCAACGGGGGAAAACTGCCACAACTACTTTGACAGCAGCAACACCAACAGCAGCAGCGACGGCGACAGCTGCTGCTGCTGCTTACGACGACCATAACGACGCTCTCCGTCAATTTTGATTGAGACCGACGCCATGATATAATAACGATTTTCTCTAATGCGATCAATAATCATTCGCTCTCCCTGCTACCGAGCTTTTTTTGTCACATTGCAAATCGAACGATTGTACAAGCCCGAGCCGTTCTATATGCCGACAGCGACAGTATGCTCCCCCCACCGACCGACGAACGGCACGACGCAACGAAGTAACCAACCCTGCTGCAATGGTTCGTACCGGACCGTGTTTGCCCAGAGAACCGAAACGATGATTTTTGACAAAAAGAAGACGAACAGCAAAGCAAAGAACGGCGAAAGCAGTGAGCGCAGCCCCGGCAAAAACGGCGCACAAAAGAAAAACACACAAAAAGCAACAACAACAACAACAACAACACCAACAACAAAAATGAACAAAAAAGACTGCAAAACCGAACAGAATGAGACATTATTAAATTTTTTAAAGCTTGCTTCACTGTTTTTTATTCATTTCGAATGCACGTTTGAGGTTAAGGTACGCCAATGTCACATTCACTCATTCATTCATTCACATTCGTCTCCGTTCGAAAGTACGAAAACGAAACGAAATCGCTCGCAAAAGAATCGACAGCCAAAAGCAAGTCGACGGGTCCGGATCCGTACACGGCACACGGCATACGGCACACGGGTACACGTCGGTCGTTTAAAGAAATACCATTCAACTGAGCGACATACGACAGTTGAGTGGGCACTGTTTTTTCAATTAATTTCACAGCTGACCGTTGGCGACGTTACGTGCCAAATTGGATTACACCCGCACACCCGCACAAGTGTTGATAAACACACAAAAAAATATATATATAAATATATATAATATTTAAAAACGTATGATTTAAGAATTACCTGTTATACAACGTGTCGCGTAAGTATTTTCTCATTGATGCCACGTTACTTCCTGGTATCTTGTCGGTCCGTCCGTCCGTTCGTCCGTCCGTCCGTCCACTCCAGTTTATTACATCGCGGATTAAGCGAAATTTAATTTGTGTCGTAAACATTTACAAAACGCTACGCTTTGCATACATTTTCTTGACGCCTTTCTTTGTTTGCTCATCGAATCAGTTTAACCCTTTCGCATTCTTTTCTTTGTACTCATCACCCACCATCATGGTTTTATGGCCCCCAATTTGCTGTGGTATCGTGCATGTGTGAATCTGCCATTATTTTCTGAATGAATTTTACCAAAATGCATCTTACTTACTTACCTGCCGCGCTTTTCCGGTCAGCAGTGAAATCGCTTGGGTTTCACCAAACATAATCGGCCAATTATGGCAAATTCATTCAATAACGGTTGGATGAACAACGATGCATCATTCTTATGCACAATAAAACCAGAAATCCTCCGTTTGCAAATTGATAGTGAAATAAAATAAGAAAGCAAGAATGCTACGAATGAGTGATGAATGATATTTTTATTAACATTTTAGTTATAAGACCGTTTAGTCGAAAGTTCTGGAACTTGCAATGTCAGGAGTTGTGTACAATTTTATTATAATAAGAGCAACGAGAGTTGCTTTGAAAACTTTGTTGACTTCAAGCACTTTAAATTCCGGAAGGACTCTTGTGAGCTATAAGAGATCTATTTTGTTTTTTTAAAAACATGTGACCCAAAGCGTCTGATAGGTGAATGTGTTGAGGTGTTTTAGTCCCCAACTAATGTTCCATCTGCGGTTGTTAATTCTACAGAATTTCTAAGTGGGAAACCCCATTTTTCACACTATACATGAATACCGGGTCTGTACTCTTAATAAGAACTGCTTTATTGACTAACAATGAACGTCGTTGCGGTCGTTGACGAACAAACAATGCTTACGTACGAAACACCCCAATGAAACAACCGTATCTATCACTCGAATCGCTCATTTTTAACTAGATATATTGAGCAAATAGTGCAAGAGCTCTTTTTCCATTCAGCTGAATATATTATTTTCAATACAATTTAATTGTATTCTATGTAAGCCGTTCACTTGCCGTCGGGCTTTCGCTTTTCGATACTATTTTTATGCATAGATTTTTATATTAATATATTTTTAACGGTTTGAGATATCTTTGAGTCATTTCAAAGCTAATAATTTAATAAATTGTTAAACAAGTAAATATTTATTATGTACAAAAGAATAAATAAATAAATGAGTTTGTCTGCTTACAAGCTCATTTTTATGTGTCTCATTAGGTATGTGTGTGTGTGTGTGCTTGTATCTGCACTTCTAATAAACTTAAATATTTTTAAGTTGCTCACTCAAGTGGATCATTATTATTTGTCAGAGGGGCTCAGCAAATCTTCAGCTACACGCCAACTGACTCACTGACTGACTGACTGACTGACTGAATGATTGAGTCTGGCAAGCAACTCTGTATATATTTGTCGTATTTGTTGTATGACTGTCGCTTTGGCTATTTTATGGGAATACGCGCTTCTATTTATTTAAAATCTTTTGTTGATGCTTACAAGATACTCGCACTTATTGCTAGATACACAAAAGCGTGCGTATCTGTTGTGCCGTCAAGTGTCTTACTTACTTACGCCTAAGCCAATTCCAGTCGCATTCTAATTAGCTGCCATGGATACATTTATTGGCGGCATTTCTTTCAATACTTTCGTAATTACACGCACGATCTGTGACGCATGCGCGCCGCGCACCTCTTGCGTCATCAATGGCAATCAGTCGTGTTACCAATTGAAAGCACACAACAAAGTTCGGCAACGGCGTGTAACGTGTTCTCCTTTTGGGCTTTTATTTATTTATTTAATATATATATGTATTTATATATATATTGTGGCTGTTGTTTTGTTTTCTTTTTAATATTTATTTTTATTGTTATTTGTTTATTGATTTGTGTTTTGTGTTTATTTAATATTTTCACACAAATTAAAATACTTTAGCCGAGCAACATTTGGCTTAACCCAATTATCGATACTCATTAGTGATTATTTAATTATTTGGCGAATTTTGAACAATATACTCTAATATCTCTGGCAAACAAATCAATTTGAAATGTTTGCTCACTGCCGAAGTTAATCGAAGCGCTGGCAAATAGATTTTTTAAAATAAAATACAAGCGACTCAGTCACTGTGTGAGTGAGCGAGACAGCAAGTGCGCGCCAATGGGTAAAAGCGTTTGTTAAGTTGGCTAAAAGGTTTTTTTTTTTAGATTTAATAGAAAGTAACACTGCGCGTGTAACTGATGCTGTTGCTGCTCTAGAAATGTGTGTGTGTGTGTGTGTGTGTATTGCACTGAAGGTTGCAGCTTCTAGCACGTCTGCGGCAGAGCGTGTTAATGTGCTGATCTGTGTGTGTGTGCTTGTGTATTCTCAGCGTAATGAGCTGCCATAAAAGCGTCTTTTGTTTTATGACCACATTGCGCGTGTGCAAACAAAAAGCGTTTATTGCCGCACTCAGCTGTCCGTCCGCGGTCCGCCAGCCAGCCACATTTTCGCTCGTCGACCACGAACATTATTAGCCAAGCAAGAACAATGGCAAACTAGAGCAGCAGCGTCAGTCGCAGCAGCCTAGGCAGCAAACCGATTTGCGTTTCATTTCACTGCTGCATTCTAATCGTCCAAGTCGTCTGTCGTCCGTCGTCCTTTGAGTCGCCTTGCAGAATGCCTGGCCAGCCAGGATGCCTTGGCAAGTTCGCACTGCGCCCGCTCGCTCATTAATTAGCCTGAGAATGGTGGCCGAGCACGGTCGCCCCGGCTGCAGTCAACGCTGGTCGCAGCGGCCAAGGTGCATTGAAGCGCTCTTGGCTCTGTTGGATTTTACGCGCCTGCCCGCTTATCTAAATTAGGATGTTGTGTTTACGCTATTTGCGTAGGTGTTTCATTTCCGTTTCACAATTTATCTTTTGCCCGCTTTGCCCGGCACTGTTTGCACAAGCAGCGCAAGATATCGAGATACCCGAAACATTAAGAAGAAACAACAAATTGTATCTGTGGTCGTCGGTGCGGCGCGGTGCGGCAAGGGAATCTTCGCTTTGCCGTGTTAAATGCGCGCTTTGTCTTTGCGTCTTATCAGTTTTAGTGGCTGATCATAATAAATGCAAACATTGTTAAAACAGTTCATGAATCATTTTGTTTCATTTTATTTTTATTTTTATTTTTCTTTATTATTATTTTTATACTTTTTGTTGTTTTTGTTTTTTTAGTACTTTTTTTGGTACTTGCAATGCAATTCACTTTTGTGTTTGACACTCGACCAACCCAATTTGCGGCATTTTGCGCCAAGGCGACAAACGGACAGACAGACGGACGGAATGCAACGACGCCTTTGATAAGCGCGCCGTCATGACTTCATTTTGTAAGGGCGAGGCACTGACGGCGATAATGAATTGCTTTTTTCACAAACACATGCAGATGTATAATATATGCCGCTCTATATATACATATATATAACTGTCTGTACATGCACATATATATATATATATGTATGTGAAGGTATATCGTTTTATAAGGCACATATAAATCACATCAGCCGAAAGCATTTCGAACCAAGGCGGCAGTCAAGTCAGTCGGTAGGTTTTTTATCTATTAAATATTTTTTGTATTTTTTATTTTTTATCGCTGTGTCAACAATGTTAAAATTATTTTATATGCGCCATGCCATGCCAGCGCCAGTACCAAAACCATGTCAGATGAATGCCATGCTCCAACCACCCACACCACACCCCACCAAACACAATGCGAATTTGTGGCGAGCGGCATTGCCCGCCTCCTTCGGTGTTCTGTTCGGTCTGTTTGTGTGCATAACCTTCCTTTATGCTATAAAATTTTAATTAAAAAGAAAATTAATTTTCTTACTTTTTTCATCTTCTTCTTTTTGGATATCTTTTGCAGGTCAGCGCGCGTTGCACGTCTAGACCGGCAGCCAAAACCCAAAAAAATGCTTCGCCTTTTGATTTTTTCTCTTGTATTCTAAATTTTTTTTTCAGCTCAGCGCACGTTTTTGCCGCCTCAGCGCCGAGTCCGCGCACCAACGCCGCAAACGTATACTTTTTCTGCCTAAAATACTTATGCGACTTAGCAGGAAGATGCTAATTATTTATTCGTTGCCAGAAAAATTAGCTACAAGCTACGCAGATACGCAATGGACGAACGACAAGTTGTTGTTTTTTGTTCGTTCATGCGCTTGGCAGTTTCCCAGATACACACACACACACACACACACACACATGGCCACCTTCAAGCTTATGCTAACAACTAACAATTATTTTTAACCCAACATGACTAGCAAATCATTGAACCACCAATCGGCGTAGTTTGCTGAAATTCATGGCCTTTTTTCCACAAAGTGCAAAAGAAAAGCGAAATGTGCTTTAATCACAATTAACAAATTGGATACATTTCGACGCTTGATTAACTTTGGTGCGCCCCTTGTCTCAGTCTACGGCACTGTCACATCCATCGCGGCGTTAATCAAATTAAGCCGCACACAACACACAACAAGACTGATAAAGTCGTTGCCGGCTGGCTGGCTGAGTTTTTTATCGGCCACATTTGTATCGAACTAAGACGGGCAAAGCTCAGCGCTGCTCGAAGCTGTCAAAGTTGTCAAATTTTGTGTTTTTATCTATCAAAGGTTATTGAAAGCCGAAATTGTTTGTCTACGAACATGTTCACACGCATACGCTGATGGTCTGCCTGTCTGTCTCTCTGTCCGTCTGTCTGTCTGTTTGTCTTGCTTGTAGCTACAAATGTAACACACATGTTAAAAACTGTTGATAAAACAATTCGATTAATTGTTTGGCACACACACACACACACACACACAGAGCACAGCGAAAGCTTTGACAAGCGCATATATTTGTGTGTGTGCGTGTGTGTGTTTTTTCGGTAGTTATTGATTTACAACCAAAACAACGAGTGGGTGGTGCGGCGTGCAGTGGCTGCGGCTGAGGTAATACTTTGTATCGATTGGCATATCAGAGCGCCGCTGCACGCTTATCACCACCACCCGAGGTGAGCAAAGTGGGCGCCAGATGCGTGTCCAAACGGCAGGCCAACGCAACACGCTCGCAATCGCAATCAAAGACAAATATTATGTTTTCGTATATTGATTGAGATTTAATTACTTCCGAGCGGGCGCTGATTGTATGTCAAAACAAAGCGTTTTTGAAACCGAAACCGATAAGCGGTAAGTATTTGCTTGGGCAATTGTCCAGCTCGAAAGCCAGCTGAAGTGAACAATATTTATTATGTGCCATAACTGATTTATCGTTAATAATGGTTAATAAAAAGAAAAACAACACACACACACACACAGAGATATACAGATACACAAAATCAAAGCCCAAAATAAATACAAATCTGTTGTAAACAAAGACAAAACAAAAATTCAAACCGGTTTATCACTTATCAAAATCTTCGTATGACAAGGAAATTAGCTCTTGAGCCAAAGCAGCATGGAGCATTCAGCTTGATGGGTGTTGAGAGCTGCGCCGCGTTGACTTGAGATGAGTTGAGTTGAGATACGTTGCTTTGAGATGAGTTGCGTTGAGTTGAGATGCGTTGAATTGAGCTTGGTTAAGTTGTTGTGCATGACGCGGCATGAATTTGGCGCGCATTACTCCAAATGTCGGGTCGGGCTGAGCCATAATTTGTGGCATAAAAGTGTCTCTGTGTACTCTAAGCACCTTCAGGCTGTCTGCTTGAGATGCATTGTACTCATTGTTGATGATGGTTTTCATTGCTAGCGATGGTGTTGCTGTTGGCATTGTTGTTGTTGTTGGGGCGCTTATGTTAATCCCTCAAGCGCTCTAGAGAAACCGGACAAGCCGTGTAGAAAATTGGTGTAACCCAGTTGGAGAGTTTAAGCCAACTTAACATCACTTTTGGGGCGATTCCCAAAGCATTTATGCTTTTTAACTGTTGGCGGCTTCGATGATGGCAGCGGCGGCGGCAGCAACTACATCAACAGCAAGTGACTTGAGTGGCGCTTACTTGATGCGTGAGCTTCGTCATTGTAAAAAAAGAAACCAAAGTTGCAACAACAACAACAACAACACGAACATAGCAACATTATCATCATCAGCAGCAACAACAACACCAGCGGGCATACACGGCCCATCGTCTGCAGTCGCTCGTTTTCCAAAGTCATGGCGTTCAACTTGAGGCAAGAGTTGCCACCGACTCGTCTCGTTGGCTGATAAGAATTGCCCGCCTTGTCTTGCCTCTCCTTGCCTCTCCTTGCCGAGCCGTGCCGTGCCGAAACATGCCTCACCTCGTTTTATTTCTTTTTTTTTCAACTCACACGTCAGCAAGATTTTTCGACTATAAGGTGAGATATTGAAATGAGCATGTTATATTATTATAGTTGTTGTTGTTGTTGTTGTTGTTGTTTTTGATTTGTTCGGAAAATAGACGTGAAGTTTTTTGTTTTGTTTTTTCAACTGAGCTGTGAAATGAGTCGAAATCAGTTGAGTTGCTTCGAGCCACTTGTTGAGCACATTTGAAGTTGTAAGAAATGCCGCACGGCGCCGTGTGTGGTCGCAGATTTATTTGGAAAGGATTCCATCCATTGAGATGAAGCTAAAACTTTTCCACACATCCTGAAGTTTCAGGAAAGCGCTCACATTACTACAAAGGCTTGGCTTCAATAAGCTAGCAATTTGTCTTGTCTTGTGCTTTAGCATTAAAAAGTGAGATACAGAAATCTAACATAATTACAAATTATTAAGCAAGCAGCAAAAACATGAACACTTCAATTTGTTTATAGAGTAATAAATAAATATAATCGATGACAATAATGACTTCTGGGAGTCATTGAACGCGAGTGTCAGCGACGTGCCACCGAAAGCGGCAAGTCATGCCCATTTAGCCGGACACATGCCACGCGGGCACGGCGACCGTAATGCGAGCAAACCGCCAAACAAGTTACACGCCGAACGCGCAGGACATGCGTATAACGGAAACTGCACTGAAATCGCTCAAATATTATTATCATCGACATGACTCGACAAGTTTCGCGCTGTTAAATTCAATAAAATAAAGTCAGAGAACACAAACGCAATGAAAGGTTTTATTGTTGTACAACTTTGTATGTCAGCAACTTTTGCGCTTGTAGAACATGAGTGAGTGTGTGGCAAAGAGTGCCCGGTGTGGGTGTCCTTTGCGCAGCGATGTGGAACCAAAGTCAAGCCCAAAAGTCACACAAATGTCGGATAAGGAGTGGAGTGCGCTGAAAGGGAAAGTTCGCTGACTGCATTTAGTAAGCAATAAAATGAGTTGGCAGCGCCGTTGCATGCAAGTCTTGAAGCCCAAGCGTGCATTCCCAGCTTTATGATTAGCAACGGCATCTGAATTAATTTATTACACAAACAACGAACGACGCAAATTCACAGACTCACAGATTCACAGGCACTCAAACACAAGCAGAGGCAACGACATTCATACAGTGAAGGCATCATAAATAGTTTTGCACTTCGGCGGCTCAATCGCTGGCTACTGGTTGCCCAACTGACGGCTGAATCATGCCACCAGTCGGTGCGAAATCAAAGGGTTTGCCCCCACAGTTACTTGCGGCTGGCCGTGCTATAAAACCAAGAAGAGTTCATTGATTTCCAGACTCAATCAACGAGTCGAGATTGCGTAAAGAGCGACTCTAATGAGTTGTTGTTGTTTCGTCTGAGTGTGTTTTTTAATTTCGTTGGCGGTCGTTGTGGCAGTCTATTAGCACCTTTAAAGAACATTTTTACGATTTACAACTGTCAATTGGCATGACAGTCGCGTTGGGTCAGGTAAATGCCGCAAGCAGTGGCACAGCCAACAAAGAACAAAGCACCAATTCGTTGCACTTGAAGCCGCCTTGCAACTATGCTGATTAATTGCAACAATTTATTGGGTTTACATTGCTAACAAGCTAATAATGTCAACGCAATGTCAAAGAACATGCCTTGACCCATGTGTTCTCCAAATATATCAGCGTCAATCATCATGTATTGTCTTCAGCCTTCAGCACTTGCAACGCATTGTCGCTGAACAATGATGAGGATGATGTATGAAGTGTTCATGTTTCAAAAACCCGAAAAGAGAATAAAATAAAAAGTTAGAAAACGCAATTCATATGAAATGCAGAAAAGCGTTGAAAAAGGAATATATATTTTAAAGTAAAGTAAAATGAAATGAAATGAAATTAAACGAAATGAAATTAATAAAAATTTCACTTGAATTGACAAAGTGGAAATCGCCGTGACGTTCGCTGCCGACGACAAGTGCCACTCGACACTCGACGAGCTGCTGATCTTGAAGCAATAATATTCACATATTTTTCATTATTCATTATTGTTGTTGTTGTTGGTGTTGTTATTGTTTGTTCGCATTGAGTTGGAGTCTTGGCTTGTACCTGACTGACTGACTGACTGACTGACTGACTAACTGAATGAATGACTAAATGGTTGACTGATTTAGGTACCGAATGTTTGTATGCAAGACACACACACACACACACACACACACACACACACACACACACACACGCACACAAGCAGAACCAACCAACTTCATTGCACAGCTGGCGATTAATCTTGACATTGAAGATATCAACGTCATTGCTGACATTCATTTCAGCAACAATAAATAAGCGCAAACGTTTTTATTGACTGTTAATCGTAAAACTGTACAATTCTTTAAAGCAAACAGCAATAATATTGAAATCTCTATTCCAACACAACAAAATGTCTAACATTGAGCCGCTTAAGCAAGCGAAGTATTCAGGGCGAAGGACGTGCCGAAGGATGGCACGGAACTTTAATCGACGCACTTGTTTTTTTTTTTGGTAGTTCATTGAGTGCTGCTCGTGCGATTGTTATCAACGCCAATGATTGTTGTCGAAGCGCAGTGCTGCTGATTGCGCGTGTAGGCCACGCGTCAGGACAAGTGCAGCAAGCCGCAAAACCGACGCTTCAAAGGACTCGCGCACTTAAATGTGCGCTTCCCATGATGAATCAATCAATACAACGGCCGAAACAAGTGCATATGTAACCAACATCATTATCAGCACAGGCATCATCATCATGATCGTCATCATTGTCAAGGGGTACGACATGATGAGCAGAGAACTCGGCCTTAATTACACATTTAGCCTCAAGTCACGCGAGCAACGCCGCGGGCCTTCATACTTGAGGTTAATAACAGCATATCAAGCGGCGTTCGCACATTATTGCTTACAAATATGCTCGCCAACTCACACACACACACACACACACGCACAGGAGCACAGGAGCAGAGCGCTCCATGGCGGCTAATACGGCATGGCTCAAGTCAGAGCTTAACGCCTGCGGGCGGCCGTACAACTGCAACAATGGCTGGTTGTGCCTTGCCGGGTGGAGTGGGGTGGGGCGGGTGTTTGCCAAAAGTCTAAAGTGAATCAAATCAAATGGCAAACGATTTTCCATGCCGCTAAACAGCAACAACAACAGCAGCGGGGCGGACGAGCGCGCACAATAGCCATGTGCTTGATGAGCGGGTGCCAAGGGGCATGTGCTAAAGCCGGCTTATCTCGGCATCAAAACAAATTCAGTTTGAAATTAATGCCGAGATTTGCTTTCTTAAGCCGGCTGCCGATTGACGACTGGCGACTGCGGGTGAAATTCGGCAAGCGAAGCGACTTCATGCGTCATAGGAATGTAACAATCGACAAACAATGCCAACAATGAAGGCAAAGCGAACCACCACCGGAGTTGTTTTAACACTTTGGCTCAAGTTCACCGGCTGTGCGTCGCTCTCACCTTAAGCCCAAAGCAAAACTTTGCGCACGACATTAGCCGATTGTCGTCTCTGTGCTGTGCTGAGCTGAGCTGAAGTCTGAGCACGAGATTGCCACAATGTGTTGCAACAGCAAGTTTGCAGCATGCGACTGCCAATCGAAGGCACGTGTCCTGTTCAACTGCGCTGGCTGGCTGGCAATGATGATGGCATGGTTGGTGTTAATAATGACGATATGATGAGTTCTCCCAACAACTCGTCTCATGCCCGCGATGCTTTGCTCCTTGCGTGCGTAATGTGACAGTTTAATTGCAGGTGAATTGCTTCCGGACGCGTGTGCGCTTTGCAGCAATCAACATACGACCGGCATATGAGCGTGCGAAAGTCCTTGGCTGACTTTGAGCTTTGTTGGCTGCTTTGGCCACTGAAGCCTGAACAAAGTCACGTTTAACGGCGACTTCATGTGCTTTGTTCGCATCGTCGGCCAACGATTCATGGTTGCTGATTTGCCTAAAGTTTTTAGTAATTAAATGCATGTGTATATGAAACCTGTGATAGTCCTTAATTTTCAATATTCAAACCGTCCAACCGCAAACATTTGTTGAAACAAGCAAATTTAATTTAGGTCAAAGGATTTTGTGTGTGGGAGCGCTTCAAAAAACTTTCTCACATTACAACAGAAAAATCAATGAAACAAAACGAGCAAAGGGAAACGGTAAATTGACATCAAAGTCGTTTAATATTGATGACACCAATGCAGAGGTTCTGATGAGCAGAGCAGACGCTTTCATTATGGGAAATGTTTTTTTTCGCTCGTTTGTTTCAAGTGAATATTTAATTAAATTGTTTTCTAATAATGCCACGCAATAATAACAAGCAGCACAAGCACAAGCAGAACAACAACAACAACAACAACGTTGTAGGCGCACGCGTCAGCAAGCAGCGAACGTCAGCAAGGCCGGTCAGGACACGCGGCCAGGACACACCTTGTTGAGCCAACAACATTAACGCGCGAGCGAACTAAAGTAAAAACAGCCGCCGAAAATATACTAAAGCACACACACACACACAAGTACATCGGGGCGCTCGCGTAGCCACCCCTTTTTTCTAATTTACCAAATTACGCACCATCAATCATAAGCGAGGCAACGAACGAACGAACGAACGAGCCCTCAATATTATGACGAATACTTCGATGGCTGGCTGTCGAATGCGACGGCGACGGCGGCGGCGAGGAGGACGATGATGATGATGATGATATGCAAACAAAGCTGTAAAAAGACGCGAGTTGGTTAACAAAACTATTTGATGACGCTGGTGGCTTGGGCAAGAACGACCACCCACACGGGTCGCCCGCTCAAGTGCCAACAACTCTCGCCGCAATTCAAAAAAGGAAAAACGATTTAGTCTTCAAGTGGTCGCTCGTGTCAAGCGCACAAAAGATTGCACAAGCCGAACGTTTGTCAGTCAGGCAGTCATGGTACATCGTCACATGGCAAATGCAATGACCGACTTGTGGGAAACTCGTCTTAGACAAGACGATGTCCGCTCGCTGTCGTGGCTGTCCTTGTTCCAGACGTTGACGCTGTTGTCTTAGTTACAGGCTTAACTTGCCATTAACGCTAATTACGCACGGCCGTAATCCGTAAACACAGACGGGCGATTTATGCTGACTTTCCACGTGTTCGCACGCCGGACTTTCCCTCAAAAGTCAGTTTTGACTAGAAAATTTGACTTCGTCTTGGCTTAAAGCGATTAAAAAACACAACTTTGGAAATTCCCGACGCGTTGCAGTTGTGAATGAAGTGCCACAGCCACAGCAGGCTACCCAGGCTCTTAGTGCTCGCACATCTAATCAACGGAGTGGCCGTACGAGTGGACTAATGAATTGGCAGCCGCAACTCTGAGCAAACAATGCAAAAGTGGTTTCACCATTGCTCAAAATTCGTAAACTGACCGCCACTTATGGATTAATAACGTCGTCCAATTAAGAGCTCTCAATCATTTGACAAAACAGCGCCCCACTTTCCCGCTGGCCAAGAACGCATGGGGCGCGCCCCCTCGATTGCCCGTTTACAGTTATGAAATTATTGATCATCGCCCCACACATGCTCAACTTTTGTTCTATTTTCGTTGAGTAATTACACACACAAACACACACATGCAATCAACACACACAGACTGAGCATCTAGAAGCCTGCGAATTTGACGATTCCAAGCCATCGTGATTAACTCAAAATTCAAAATTATTTTTGATGCCAAGTTTCTAGGCTGACCACAAGCTGCAATATGATGAACACACACACACACACACACACACACACACACACACACATGCACACACAGACAGACAGACACATATGCATGCCATTGCAGCTAATCTAAATCATGTCGACAAATGAATTGTGCCGGAGAACAAGATTTGGCAATTTTGCTGACCCCTCAGCCCCTCTGCCCCACTGCCCATCCACAACAATGCCAATTTATTTATTGAAAGTGTACGAAAATCGGCGCATATGATTTCATTCATGCATTTAATGCCAAACATCATCAGTACTTCACTTCATCGACTGACCGAACGACCAACCGACCGACCAACCGCACCCCATGCTCCACCCCGCTTGTTGTTTCAACCATTTTGCCTTCTCGCTTGATGTTTCATTCAATCATTTTGTGTTTTTGATTGCCCGCTTTCTTCAACAATTCCACCATTTGCCCATCCATCCATTGGACGGACCACTCGTCTGACTGTCATTCGGTTAGACTGCTAAGCAGCATTGGTAATGTGCTTGTATTGGTGTATCTGTACGCGTACATATGGGTGTGTGTGTGTGTATTTGCTATCGTTTTTGGAAATATTATATGCTCATACCTCCGTTTCGAGTAAATTGTGTAAATATTTGCGCTCGTAAGTGGATTGGAGATGGATGAGTTTATCATATACACACACACACTCACACACACCCAGACACATACACTGACATACGAACGCATACGCATTCGTATTAAGAAGACGCATATGAACATGCAACGCGGTTTGCTGCCCCAAACTTTCAATATGATTGACTGATTCGGTCGCCTCCCTCCGTCGAACGTCTGGCCTGACGGTTCCGCAACAATGATGATTTTCGTTTGGATTATTAACGGCTTATAATGGTCGCCCCTTTGTTTTCTTATACTACTTCACTTGTTCCGTCTAAGCGCACAGATGCCGCATTCGTAAATGCAAATGGACGAGATCGAAACAAAGCCAGCATATTTAAACAATTTCAACTTGTATTAACCGTTTATATTACATTAATTTAATCATAATATGAACAAATCGTTTTCAATATTTTCTTTATTTTTATGTTTTCGACCAATAAAATATGATTGTAAAATAAAAGATAACAAGGAATACTAAATAAGAATCTGTTTGACAAACTTGTATTAAATATGGTAACTTCGGATTAATTTGTATAGAAATGTTGACGACGGAGAGCTATGGCTGCGGCATAGTGGGGCATATTGAAGGCACGGAATTCAATGCACGGCTTATTTACTCTATGCATGCGTGAATTTTATAAACACATACGACTATTTCGTCTGAAATAAGAATTATGATTGTTATCCTACCCAAAAACCTTCAAGCTTGATCAAGAAAACTGGTATACACTCTTATATAAAATATATGTACAATAAAGTGTCATAAAACGAATATTTATCAACAAAAGTATTGAAACCTCTAATGTACGCTAAATATACAAGAAAACATAAGTCGGTCCAAATTTTGCCTCATGCTTCGAATATTGAATTTTAAATTTCTGTTATAATTTGAAAAATTTGCTTTCTGAAGACTGCAATTTGCTCACTACAGGTGGCGCTGAACTATGCAGCCCTGGAATTTCGCGTTCTGTATCAGTCAGCTTCTTGTTATGAATCAATTCAAAAGCAATACTGTTATAAACTGAACTCAACCAGTGCTGCCAACTTTTCGGAAGATCAGTAGTAAAATTCTTACGGCAGAAACCATAACTATAAAAAATGGCTGAATACATTTTTGAAAATGGCCAAATGTCTGTCGATTCTGAAAAATGGCTAAGAACCCCTTCAGAATATCTAATTTGGCAACACTGCTTAAGGTTGTTACTTTCTTATCTTATTTAAACGTTATAAAAAGTCTTCTATAGTTGTGGCATTTTTAAATTTGTAATTATATAAATATTATTATTTGGCAATTCATTGAATTAAGATAATTAATTCTTTTCTAGTTGTTCATTAACTAAAAATATCTGTTGCAGAACAATTTGAATTGTATAGTAAAAGATTTTCGCATTTTGACTATCATGTTTATATTTTATAATATTTCGTTACTTACATTTATCATTAAAAATTCAACAGATTCATACAAAAGAAAACACAAACTACAGTAAGATCGATATACTTGTATATGAAATCGTAACCTATAAAATTAATTAAAAACTATCACAGGCGCAAAGTATTTACAAGCTAGCAACGCAAATAGATTCAAATGGAATTCGGGTATACCTGGGCCAGTGTTCGTTGATACACGGCTTGGTCCTACTGGCCAGGCAATTGTTCGGCGATACTTAGGAACTTTGAATGACAATTAGCATACGAATAAAGTGAACCACGGAGCCCTCAATTAACTTCGGCGGCTCGTTCAGTTCAAGGGCATATTGACCTCCCACAACTTCATGTGGTTGTCGAGCACTTCATGGAACCAACTCTGCTTCTCGGGCTTATCCCTGAAAACGACATTCAACGACTTCAAATCCAATTGCAGTATCGCATCGTTACCGAGCAGATTGTCCAGCGCGCGGAGCAAGGTGCTATTGCCATGCAGCTTCAGCAGCGTCACGTACTTGATCAAATAGTACTCGTACTGCAGCTTGCGTCGTGCCCAACGCTCGACTGTCGCATTGGCGCTCGCAGACCGTATCTGGCCGAGGTGCTCCGCAAACCAAGGCGCGAAGTAATTGTAGAGATCGAGTTTTGAGATATTATTAATGCCCCTGGTTTTGATGCGCTCTTTAATCATCATGTAATTCTTGCGGCTGTACACGAATACCTGGAACAATGAATTGCCAGTCGTGTACGAATTTATGTAATGCGTTCCATACGCCTCCATGAACTTCACGGCGGACGTAATGTTGCCCACCTCCAGCTGCTCAACCTTCTCGCCAACATCATCAACCAATGTCTGATTGACGGGTATTGCGCCCGTGAGTTTTCCCGACTCTCGGAAACGCACGACACGCACCAAAACGTACGAATAATCGCCGTGTATAAACGAGGTGTTTATGCCAAGTTTTTTGGCAGCATTTTCAGAAAACCAACCGCTAGTGAATGCCTCCCACGGCTTGTCCAGCCGCTCGATTGTAAAGTCACGAAAGTAGGCCTGATACAGTTGGCGACGATTGTCGCAGAACTCCATATGGAAATCACCATGGAATATGCCAGGCTGATTCTCTTCACGGCTCTCACTCAAGCGGCTGATATCCTTTTGGGATTATATGGATTAGATAATGATAAGCACAACTAACAAACCGCCTGGCGTACTTACCTTATAGATATTTCTTGTGGGTTCCTTGAATACCCAACGCTCCGAGTCATAACTATCATTATAGGGTATCACACGCATCGAGATGCCCAGATAGCCATAGCGTAGGAATATATTTATGGCCTTGCCGATACGCAGTTGTGACTCACGACCACCGCCGCCAACATCCCGACTACTGGCGACCAGTAGAATAAGCGTCAACAGCCACCATGGACCCCACAACGACTTCATGGAGCCATGCCGGGGGATCATCACGCACCAAAAAAGCAGCCAATGATCTTCACTTGCAAGTCAACTGTGAAGTGTAGGAGAATTAAGAGCAGTTAGAAAATACTTCCAGATTCAATCACACACATACAATTATTTATTTAATTACTGAAGCAAAAAGATATAAATTTAATGCACCAATATTATTTAGAGACCGGCAAATGTCTGTTTTTCTGTTTCAATGTAATAAAATTCCAATTCAAAGAAAAACTTATCAATACGAAAACTTTTTTTTTTGCAGATGGCTTTCCTCTATTTTGAATCTAAAAACCGATCCAATACTTTTCTTCGCGAGCCATTTTTGAGTTTCGAAAATTAATTTCTATTTGATTTGAGGTCCGGAACTAATTATGTTGATCCCTGTTGTATAAGTGCAATTGACGTTGTCTGCCGTGTCGCGCTAATTGACCGTGAACTGCGAACGTTGAACTTGAACCGAACGAGCTTTAAAACACCAACCGAGGTGTCCAACGCCATGAGCGCTTCGCTCCAACGAACTTCGAACTGGGCGCCTGCCTGACAAAAAACAACATATAATCACCGACACAAAGATACAATGAAAAATTGTGTGAACACGAAATTGTTACAATTTTAATAGAGTAACACAACAAAACAAACCGAAAAAAAACCAAAAAAAAAAAACTAAAACAACCTTAAAAAACTATGGAATTATAAAAATGAGAGCAAAAAGTAACGAAACAAGTTGTTGAAGCCAAACTTTGCACACATGCAAATTATTTCCTAAACATTTGCGAATACATGTTTATAATTCATATTGAAAACAAGTAATACGGACGCACCAACACACGCAAGGTGTACAGCTGGAGAGGCACCGATCGAACGCAAGAGAAGCGCCCAGGGGGTGTGCGGAACGAGAGCGTCTCCCATTGATTCGACGATCGAGCGACGGCGCTGTTGAGCAAACCGGTTGGAACGACTTTCAAAGTAAGACTGACTGACTGAATGAATGCGCACGCATGACGCTGCAAGACTCTAGGAGAAGGCAAAAAAAAAAGACCAGACCAGTGTCGACCAGACCAGAAGACAACAAAGCCAGACAAGTGGCACAACACTGGCAACTACAGCTCCAACAACAACAACTGCCGTCGTCTAACAGCGCTGTTGTCGTCGTCGTCGTCTAATAACAACTGCGCTGCAATTGTTGCGCAAATTTTAGAACCTGTTCGTTATCAGTTGGTAAGCAACCCCGACGTGCTGCTACAGACAGAAGCGTTTCAACGGCCAGCAACACGTGGGAACTTGGGGGAGGCGTCGAATTGCGTCATTTTGGGGGCCAACATGAATAGCATTTAAACTTCAGCACATATCATTTGTCATAACAAAATAAGTTGGTCAAGAAATTTGTATGAGCAAAGGCAAACCGACTCATGTCAATCATTACAAGTACAATGCATACAACAGCAGACAAGCAGACAAACAGACACACTGACAGACAGTGACAGCAGGTAGGTAACAACCTTGCGCTAAAGACCGAACGAGTGATCGGCAAATTGGCAGCTGGCCCAGTGAGCGAGTGCAAATTCGTGTATGAGCAACATGAAATCCAACTTGAATTGAGATTCTTGTGTTTTATCATGCTGCTCTTAAGTTTTGTTGCAATGCCCTTCGGTTTGAGCGTAGCGCCTTTTCAGTTTCCTTGAGCATAAGCTCAAAGTCAGCTGTCTGTAAGTAAGATATCACTGATGACGCCACTGGCCGACATAATGCTACTTGGCCTGGCTTGGCTTGGCTTTGTTTCGCTTGCAAATTGCCTAAAGCCGCCGGCAAACGAGCGCACAGCTGTTGTTGTCAGCGGCAGCTTGTTTTTATTGATCGCTTAGAATAAAGTAATTTGTACAAACACACGCACGCACACACACACATGCTCATCATAGACAATTATTTAAAGATATGCGCGTAAGCAAAATGAAACAAACAACATGAGCGATTGAAACGCTCGCAGTGATCGTCAGCTCAATTATTCATTGCGTTCCGATACGCGGCGTATGCGTAAAAGCGCCTGAGTGCGAGGGAGAGCGCGATAGTTTAAATTTGACTTGTTGGCCTTTTATCGCCAGTCCAAGCGCAATGCACAAGGCAACAAACGAGCGCACACAACACGGCAACTACTTTACAGCAATGAAGCTGTTAGCAGCGCCAACATCATTTAAGCAGAAATGAAAAAAAAAACAAAACGTCATAAAAAAAAATACATATTTTGATAATTCGCGCTAAAGGTCGAATTGCGCTGTTCTGAAGGCAACAAAGCCAATAGCCAACAGAGCCAACATACAATGAAGATGATACTCATGCGCTGTAAAAGCTGTGACGATGGTCATTAATCCGAAGACGCTTTTTGTTTTTATGTCAAACATGAAACGCTTATTAAACGTGTAGGCTTCGAGTCGGCATTGTTTAAACTCAGTTTTTTATTCACAATTCAAGTCGCGCATTAAGCTCTAATTTATTTTTATATTTTTGTTCTTCACTTTTGTTTTTGTTTGTGTTTGTGTTTCTATTAACTTCATTTACCATGAACGCTTTAGCACTGTTTCCGCTTTTAGTCAAGTCTATTCAAATTGAAAATAAACGACTAATAATCGCTTGATTTTAATGTCGCGATTGATAAGAATCTATTTTTGGCGTTTTACGTTCAGAATTGTTAGCCACGACAACGATGAGCACAAAACTAAGACAACGACTGCCACTGCCACTGCGACTATCACTTTTAATCGCTTTGCTGCTCATGTGCGCGACGCTTTGCGATACGATGCGATACGATGCGATGCGACGCGACTTGACTCGACGAGATAATTGCAACCAGAATCTGAGCCGAGATGTACGAACAGAAACATGCGCTCGCTCGCTTATAAGATTTGTTCCAATATAAAATATAAACAACAATCAACAACAATGTCGCTGTCTTGTTGTTGCTGTCGTCGTTGTACACGATCGATTCGAACGAAATGAAACGGTCGACTCAACTCAACTCAACTTAACTTAACGCAACTCAGTTCGACTCGACCGAACTGCTCAAACTTCAACACGAAACTGTCGGGGCGTTTGGCTCAAAAGCGGAAAACACGCTCGCCAAACCGAATCAACAGCAGCAGATACAACAACAACAGCAACAACAACACTGACAACAAAAACTGACTTCAGAACGCGTCTGCTGCGCGTTGCTGTTGGATGACTGCAGATATTTATGTCTGTGGCGGCGGGGGTGTTTGTAGCTATCACACACAGAATGTCTGTCTGTCTATCTGTCCGACAATGAATGGACTTTTTCAGCTGTTGATTCTCCCTAAATCATTTTTACTTGTTGGTCTGCTGCCGCTTCTTTTTCTTCTTCCTGTTGTTGTTGTTGCTGCTGCTGCTGTTGTTGGTGTTGTCATTGTTTCCCGTTCAATGCCCATCGGACATCCATGGCCCTTTTCCGCTAAGCTGGTTGTTGGTTGGCAACATGATAATTATGTTTGTGCACGTTCATCAAACCGTCCCACAAACAAACATGCTAACGCATACAAAATGCATCATTTGCATTTTGATGAAGATCTAAGCGACGCCCACCAAGACGTGCACAACACTTTGAAGCACATGCAGACAAACGAACGTACTAACGAACGACCGAGCAACTTTGGCCTAAAGCAGTTATTAGCACTGATTTTAATATTCGCAACATGATCTTTATCTCTAGGCTAAGCCACTAAGTGCACTCATTCATTCACTCACTCGCTCGTTCGCTTACTCACTTACTCACTCACCAACTTACTCATTTACTCATTAGACATGCCAAATGAATTGCTGACTGACTGACTGACTGGCTGACTGACACTTGGGAACAACAACCAAGTGAACTGTATTCATGTCAGTTTGCTTTTTTCGCAATCATTTTTATTCAAATTGGGTCGCTTCGACTTATCGGTTCGATTTGGTGGTGCGTTTTTTTTTTTTTTCTTTGGTGTTAGATTACCAAAATTTTGCTAATGACTTTGGCTTAGGTCGCTCAGTGCTGACGATTACAGCCTTGGCCCTTCTGGTTTTGGCGACAACAACAACTCATTATCGGCTGGTGGGTTTTAAGCCGTCGCCAATGTATTCTAATGAAAACCGTCAGCAAAGTACACCTATGCTCTTTTGGACTCGTTTTTTTAGGCGACACTGGCATTGAGCACGTTTTGCAAAAACCATTATGGAAAAAAAAAAGATATAATAAAAATTAAAAATAATTTATAAACAAAAAAACGCAACTCATTTCCTGAATAAAACCATAGACCACACAGAGGTCTTTGCACGCTACAGTTCTGAATGGCGGATCGAATGATTTCGTATCATAGATGGTGACAACCTTCAACAATGCAACATTTTCCTTCGGATGAGTTTTGAGTACTTCAAAGCACATATATTCTCCGCTCTGTAGCCATTGTCATACGGAGATAGTAAATAACCGGCACAGTCTTCATATATTAGATGAAATATACCGTAATTTTGGCCAGCTTAGACAACACATGACCTGAAGGCTTCGTTTCTTTACTCCCACCTGCCTATTGCATTGGTTGATAGACCATGTTGAACGGCTGCAGCGGCTCAGCTTGACCGCATCGATCGAAGCAACTTGCTGGCTGCCTTCTAGCTTCTTCGTCAGCTATCAGCACAGTTAAAGCGAATTATGTCGCATGTGAAGTTCTCGGAACTTTGTTGCCGACCTAACAATAAAGTTGAAATAACACTTGACTTTTGATATTTTTATTATTTTTTTGTTTTTATTTTTTTCTTTTTCTTTTTATTTATGCTTCATTTTTTTCTCCTTCTCATTTGTTCTTATTTGTGGTTGGGTTTTTGCTTATTTTGTTTCAACTCGATTCAAAACTTATTTAAAATTCGGTATTGGTTTTTTATTATTTTATTTTATTATTTGTTTTTTTTTTTGTCTTTCGTTTGCTCATGCAACTGCCTCGTCTTTCCCATGTTTGTTTTTATTAATTTCTTTGTTTTTGTTTTTTTTTGTTTTTAATCTAAATATATATATGTATGTATATATATAATAGATAAGTATATATATTAATGTATTTTACCCTCATGTTTTTATTTTCATTTAATTATTCTTTTTACGTTTTCTAACACATGCGCTCTGTCTGTCTGTCTTTGCTTTTTGTTTCATCTATAAACGCGTTTCTCAATTTAATTATGTTTCTTTTCTTTTTCGCATTGTTCGTTTATTTTTTTAATTATTTATTTAAATAACAATTCACTCAAATAGCTCAAATCGTACCAGAGTCCATTGACTTTGAGATCATCTGCATTTCATCTTCAACTCTATCATTATAATCATCATTAATCATCGGCATCATCATTGAATGACATTAGAGAAAAATTCTAATTTCAGTTTTTATGTTTTTTTTTTTGTCATTTTTAATATCAACAATAAGTTTTACTTAATATTACTTAATTAATTAAATCAATAATTAGTATACACTACAATTTTTTTAATTTCAAAATAAAAACTCTAACTTTGGGCTTCTTTCTTCGCCCTTTCTTTTTACTCACGCTTTCTTTGCATTACTTAATTCTTTTTTTAGTTTTAATTTTGTTCATTCGCTATAAGTTTTTATATTCAAATCGCATGGGATTTTTTATTTCTTTCCATTTCGTTATAATTTTTGATTTGAGCCTTTGTTTTCATTTATTTATTACTTTATTTTATTTGCGACTGTGCGCACAACCGCAAAATTTATCAAATAAAAGACAATATTAAAATATTATCTCACTTGCAAAAGAGTGAAATTCTTTTTATTTTTTTTTTTGTCATTATCGATTTCAATCTTCAGTGTATTCGTTATATAATTTGGCAACTTCTTGGGGGCCATCTTGCTTCCGTTTCCGATTTACTTCTACTACTTTTTCTTCTTTGTCAATAAATAACCAACAAAAGACAAAATTATTATTTCTTCTTTCAGTTGTCTCACATATGTGTGTGTGTGTGTTTGTGTGTGTGTGTGTGTGGGTTTGTGTTAGGAGGGGAAAATAAGTGTTTTTGGGGCTTTTGTTGCTGTTGTTTTTGTTGTGCATACTCAACTTATTTGACGTTTGGTTTCCGTCTTGCATTATTCAACCTTTTTGAAACCATAGAATTTTTTCTTTTTATATTTTTCATTTTAGGGAATTTCTACAACTTTTTACTATTTGTTTCTTTTTATACTTTATGAGTGTGCGTGTGTGTGTGTGTAATGTTTATTAATTTGCTGCATTTTGTCAGAAGAAAAGCTCTGACGCGACTTCAGCTGCTGCTTCAAAGGGTATCCGACTTAGGCCTTTCTTTCTTCCTTTTCAATTTACAAAAACCAAAAGTGTCATTTGTCTTAAAGTTAATTACGTTTTTGGTCATCACCAATGATTTTGCACTGGAAAATCTAAAATTATCATATGTTTTCATAGATTTTCAGCATAGCAGAAAGAAACAGAACTCATTGAGACCTCAAAGCAGCCAATATTCACTTTTACAACAGTGATTTGAAGAGCATTTAACAACAAGTGTTAAAACACCGATTAAGAAAGCTAATTAGAAGACTCAATTAGTTTAAAAGCTTAAGATATCTGACTGTTGAGACGCCGAGATCTTCAACGGCTCAGTCGGTTGTGGAATGTTCTAAGAAGTACCTTCTGTTTCTTTGTCCGTCCGTCCGTCTGTCTGTCTGTCTAACTAACTGTCTGTCCAACGGTCTGTGTAATGTTCTTGACGCCTAGTTCCGCTTACTGTTGTACATTTGTAATGACGTGCACAAAAATAAACAAAAAGTATCTAAAGTTTTGTATTACTGTGAGACATGTTTTCAGATTTGCTAATTGTATTTTATCTTATCTTTTTTGGTTTTTTGTGTAATTAATTTTACTTTTTCTAGAGTAATAATCATTTCAAAAAGGAAATGTGCATAGACTCGCTCAATAGAATTCGATTCGGTTCGGTTCGGTTGGGTTTTCGACTTGATTGGCTAAAATTGATTGTAGCAAGGTAATTGTATCCTTTCCTTTCTTCTATAAAAATGAGAGATAGAGATAGAGAGTAAGTGAGTGAGTGAGTGAGAGCGAGAAAAAAATAGGGCATCCTCAGCTGGGCCTTAGTTAAGCCTTTTGTAAACTCTCATTTTGCACGTAAAAGAAATGTTCAACCTGAGTTTGAGTTGACAAAAATATATATTCTTTTTATTTTATTTTATCTTCTTCATCTTCATCGTCATCTTATTTTGTTTTGTGTATCTGTGATTTTTACTTTTTTATTTTAACTTTTTGCATTGTTTAATTTATTACTTTTCACTAATTACTTGTGTCTGTTTGCATGTAATATGTTAGATACTTTTTTGTGAATATTGTTAACGTTGTTCGTGTGTGTGTGTATTTGTGTGTATCTGTGTTCACTTTGGCTTTTTATGCAACGTGTTTATATTATTCATAGTACGTACGTTTGGTTGTATGAATGTTTGCATGTAATTCGTAAGTTCGTAGTTGTTTTTGTGCTCACTCTATGATTATTTTTTAATTAATTATTTTTGCCTTTTAACCTTTTATCTAAATGAAATTCAATATTTGGCTTGACTTGTTGGTTTTTTTTTTCTTTTTTTTTCGTTTTTTGCGTTTGCATTGAAAAAGTGTACAATTTTTGTGTTTTATGTTTTTCAAATTATTTTTTATTTTAATTGTTTTTATTAATATATATTTTTGTTTTTTTTTTTTTTTGTTTGAAACTCTTGAAATTGCTCACTTAATACTTTATACTTTGTGTTGTTTTTTTTTTATTTTTTTTCTGCTTAAACTTTAATTAATTATATAATCAATCTATTTTATTTTATACTTTGACTTTCACTTTGACTTTTGCAAATTAGTTGAGAACTGTTTTTGTTTTTTATTTTGTTTTGTTTAATTTGTGTCTAACTTAGCAACTAACAAGTGCAAATTGTTTTTGTTTTTCTTCTTCTTTTATATATAAGCGTATATTTTGAAATAATTTAACAAACATTGGCAAACGATAAACAAGACAAAGAACATAAAAAACAAGAAATTTGCATAAGAAATAAATTAACAAAAAATAAAATGTTGGAAAACAGAATTCAATTATAGTAATAATAATAAAATAATAAAAAGTTGTATCAACTGCCTTGCATTGACTTGACTTGTGTATGGTTTATAAGTAAAACTTATCTCTTGCAGTAACTGGAATGGCATTAACACTAAAACTAAAGTTCCCGCCGCCACATTCGTAAGTTGTCATCGGACGCGTGCGCAATGCCCACCGGCCGACCGAGTGACAACAACAACAATCAATACTTGGTTCCCAGTTCAAAAAAGTCTTCCTAATACTTATTTAGTTTGTTCGGTTTTCTCAACCGCATTTCGCAACGAAATGTTTTCTGATTTGTTTTGTTTTTTTTTTTTGCTTTGTTTTTTTATCTTTTTTCTTCTTGCTGAATAAATATTATGACATAATTCTAAAATCTTCTTATTTGTGTGTGATGTTTCCATACATAATACAAAGTTTTCGTTTCAAATTACGTGTGTTGTGTGTGTTTGTGTGTGTGTAGGTTTGTGCACTGTTTAATTGTTGTTGTTGTTGTTTTTTTATGCTAGTAGTTATTGGTTTCATGTGTATGTGTGTTCGTGTGTGTGTGTGTGTGTGTGTGTTCAGTAGAGCGCCACATTTGAGGCCTGCGTGTATGCCTCCCACTCACAGTCGCAGCCTTCTAGGCAATCGGGACACTCGAGCTCACTGTCTTGTCAGTAGAGCCATGAGACGGGCACCCATTGCGGTGTGGTATGCACACGTTCGATTGCCGTCTCCAATGTGGCAATCGTTTCGCTAATGTCGTTGTTCACGATCGTCAGATCAAAGAAATGTCCATACAGCTGACGCAGCATATCCGATTCCTTCGCCAGACGCTCCAAGCTGCCGTCATACTACCATAAGCCAAAAGATAATCAAGTCAATCTAGCCATATGGCAAAAGTCTGGTTTAATTAAGAAAACTTACATCGGCGATATTCTGCAGTGAAGGCGCCGCTATGAAGACCACATAGGGCGTGAATTCGGCCGTGCGCAAGATCTTCAATGCCTGCGGCTCAACGTCTAGGATTGCCATCTTGCCTTCGGTGTGTATGCGCCGTATTGTATCAAGCTTTGTGCCATACATGGCATCCTCGTGCGTGCCTGCAGGCATGCAACAATAATCAATTAAACCGTTGCCGTTTGGGAGCATTTTAAGCAACAACTTACCGTACTCAAGGTACTCATTTGCGCCAATGTCCGCCATCATTTCATCATGTGTCACAAAATAGTAGCTGCGGCCGTTCTCCTCCTCGGGTTTAGCAGGTCTCGTTGTATCTGTGTGCGTAGCAAATGTTATATATCATATTGTGGCCAAAACAAAAAAGGTTATGCAATAAGACTTACGTGGTATGGGATAAGCATATTTATCAGGATACTTTGAGATTAAAGTATTCTTGATGTGCCGTCGCCCGACGCCATGTGCGCCCAATAGCACCAGTGTCTTGCGCTGAAAGTTCGGATCACCAACTGTCGAAACAACCACGAGATATCTCTAGATGTAACAAGCTGAAACACAGTTATACATACCTGGCACTTTGACCACCTCCTCATAAGTCACCACATCCAATGTATCGAATATTGCATTGTGCTTGGCCAAATACTTGTCCCGGCATTGCTTCTTCTTGCGTCCAAAGATCGAACAGTTCACTGTGTGAGAGCATACAAAACATATTTGAATCGAAGCCAAAACAAACCGCTAGCAAAGACACAAGTTTTTATACAAAACATGCTCGAAAGAAAATTCACATGCTGAATATGCATCATAATAATTAATGTTTACCATCAAAGGAACTCGGAAGAGTTTTTAAATGATTTTTTTTTTTTTTTTTTTGATTTTTTTGTCTTACATATTTACATGACACAAATGACGAATGTAAGGCATGCCGAATTGTTAACTAAGTAGGTTGTTTTTTCATGGGTAGGGTATGCATTTCATACAAAAAAAAATTAAAGAAAAGGTTGCCTAGAAGCCTGCCTTATTGCTGTGTGGGGGAAGCGTGTCTGTCTGTATTTATAATGTGATTGGTTGGTTGGTTAGTTGGTTGGGTAGCTATTGTATCTCATATGAGTAGATGTTCCGGGTTGAAAATTTACAGGTGCTGCACTTGTTCTACTTTGAAGCCATAAGCAAATACGCTGGAGTGGGTGAGTTTTTGGTGCCGAATCAATGTTGTTTGATTTTATATAACAATATGAATATATAACTTTATATATATATTACGTACATATGTATGTATAAAGAAGAATTGAGTTGTTATTGGATATTGGATAAATAAAAGGAAGCCATAAAAGTATTGTCGCTAGCTAGCTAACTAAAGTAGGCTATTATAGATACGTGAGCGCTACTGTAGATACTTTGTGTGTATGCGTATGTGCGTGTGTGTTCGTGTGGTTTCATGTATGTGCGTTTGAGTACATGTTTGCTTGAGTATTGTACTTGTATTTAAAACAAAAAAAAATAACGTGTTGTTTACTGTACTAAACTGCAAAGAGAACGAACAAACTTAGGAACCAAGGAGGAATAAGGACTTGCAATGATTGTGTTGTGCAATCAAAGCGATTTTTTTTTTGTATTTTTTTTTTTTTTTTGATTAACTACCTGCGGATCCATCACACCCATCTGCGTGAGCGGAACATCCAGCACCCGGTTCGCCTGTATACACATATTTATTTTATGTATGTTATGTACGTTTGATTAACATATTAACACATGTAGTTTTATGTATGTTCATGTTTATGTTCATGTTTGTATGTACGCTTATATGTATATATGTGTTTATGAATCATGGCTTTCTCATTGAACTGAATAAGTCAAGGGTAATGTATGGATTTGTAATACGACGATAAGTAAAACAAAAATCATAATAGTCAAAATGAATGAAAGTATTTCGTACTACGAAGGCATGCAGAGGACGCATTTAACAGCACAGACGCTGAATTAGTTTCGGCAGTACAAATAATTGGCAAAGGACATGAATTCATTAGTGAAATTATGCATGTGTTTGTTTTTGTATTTGTATCTTTTTCATTTACGTTACGTTCAAGGTAAATAAGTATTTGCTAATTTAGTTAAATGTTTGATTTTTTTTTTAGTTTTTCTTGTTTGATTAAACAGCGCAAAGCCAATCACGGTACTTGTACAAGTATGCATTTGTGTGTCTGTGTGTGTGTTTGTGTGTGTGTAATGAATGAGACTCATTTTTTTCTCACACTATGAACGCGTTTATGGAACTTTCTACCGATCAGCATAACTTTCACTTTCAATATACAAAATATTTCAAGAATATCATATAGTTACATTGAGCATCCAATTACACAAATATTATTGAGACATATTTCTTTTTTTGTATCTTTTTCTTCTTCTTCTTTTTAAACTGCTGACTAACTGTGAGCCAAAGCAAACGCGTGTGCGTACACTTACCTTGCTCCTGTTTGGTCTTGTCCACAGTTTGACATGCGATACGCCATTCCTGCAGTTCCGGCGACGGTATAAGCCCAGCCGAACCGCCAACAGTATCTAATCTAGCCTGCCACCAATGATGATCGTCCTTGCTGATGATCTGTCGTAGAAATAACAAATAACAGTAAATCATGCATGTATTTGAATGCTTTAAACAGTAAATAACTGGACGCACCTGCAGTATGTCGCCCACTTGAAAGGCGATGCCCGCCTGTGCACACGGTATGAGCTCATCGTCCAAAGGATTATAATCGAATTGCGCGCGCACAAATATCTGCAAATGATGATGGTAAATGTTGTTAGGGATAGTCATGTATGGCATTGGAAGATTAACTAACGCGCGCTCATTATGCATGTTTGAACGTTTGTGATTTTGATGGCAAATTCAACACAAACGCATTACTAGAATTAAGCAAATCTTGTGTGCACATGTATGAGTGAGTAGCGAGATACTTTTATCATACATATGTATCTATATATATATACAAACAACTATTTAGCGCCACGCTGTTTTGTACACAATACTTACGAGCACCGGAGCGGGTCTTATCCGGAAAAGCTGCATGTGTTGTTGTTGTCGTAGTTGTAGTTGTAGTTGGTTGTGTTGGTACGAACGAAATGAAAGGCGTGTTAATGACTAACTGGGTTAACTAAGTCTCAAATAAATTTGGCTCAACTAACAATATGAGTTGTGTGCGCAAAGTAAATAAACTACGTGAATTGTTTAAGTAAAAACACAAGGACACTTTAGACTTAAGACAATGGGATAGGAGGGTTGGCTGTTGGCAGCAGTGGAGAAGTTGCTTGGAAATGAGGTTCAACAAACAAACTAATAACAGAAACAAAAGTATACAAACAAAAAAAGAACAGAAGAAGTGTTTGACACTTGGGACACGTGTGAAAACTTACCTCACATGGCGGCGGTGCACTCCTGTACGAAGGAACTATTTTAAAGGTAACAGAACCGCGTGCCTCGCGCTGCAAATGCATGAACAAACAAGTTGTGGAATTAGTCATGAGTCTAAAGGCGGCACATGTGAAGTCACCTACCAGCATTCGTTGCAATTGGCCCACCGACTGATGTTGCACCGGCTGACCGTTGATCTCACGTATCTCGTCGCCCACGTGCAGCGTCGCCTGGCGATGTATCATGCCGCCGTGCATGATGCGCGCCACAATGCAACGTCCGTCCTCGGTCATTTTCAGTGTGATGCCCTGTGGAGCATATGAGTGAGTGTGATGGTTTAGCAATTAAAATGTGGTCACTTACCATGGGCTCATCGGTGTTCTTCTGGAACTGCACCAGGCGCACACGCGTCACATGCTGCAACTCGCCGCTCTCAACGTTGTCCAGCTCATCGCCATTGAGGTAGGGCACCATGGGCGGCGGCGTGACACGCAAAGCCTCCTCGCCGTAGACATCACGGGCGACCACGTCATGTGTGTGCAGCAGCGCCTGCGAAGAGTGACAACCGACAGGCAACGTTTAGTAGTGAAGAGGCAGCAAGTGCGACAAGGTCATAGCTAAGCCACAAGCCACAAGCCGAAGCCCAAGCCAAGCCACGGCTCAGCCATTAGCCAGGCGCGTGACTGGACGCACGCCCAATTGACCCTCATTGCGGCGGCTTGAATTATGGTCGGCAATTAAGTTTCAAGTGTACTGTAACAACGAGGACTACGAGTGGAAATTAAATTTCCGATTTGCAATGCCGCACACATACATCATACATAATATGATATGAGGGGCAGCTATGAGGCACATAACTGTGGCACCAAAGCCAAGCACTTGTTTACAACATTAACTTGCGACATTTGTTGCGCAGCACATAAAAAATAAAATCCTCAAAATAAATAACCGAAAGTGTAAGAAAAGCACACATTTCGCCCACGCATCAGCCTTGCCAACAAGCCAGCTGGATACGCCCGTCGAAAGGCACACAACGCTTGTGTGTCGTGTGGCAACGGGCAAAAGATGCCAACGACGAAAGTTAAAAAGAAGAAAATCTCAACAATTTATTGCGCACTTTCAAGTAGAACGAACCCAACCAACTTCGTCGTCGTCATTGTCCTCTTTCTCAAGGATTCAAGGCTGCTTTGGGATTTGCTTGATGTCGGTTTATTCGTACATATAATTTTGGTTTTAATAAATTATGTTTAATAACACTTTGAATATGCTCCAAAATTAATTTGTGTCATGCTGTGGCTGACTGCGGTTGCCAGCGTCGTCGTCGTCCTGGAGCGCCCGGGAAGCGCGTGTGCTGTTGCCATTGCCGTCGCCGTCGCAAAGATGCGCGTTATTTATGCAGTAAAAATAAAAAAAAAAAAAAGGATTTTATTGCGGACCAAACACACACACACACACACACACACCCACTGCCCCGTGCACACTCATAAATAGACACACGCACGAAAATATAGAGTCCTTCGCATTGGCTTTGATGGCAACGTCAGCGCGTTTGCGGCCATAAAAAAGGCAATTTTCAAACATGCTGATGATGATTACTCAATGCCACACACACACACACACATACGAGCCGAACCGAACCGCCTGCCCAGCAACAACACGGCGCATGCATCGACACACACACACACACACATGCGTCTCAGTTCATTCGAGCGCTCCTTCATTTCCGCCAGCAATGACGAACGATGGCAACCACAACGACAACGACATCAATGACGGCGACAAGGCGAAGACGAAGGCTGCCAAGACGGTCATGTCGTCAAGGCAACGATAGAGGATTCACATACACACACACACATTCACATTCACATTGATTCATTCACTTTGCCGCACAACAAATCGGAAGTTTGCTTCGCCAACCAAAAGTGACACAAGAAATCGAACAAGATGCTGCTCGACTGCTCCTCTTGCCTGCGCTCCTCAAAGGCCTACAAGTGGCAAATGGTTTGCTGCAACGCAGGGCGTGGCATGGGCACGGAAACTATTTGCTCGTTAAAATGCCAAACCGAAAGCAAACCGCAACTAACGAGGCGACAAACAGCAAGAAAACCAAAGCAAAGCAAAGCAAAGCAAAACACATATTTCAAAAATAATATTAACGAACTTCGATTTATTTTGCACAATTTCTAGCCTCATAGCCTTCGTCCTCGCCACACACACACATACTGTCGAGTGTACTTGCATTTTGCGAGTAATGAATGACTAATAAAATTTTCAAATAAAATTACTCGAAATGAAATTTGCTGATGTTGATGCCTTTGCCGTTGCCTTTGCCGCTGCCTTTGCCTTCGCTGCTGATGACGACGGCAAAGTTTCTCAACTATTTAGATTTCCTCAACTAGCGTTGGCAACAAAATGCTGGTTAAGAATTTGGCTAAAACGGCAACGACCGGAAGCGCGCTAAGCGGCAAAAGACGTAATCAGATTTAGCTCAATAAGCGGGGGGCATGGGCTGGAGCGGGCGGGCGCTGTGTAGTTAGCACCAACTTGGGCCAATAAAATGCTAAATTTAATAAACGCTTGACAGGCGAAAGTTGTGCCGTTAAGCGTAATGTCTCATTAAATAGACTGTCAGATGAATGGACAGACAGACTGACAGATGGAGGAATGAAGAACCAACGCAAAAAGCGTTACGATTTCAAGCGCAATGAAGAGACTCAGCTTGCGGATGTGCCACACGCTTGCCTCTAATTTCTTTTGACATTGATATACCCCCCGCACCACGCGATACTGCCCCACCCATTGCCAACCTACTCGAGTTGGCTTTAAGTGGCAAACTTTCAAGTATCGAACTTAAGTCGACAGTTCGTTCGGCCGCTTGGTCCTCAGACCAACATCATGTCTTATGCTCTGCGAGTAACTAACCACGTCATCAAAAACACGGCTCGTAGTGAAATTGGCAAGGCTACAAGGATACAACAAACACGCCCACAAATGTTCGCGCTGACGCTGATTTCCATGATTAATACTTAAAGTCTTCCTCTCGGCTAACTTCGGCTTAGCACAAGTATGCAGATAATGGCTGTTCGCTGCTCATTTCGCACAACCGCATTATATCTGTGGCGGGCGAGCGACAAAAAAACAAACCCACTAAATCCATGCCAAACGACATGGAACAGCGCGGCACAAAGTTTACTCGGTGACACTTGCTGTGGCGGTCGCTCATGAATGGTTAAAGTAGTTTTTTGCTTCTCTACTCTGTTTGGCTTTTCTTTTTTCTCTTTTTTCAAATTAACTGAAAGCGCAAACCAAAAGGAGCATGGGCAATCGAGCGACCGTCAGCGTGCTCCACCCACATCATTCTGAGGCGGGGTGGAAAGTTATTTGTTGGTTTTAATAATTACACAACAGCAGCACTAACAAACCAAACAAGCTAGCGAACACAACACAACACAACAACAACACACAACAACAACTTGGACATTCTGCGGTTGCGGTCGTACATGCTAGCTGGCAGACCTCATATTGCTTGCCACAGATTGGGCGTTCTGCCAACCGCCAGCCCACATAGGCTGTGAGAGCTTAAGCTTTGCCATGGCAAAAAGGAACAACAACAACAACAACAACAAAAAGCATAGTATAACTTTTGCAAACTGTTTTTGCTGCTTCAATTATGAGAAGCAGTCGAACACACACACACATACACATACATACATACATACAGAAAGTCGTTAAATCAAGCCTCTGACAGTGTTGAGCTTCGCCTCGTTTTTCTCAATTATTCGCTGACGTTCGCACGTAGCCGGTCGGTTTGGGTCAACTTCCAGCCTAACGGTACTACCAGCACCACACACAGTGGGCGTGCGTGTGTCAGCTGATTCAACCGGATTAATGCTGAATTTTAATTAGAGCAAGTCGACTCTTTATTTCTTCCTGCCAGGCAAGGACAGACAAGCGCAGACCAGACCAGGCCAGACCCGACCAGACCAGTCTGTATATCACACATTCTACTTGATTCATCTGACAAGCAAATTGGTTGAATATTTTCGACATGACTTGGCTCCAGGCCTGCCATGATTTTCGTGGCTTGAATAGTTTTGACACTTTTCGTCGTTATCAGCATTCGTGCAGCGCACAGCAAATCATTCCTTCGACGTTGATTGGTTGGCTTGCCCGTCTTTCAACGCCGCGTGCTCCGTACAACTTTTTCGTCCTTTATTAACGTGTTTATTATGCCGCAGTAACTGACATAGTCTGTCTGCTTTTTAACTGTCAAATAATCCCAAAATTAATACGTCGCATCATATGCATGATTAAGCGAGACAGCAGCAGCAGCAGTCAACTCATGCCAGCTAAACCCTCATTGTTGGTTGTTGTTGTTTTGTGTAAGTTCGCTGAAGCTGTCAAGCTGTCATATCTTGCGCCTACCCATGCTGCCATCCGGCTTACGCTCAGGTAAGCTGCTGCTTCCTCGCTGTATCTAACCCGTGCTGCTGCACACAAAAGCCGACCGCAGGCATCATACACACACATGTGCATACAAAATGTTATCCTTATTTGGTTTATTTTCTGCTTTTTTTATGCACGAAGATAGTAGTAAGTTCATTTTAACGCACACACACACTACAAAAAAAAAAAATAAAAAACACTAGCTCGTATCATCTAAAACATAACACGTGCTTCGTCTATTCATGCGGTTTGGGTTGTTCGTCACTATCATCAAACTTATCACTTGAGTAAACTTATTGTTTGCGGCACTTCCGGCACGTTTTTCACGGCACTCAGATAATGTTGCTCAGCTCGAACCATCGAGACACAGTCTTACAGTTAACATTGGCCCATAACACAACATTTACCGTACGACTATGTCGCCATAATTGAGCGCTATCGATGGCACTTCCCGTTTATTATGATTATTATTACCGTGTACAAGCACATGCCAAAGCACCAACACCGTTAAGAGCAGCCACAAGCACAAGCAGAAGAGCCGGAGTCGGAGTCGGAGCCGGAGTCGGAGCAACACCAGCAACAGCCTCATCAGCAGCCATAGAACATGTTGCTGTCTGTCTGCTGGCCTGTGTTGTCTCATCTCGACTCGTCTCGCCGCGTCTCAACTCGGCTCGGCCTGCCATCATCCATCCATCCATCCATCAATGCGGCACAATCACTCAAAGGTGTGCATGGCGCCGTCGGTTGTTGAATTGGGCGGTTAATGGTTGGCGGTCGGTGGTCGGCGGTTTCATGCTCGGTGCTTGGCACGTTCACTTTACGTACGTATTCCGTATTCCCAATGCTGTTGTCTGCTCTGCAGGTTGTTGTCCGTGCCTATCAAACTGAACAATGCGCTGTCATCGTCGGAGTCATCACATCACATCACATCATCACCATCATCATTATCATCATCACCACCACCGACAACATCGTCATCACCATCACAGTCATCGTCATCATCGCTGTCATCAACTTCGTTACAGTCATTTTCTCATGTTTTTGCTACATCACTCAATTTTTACACAACAATACAAAAACATTTGCCGTGTTATATCTGAGTGTGTATGTGTGTATGTATGTATGTATGTATGTGTGGTAAAGACACACGGGACACAGTGGCAGTGTCCCTGTGCTCTCCAAAAAAGGAAAAAAGAAAGAAATTACACGCGTTCGGCGGATGTCCTTGCGTCGTCTGTGCTTTCACATTTGTCGTTGGATGCGTTTGCTTTTTTCTGCTCCAGAAATCCAACAATGGCAGCGCTGTCAACGCCAGCAACGAATCGACAGTTGCTACATTATGTATTGTTGTTTTTATTGTGGTTGCTGCTGCTGTTGTTGTTGTTGTTGCCACAACATCAGTTATAGCACACACGCACATGAGTGTTGCCACTTCCTGCGTGTGCACTTATCAGCGCCATCTATCTGCAGCAAACAGCTTGTCAACGCAGTATTTATGTATGTATGTATGTATGTGCAAATACATAAATAACTACCATACATATATGCATATGTTTCACATCTGTGTGTGTGTGTGTGTGTAAGCTTTCATTGACTCGCACCAAAACATCGCCGGTAACTAAGCTACCGAAGACAACCCTCTGGGATCTGCCGTGCTCAAATGGCAGCAATTGCCTCTCAACTCTGCTTGCTTTCTTTTTAATGTTTCGTACACTCGACTTTTTGTCTTTAAATGTACCTAATAGCCTTTACTGCCACACACACACACACACACACATGATTGCAAAATGATAGTCTGTTGACGCTTTTTGCTTAACAATATCATTTCCAAGATTTTATATATTCACTTTAAGTTTGAATTTAATTGAATATGCTTTGAAATTCATCTTGATTTATCTCAATCGAATATTTCCGAAATATACTTCAAAGCTGCTCCGTTGGCTGGCAGATTTATTGAGGTATATAAGGTATGCATGGTCTGTTGAAATTTGTGCATTTCACAACAATTACCAAATAAGTATAAATCAATTAGTAAGTAAGCCAATTATAAGCTTTTGAAAGGCATCTCTGACATTCTCAGCTGCTTGCACACCAACACCTTTCATGCCCTTTGGCGCTTAACAACTTTTCAGACAACAAACTTTACGTTTCCCTTTTTTAATTGTGTTAGATGCTCACTCAACTGTCTGAAGTTATCAAACCAAAAAAAGCTATGACAGCAAAAGCAATGCAATTTAAAAAAGATTAAAATTTCATATTCTAAGACTTGATTGTCTAAAATGGCTAAGTCGATTTTAAAACAAAAACAAAAACAAAATAACGCAAAAAATTACACTTGGTAATTTCAATGTGTATTCATTCGAGAGGAATGCTTGATGAAAGGCTTTGAGCGGCTTTTGTAGCGCACAGACAGTTCGTTTAAGCTCTCTCTGCTTGGCAAAGCCCTCTTTATGCGCTCTCGTTCATTTTGTAAAACAAATTTTCGTAATGTATACAGAGCTTCTTTTTGTTTTACACTTTTGCCAGTGAATTTTCGGATGTGGGTGGTTGGCATGTATCTGTGTGCGTGTGTGTGTGTGTGCGTACTTTGGCAAGTTTGTAATTTTATGTATGCTCAACACTTTTTGGTTATTCCTTTGCAGTTATTGCATGTAAAATTTGTTTATTCAATTTCACTATGAGCACATGCATAAACAAAGCAACAACAAAGCAACAACAACAAAGCAGCAACGCCAGCAACAACAATAACAAGTGCGATAACTCACTTTGTAACAAGTAAACTAATTATTTCTTGACTTTTTTGTTTGGTTTCCTTGAAAGTGTGAAAGGACTACAAACAAACACACACTCACACACGCACGCACACACGCACAAACAAACGCCCACACGCACATGTGCGCTCTATATTTTTTTATGGAAAAAAGGCTACACACACACACACATTTAAGTGTGCGTGTGTGTGTGTGTGTTTGCCTTACTGTTTGAAAATGCTAAATTGCAAAGTGATGTTCCTTCTATGCTCTCAGCGTTGTTGTTGTTGTTGTTGTTGTTGTTGATGTTGCTTCTATTTCTGCCTGTTACTCGAGCATGTGTAATCCTTTCGCTAAGCAGCATTCATTAACGCATGCACAAATGAAGAGTGTCAAGGATTCAAGACGACTTTGCTACGACAGTACCCCCAATGCCCCCAACGACAACATCATATCTAACATGGCACCCCCGCTAACAAGCAACACCATGCCTCAACACACTGCCGCGATCCCCCTTGCGTTTCATCATTTAATTCTCAGTTGGCTCGTCGTCGTCAGGTTGTGAACGACGACTGAGTGTCAATTTTGCGCTTGACTCTTGTTAGTAGATTATTTGCAACAAATTAGCTTTCATTTTGAACAAATTCACACGCATACACACACACACACACTGGCACACAAAATACACACAAAGTAGGAGAGCTCACTAAATGAATGAATGCTGTAGTAATTCTGTCTGAGCATTTTATATGTAAATTTTTGTTTCTTTATAGACTTAGAAGACGTCAACAGCAACATCGAAGTAGCGGATGATGACGACGACGATGATGAGGATGAGGAGGACGATGAGTATGAGAACGACACGCCTAAACGCGAAAACAAATGACTCAGCGCGCTCGAGCATAACAATTTGTGCGATAAAGACGAGGCCGACTCAGGGTCGTTTCGTTCTCAACACACACATCGCTCAACGCTCATCTCTTGCCCTACCGCCCCCCTTTTTAAACCAACCCATTGAGTCATTTAGTCACAAAGCATTTTGTGTGTTTGCTTTGTACTTCTTTTGAATTCCTATTTGAAGGATCACTTCTTACAGTCGTCGTCATCATCATCAACGTAGTCGTTGTCGTCTTCCTCTTGCGCCGTAAATGAACAATAAGAAAAACGGTTTGCCTGAAATTATCGTATATAATCGTGTGGAAGAATTATTTTCAAAACTAATTGCATTAGTGACATTCAATTTGCCGCTGACAGGCCGTGCCGTGCGGCCGTGCCGTGCCGCCATGCCGACTCAGTTAAAGCCTAAGCGCACTGACAGACGACATTTGAAGGTGGCTTTCATACACTTCGCTCGTTTTAGTTTTGTTTCGATTTTTCTTTGCCGTCCGTCCGTCCGTCCGTCCGTCCGAAATTCTGACAAGCGCCCCGTACCATGCCACACAATTAACGAGCATGCCCGGGAGAGCAAACAGAGTTGAGCCAAGGCAATCATGTGAATCGGGGCTTCTTCTAATTCGTCGCAAAAAAAAAATAAAGCAAAAACGATATCGTAGACTACGAAATGGACCTTTGTAAATATGTATGTATGTATATGTGTCTAAGGTGTCTGTGTGTGTGTGTGTGTGTGGGTGTTTTCCTCCGACGTGTAGCTTAAATGAAATAATCTTACATGTCGTTGACACATTTCTGAGACTCTTGCCAAATGTACGAAGCTCACTGTTGGTTACTTGATTTCCGCAACGGTACGTTTTGTTTGCTTACCTGTGCAAAGGATGAAAATATTAAGAAACATAAGTAGGAAAGAAAGAGAAAAGAGAGAAAAGAGAGAGAGAGAGAGCAAACGAAAAAGACATGTTTTAGTAAAGTGTTTCGAAAGTGGTCGACGGTTCGGATATACATAATTGTATAACATAGTAAATATAACTAGGATAACATCTAAGCTAAACATTTTGTGGCAAGATGCTTCAATTAGTACGGTATCTGTGTCGGTTCCTTGGTTTATTATCTTTTCTCGGTTTTTTTTTTTTTTTTGGTTTCTTTGTTGGTTTTTAGCTCAATTCAATTATTTAGTTTGGAAAGTTTTGCTTACGGTTGCGTGGCAAACGTTAAGCTTATGTTTGTACACGCTGCCACACAGATACACACACACACATACACAGGCATACGCAAAGCACTACTATATACAGCATACATTACTCATACTCACACGCACACAGAATGCGTACACACACAATTTACCTGATGTCCTGAGCAGATGGAACCGTTTGGCACGCGCACTCGAAACGGACTGTGTACGGGGCACGAGGTACGCGGTCCCCAGCGTGAGGATGCTGCTGATGCCGCGCCCAGCGGCCCTTGCAGCGACAATGCCGAACTGCAGGGATTGAAGAGCTGCGGCGGCGGCGGGCACGGTGGCGGCGCCGGCGGTCCGAGATTGCTCAGACCGCTCATGCTGCGACAATGTCCGCCGCCCACAATCATTTGGTCACCAATGCCGCTGCTTGCCACTTGGTTTCCAATGCCGCCCAGTGAGATGTGCGAACCCAATTGATTTAGATTGCCACCGGACATCAACGATTGTGATGTCGGCCCATGATGCTGGCACATCGCACTGGCCGCTCCACTTGTTCCAGGTGTTACTCCACCGCCACCGCCACCGCCGCCGCTGCTGCTGCCGCACAACGTTCCCGCTGACGACCATTGACCACAACCTCCACCACCGCCGCCGCTACTGCTGCTGCTGCCACCACCGCCGCCTACCGCCGCCGCCGCCGCAGCTGCTGATGCCTGCTGATGTAGGCCGTTCGGTGCTGCGTGTGTATCGCCGACGATGCCGATCCCGATGCCGCTGCCACAATAGTGATCCACGGTAAAACTGTCTTGGCTACCAGAGCATTGCAATCTGTGCGGTGGCGGTGGAGAAGATTGCCTCGAGTAAATGTTTATGGAGTCGTTGTCGTCCCTCTACTCTTCTCTGCGTCTGCGCTCCTTCTCACTTGTCCCTTCTCACTTGTCCCTTGTCTCTTGTCCCTTGATATGTTCCAAGCTCTTGTTTCTCTTCAACAATTGGGCAACTTATCTGTGTGCCTTGTTGCTCTTGCCTTTGTCAACATTTCAACATTTCGTTTTTATCAAGTTCTTTATTTATTTTGGCAAGTTTTCTCTTCAATTTATGTTTGTTTTTGTTGTCAGAAGTTCAGCTTCTTTTAATCACAGTAATACAAGAAATTTCCTTTATTGGTTCGCCCGCCGTTGCTTGAGTTGAGTTTTCTTTCTTTTAACTTTATTTGTTTTATTTTTTAAGTTATTAAAACTTTTTGTTTTTTTTTTTTTGGTTTTTTTTTTTTTTTTTAACTTCAACAACAACAATAATAATAACAACTACGCTTAAGATTACAACAATTGAAACGTGTAATATTTTGTTTCCTCCTCTGAGCCTTCTTATATTTTATTTATTTATTTATTATTATTATTTTAGTTATGTCTTTTATGAGGGGCTCGCTGTTAGTGTCGCCCCATTGAAATTGAGATTTTTTTTTTTTTGGTTTTGGGGTGTTTTTAGGTTATGTAAATTCAGTTATAATATCACTGTACAAATTGGTTTTTGTTCCATTTAAAAATTATTGTTGCATTTTACAGATGTTTGTGCGATTTGTTCATTTTTTGTTCGCTGTCTTCATGTTCATGTTGTTTTCATTATTAATTATTCAATTAGTTTTTACTTTTATGTTGTCTAATTTAAAGTCATCACATTTTATATTACGGTATTTATTCAACTAATGTTCAGTGATTTTATTTTTTGTTTTTGGTTTTTGTTTTTTGTTTAGTTTTAATTTATTTAAAAATGATTTATTTATTAATTTTTTAGCATGCGAATTCTGCAAGAGATACAAAAAGCAAAACAAAATTAGTCTCGTGTGTCAGGGTCGCAAATCTACGATTGTTTGGGAGTTATTGTGCGTGCACAGAGTAGCCGAATATCATAGGGGACTGGACGAATACGAATACGAACACGAATACCAGTACGAGTACGTGTAAGCTTGCAAGAACACTTGGCGAGCAGCAGCTCATTAAGGCTTTCACAATTGGTTGTGTGAGGACGGCAAAAAGTTACTCAGATTATTGGAACTGAAAGTGCAATCATTTAAATGAACCAAAAAAGAAAAAAAGAAGGTCGACAAAAAAACCGAAAAGTAAACTTTTGATGAAAAACGCTTTTCCTTTTTTTTTTTGCTATACACAACAACAAGCATGTTGAACTCTGCTCCAGGGAGTGTGGAAACCCATCTCAACGGGACGCTGCAAATGAAACGTATCATTCTACATTATCTGGACGGACAGCGGCGTTTGCCGAAATGCTACAATAAAAGCCCGAATGGTCTATTTATGCAAAATAGTTTTAATATAATTTCCTCAGAGAGATAATAACAGTAAAGACATTGAATTAAATGGCGGACCAAACAGACAAGCACACAAACACCAAAAAAAGAAAAAAGAAAACCCATGGAAAAAAAACCAACTCAACTGAAAAAGTCAAATGGAAAAAAACAACAATATATTAGCACACATTTGGCTGCTGTTAATGTCGAGTACGTAATGTAACCCAATTTTGCGTGAAGCGTGCGATTTTTCCACCTGCGGTGGCGGTAAGTACATGCATATATGATAAATCCTGTTTAGGCCCAACAGAATTAAGCCGAGAAGGCATAAACAAGCAACATACGTTGATGTTGAAGCGCACAAAATATGTAATTCAATTCATAAAAAATTCAAAAAACAAAAAAAAAGAAACAACAAAAAAACCTCGAATGAAAAAACAGAGTAAAGAACAAACAACAACAAAAGTACATACCACAAGTCTAACCCCAAACCATATACAAGTACGTATATATGTATGGGTGTATAGAAGACCCCGACTGAGACAAACTGAACACGAAAAAGCCCAACTGAACAGAACTCAACTGAACTGAACAGAACACAACGGAGCTAAGCTGAATGGAGCTCAGCCTGAACTGCGAACTGCGAACAGTGAACAGTGAACAGTGCAAAGAACCACAGCCAAAAAATGAAAATGAAAATGGCAAGGAAAAAAATAAATAAATAAAATAAGGAAAATAAAAAAGGAAAACAGCAACAGCAACTCAATGATGTTGAAACGAAGTAAGACTCTCAAATGTTTGCAATGAGGTGAGCAGCTAAAGGCACAAGAGTCGTGTTGGCACAAAATGTTGTGGGGTGGTGAGCCAGCCAGCAGGCCAGCCAGCGAGCGAGCGAGGGGAGTTGGGTTGGGTTGAAGATGTGCGCTGATGTGGCATGCTGCGGGGTGGTTGCGTGAGGTGCGCTATAATGAACCTGATGAGGTGTTTTCGTATGATGATGAGCAAAAGCACTGAAACTGGGGTGTTGGTGCAGAACTCAACTGAACAGAACAGAAAAGAACAGTGGAGAGTAGTGAAGTGGCAAGGCGAGGTGAGACGTGGGGCGACTAACGTTACTGAGGTAAATACATACAGTAAATGAATCCAAAAATGTTGCCTTTGTGCAAAAACAAGAGACGCAGCAGCAGCGGCAGCGGCAGGCAGCGGCAACTCTGTGTATACACATTTGATAAGAGGCGCCGGAAGAGTGGCATGGCGTGGCAATGCGTGAAATTAAATGGAGTGTTGTTGGACACTGAAGAGGAGTGCGGTGGAGTGGAGTGAAGTGAAGTGGATTGAAGCATACCGGTGCGAAGCAAAAGCAAAAGCAAAGCCACGACTTCACATGCCAGGGCGGGGGAAAAGGAAAGTAGTTACTGAATGGTTGAAAAGTACACTACGCTGTACTCTAAGCCTTATTGTATTGTTGTACTTACTGCAGTCCGAAAAGATGTGCGCTACTCTCTGTTGTTGTTGATGTTGTTGTTGTTATTGTGCTGCGACTGATGTTGCTGTGTTTGTTGTTGTTATTGCTAATGTTGCTTGTCGTTTTTAAAGTTACTGTTGCAAAGCCAAAATCAATAATGGCAACACATTCGCACACATATACACATATACACACGCATATTGTGCGCGTAACTCGCTTCTCTATCTCTTTCTCCTTTACTGTCTTCGTTTACGTATAAATGCGTATTCTAATAAGAAACGCGTTAGCAGCGGCAGCAACAGCAACAGTGAAGCAGATATTGTATCTTTTTTTGCTTTACTTTTTATTAACTAATGTTCTTTTATTGCGTTTTGTTTCTTTCTGCGTTTCTTTTTTGTATTTCAATCGCGTTTATCACACCTTACAAACTGTAACACAAAAGCAAGCAAATAACAATTGCTTTTTATTTAATTTGTTTTCGTTCGTTCGTTTGTTTTTCAATATGCAATTCAAATTTCCGTCTTGTTTTCGAAATCATTGATAAAAACTAAATTCGCAAATCGATTTGAGAACTCAAGTGGCAACACGGACGCACAAAAAGCAACACACTAATATAACCCACACAACACACACTCCCCCGCCATCATCATCGTCAACATTATCATCATCATCGGCAGCAGCAGCAGCAGCAGCAGCATCGTCACCGTCACCGTCACCATTACCGTTGTCCTCGTACTCGCACTCGCACTCGTACTCGGCATAGTCATTGCCGTTATGTGCAGCGACAGCAGCATCGGCATCAGCGTCAGCGTCAGCAATATCAGCAACACATTTTATTACATTTTTCAGTTGTGGAGTTCTGCGATTGTTGCTTGGCTTTGCCGATGCTTTTTGTCGGTATGAATGGCCAGGCTTTGTCTCTGTACTGTGTATGTCCCCACAACCACCGACCCAGAGCAACCCACGCGTTTGTTAAATAGAGAAAGACTGACTGACTGACTGTAGGCACAAGGGAGAGTGGCAGTGATAGAGAGAGAGAGAGAGAACGTGATTCAAAGAGACCAAGAGAGGTGCGAAGTGTAGTGAAGTGTATATGTGTACGATTGTTCGTCGTCGTCGTCGTCGTCGTGTGTCAGCGAGAAACTCCCACATACACAAAAATTTATGTCTGTCCTCATGTCTATTTGTACGTTCGTCGCTTGCTCGCTTACTCGTTCGCTCAGTCGTTCGTTCGTTTGTTCGTTCATTTGTTCGTTCATTCGTTCGTTTGCTTGCTTGCCTGCCTGCCTGCTTGCTTGCTTATTTGTCCGTCGTTTATCTCTACGTATGTCGCGCTACATTCACCCAATATGCAAAAATTTCAATTCGCAATAAAAACGTTTTCCTTTACTCTTTTTTCATGCTTTCTTTTTTCATCATTTTCATCAAAATCAAACCAAAGTCTTGAATATAAATCTCGTCACAAGCTGAAAATTCGATTTGCATTATGTTTGTTAATTTCGTTCATGTTCTTAACATTTTTCACATTTTTCACTTTAGTCCTTTTAGCACAGAAAATTACTATTTCAAAAGTGTGTACAAATAATTACCAATTTCTTCATTTACTTTAATTAATTACACTTTATTACTTATTATTTGATTCGCGTTTATTTTATTTCCTGTTTTTTATTTTATTTTTTTTTTTGCTTTAAAGCTAACAATTATTTGGTTCGATGAAATTGTTCAGTTTTATGATTTGTTTCTTTTTTTTTAGTTTTTTTTTTTCTATTGAAGTTGTAGTCTTTGGTATTGGCCGAGTTGAGTTATTTTATGTGCTCTGCAACTAAGCGGAGCGCTGAGTGTACCCTTTCCTGTCAAGGGCTCGCGTTATACTGCCACAGTTCCAGCGTACAAGGTGCTCAGTTATAGACTAACACACTCGGGCACAACTTATTATCGCCACGAACCGTATGGCAGGAGCTGCTCAGCATCAGCAGCGACAGCGGCAGCGGCAGCAGCAAAAACAGTAGCAGAAACAGCGTTTTGATGCTAACAAAAGCCGAAGCTAAAACGCCACTGACTCTCGAACGGCGACGGCGACGCTGACGCAGACGTTCTGCCACCGCCGGCTGAATGCAGCCTAATGTAGCAACTTAGCGCCCAACGTGCCTTTGTGTGGGTTTGAGTTTGGGTTTCACCTTTCGAGCAATACTTTCGACTGCGCGCCGTACATAAGCGAGACTCTGCCAGTCAAACAGTCAACAGCGCAATCAATTTCCGGTGCAGATTTCAACGTAATCTCGGCATGGCAGCGTAAGCGAGACAACTATAGCGACACCGTTGAAACTGAGTGGGTGGCTTGGAAGCGAGTGGATGCTGTGTCGTGTTCTACTGCGTTCCATACTCGTACATCTGCGTCTGCTGAATCTGCAAAATTACACTCTCACACACACACACACACACACACGCACGCACACATACACAAGCATGCAGCGAAGGACAGCGAAAACGAAACGGCAATGAAACGAAGCAACGCATTCACTGCCATCGTCTGCACAGCATCGTCGTTTCATTTGTGCGCATGCGTTTTGTAGCATACTTTTCGGCGTCCCGTTTATTATTTTGCAACGTACCAAGAAGCCTTAACAAACAACATACAACATAGCGATTTTTGACAGCTACGGCAGCACGGGGGTGCTTGCTGCTGCTCTACTGAGTGGCATTTGGAGAGGCAAAGCGACGCTAACGCTTTCGCTGTCGAAGTCGATGTCGATGTCGCTGCCGGTGCAGAAGCATGTGAGCAAACGTGCGAACGAAGGAATCACTCGTAATTTATGGTGCAATGCCTTTTCATCTTCCTTCTTTTTCGTCGTACTCGTCCTTGTTTACACTCATGCAATTGCTTCGGCAGTTGCCGTTCTTGCCTTTCCCCTTTGCGCCGCAACCAAGCCACGTCACAACAACTTAGCTACACTGCACTAAAAGACAATAAAAACAAAAAAAAAATCACAAAACTTGCTGCAGGCCGACCGCAGAAGTACCAGCAACCGCACGTCCCGCACAACCACAACGTACGAACGCACCAACGAACCAACGAGCCAACCAACCGACGCTATGATTCTTTTAAGCGCGTGTTCTGTGTGGCAAAGTATTTGTGTCCACCTTCAGGACAAATGATAGAACGAACTGCAACTGCGGTTAAATTGCTAAATCATGCTATTGGGCATAAACCAAGCAGCAATTTGAGCTTAAAATCGCTTGCTGCCAACCTCGACACCCATCAACACATCACCAGCGACAGACTGTAGCAGCTGTGGCGCTGATGGCGCTGAGGAGCACCAAAGTAATGCAAACTAGGTGACTTAAAGTACACAAGACACACATATGCATGCAAAGTAAAGCAGGACAGCGCACAGTCACAAAAGAGTCACGGGCAGACGGACAGGCAGTCCTGCTGGCCGGCAGGCATTCAGTCAGTCGCAAACATTGCTATGCCCGTTTTGTTTGCTAGCCATATGCTTGCTTAGGTGCGATTTACTTTGCACCCAAACGGCAACTGTTGGTCGAACGCAACGGGATTGCGGCATGCTAGGCAAGGCAAGGCAAGCCAAGACATACCTTCTTTTGGTTTGGCTTAGAAAGGATTCACTGCCAAAAAAGGTGGCAACCGCAACCTAATTACATGTGGTAAGCTGTTTGGCTGTTTGTCTGTTTGTTAAAAAACAGTTGGACACACACACACACACACACACATGCACACATCGAAGACGACAGAAGCCGCAAGAGAAACAGTGTCAGAGGCACTGACAAAAAGCATGCCAAGCAAACACTTTGTGAAGGACGACGATGTCCTCAGCTCTGATGTGATGTGATGCGATATGATTTGCTCTGCTCTGCTGTAATGTGGCGTGTTGTTTTGTGTTATGTTGTGTGTGTGTGTGTTGGTAAAGTGTGTTGTGCAAACAAGACCCATATTTACACGTTGCAAATTCTTCTTTGCAACGTCATCATCTTCATTGTCACCATCATCATCATCATCAGCATCATCATCAGCATCACCATCAGCATCACCATCACCCCGATGAGAAATGAATCGGCTGTTGAGGCTCAGCAAATATTTGATTTAATCTGCTGCATTTGCTACCACTTATTTTTGAGGCCGTAATGCGACCAATTGTAATTTCGATGCTGATGTTGTGGCAACAGACGACAACTTCGCTGAGCCAGCGCTCACTTAATGTGTTGTCAATTATCTAGTGAAGTACGGTTTGACAAATTCACACAACAAAACGGCGTTGTCGCAGCCAAGCCTTTAATTACTGTGCATCGATGATGATATTTGACTTTTTTTTTTTCTTGGCAGACTGATTGCTTTTCATTTCGTTGACGACGTTCTTGGCGTGTTTTTGATTGCAAACGACAAGTGCAATATGAGATAAATGCTCACACTTCCCCAACTCAAGGCTATTGTGGGTCAAGGACTTACACGCTGCGCGTCGTTCAAGTGCGCGCATTTGAACAAATCAAATTGAGTCATGCCAGCCAGCGAAGCAAGCAAAGCCGTCAAAGTATTAAGGACAAACATTTGGCAGTTTCATGTTGAAACACGCCACACATTGACACATGGTCGGCTGATTTGCACACACAAACCCAGAGACCGACCACAAGACACACACACTGACACACACAGACACACACACACACAGTTGTAACCACAAATGATTATCGCTCATTTGATGTCATTTTAGTTTGGTTTGGTTTATATAGTAAACAAATCAAGTGAATTTTACCTGCTGATGCAAATTGCTGTAGTATCTCGTTATGTATGCGGGCAATAATTCGGCCGTCTCTAGACCAATCCATTGAAAGACCATATACTGCGTTGAAGTTGAGCCACACGTCGATGAGTCACAACATTCGCAGTCCTCCTCTTCGTCATCCATTCAATGGTCGAATAAATTTCCCTTTACTCTTCTGTTGATTTATTTGCCGCAGAATTTTCGATGTCGTACTTTCATTTGTGACGCTTTGTTCACTCAACCGAATTTTTGTTCGTGCCGTGCGGACGGGCAGCGGTGCAGGCCACGGTGCGGCTTCAATCTTTTCACTTTGCGTACATTTCGCGCTTAAAGCTCTTGAGACAGTTAAGACTACCTGCCCGGATTATGCCAATTTATGGTTTATTTGTCAATTGGCCCCAAGAGTATTTGCCGCCAAAAACAAACAAGGCACACACACACACACACGCACCAATACAGAGACAGACATAAGTATATATAAGCACACGTGCATCTGCCAGCATAGCTAAGAGCGACCTCGAAAAGTGCTGGGCGGTTTCACGGTGGCTAATCGAAACCGCATTGAAACGAAACGTCAAACGCGCGTTGAATCAAGTTTGCTTACGAGTATATCTGCAATAATACGGCAGAGTTTTTGGACGCGTAACTGGCACGGCACGGCACGGCACAAATAAAAACAAAAACAAAAACAGAACCAACAATAATAACAACAACTTGGCCAAACTTAGATAATTGGGTCAAGCGAGCGTGCAAAACCGCTAGTGAGTGAGTGACTGAGTCAGTGAGTCAGTGATTCAGTGATTCAGTGATTCAGTGAGTCCTTAGTTGGGAGCATTCGGCGCAAATAGTCAGTCAGCCAAGCAGGAAGGCTTGACTTAGCCACTTGAGAAATAATTTTTTATGATAGCATCTCCTGTCGCCGCCACAACTTTTGGTTATGGCAGCTTTGCTGCTGCTACCTATTTTTTTTCGATCAACGACACTTTAGGTGCGCGAACTCGACCGCTTACTCGCTTGCTTGCTTGCACGCTTGCTGCCTTGCTGGCCTGCCACCAACAAGGAAGTTGGCAACTTTTCAACTTGTGCACACAATTCGGACAAGAGTAGAGAGATGAAGAGTATACGCGTACCGCGAAGCAGATTTCGCGTGCGAGCCCTTATATTGTCGGTTCTGTTTGGTTTCGCTACGTCCTTGTTAGCCGTTGCTGTTGCCTTCTATTTTCACACACCAGTTGGTAAGTGTCAAATAAATCTAACGAATTCCAACGTCTACCGAACACGGAGGTTAATGTTTGTGATGATAATGACGTTGGTGCGAATGCAAGTGCGAGTGCGAGTGCGAATGGACAGCGTTGCCTTATGCCTTGGCGGGTAGGCAGTAGGTCGCAAACTGAACGAACGTACGTTTAGGAAAGCGTGCCAAAAAAAATGCTTTCAACATGTATGCGTTTACTTAAGTCATACACGAGTGAATGCTGCTGGTAGGAGAGGCCGCACACGACTCGACTAAGCATGAGGAAGGACACAGAGAGCGGCAGTGCCGAAGCCATCATCATCAGCAACATCGACACTGTCATCATTCTCATTCTCCTTCTCCTACTCAGCACCAACGTCATTATCGTTACAGTCATCATTATTGCAGTCGCATGACCATAATCCACATGCACAAGCAAGCAACATGCAGCAGTTGCAACACCCCAGCCGCCACACCATACAGCCGCCACAATGCGCATTCGCATTCGCATACTCATTTGCTCATTCGCACACATTCAGCTGCACAGGACATCGCACTATATTTGCGAGAGATTCAGTCAGTGCAAGACCGAGCGAACGAAAGAACGACCGACGGACCAAAGCGAAACGAACGGCCAAATGAGTGAGTGGGCTGCATACGAGTGCTGTGTGAGTGCGCACGAGCGAGCATCGAGTGGGTCGGCTCGGTTACATCATGACGAACGAACGCATCGCATCGACATATGGACAAGCAGACAGCCAGACAGACAGACAGACAGTTGCAAAAACGGTTGGTTAGGCACTCTGAGATGAAGGCTGGTTGGGCAAACATGCAAGCTGCAGGCTCGTGTATCACTGAACAGAACAGACGCTGTTTTTGCATGCAGCACTTTTGCGCTTTGTTGGACACTTTCGAGGGCTGTTGTGCGCCTGAAAAACTATTTGCCAACGATCGTCCTTCTGACAGCAGCCCGCAGTCGCTTTTTTCTTTTGCTTTTGCCTTTGCTTTCCTCATTTTTTGTTTCACTTGCGCAGTTGTTGGTCATATGTTTTCTTTTTTTTTATATATTTTTCATTGGCGAGTTGCAAATTTATGAAAATGAGCAGCAAAAAAAAGCCTGCATTTCTTAAAAATAAAAGTAGAAATACAAAAAAGATTCCGAGAACACTGAAAACGCCCATTCCCACATGCTAGAAAAAGTGTGTCTGCTTCAAGGAGCAATTAACAGCAGAGCACATTTCAAAAAACGTTCGTAACTACCAAACACTTATACACACGCACACACATACACGTACACATACCCACACACCCTACAGATATTTGCAATATCGTTAAATCCTTTTAAGTGTGTTTGAGTTTATGGCAGTGTTGAAGGCCCTGTTTGCATGCCCCTGTAGAGCGGCAACACTTTTTTTCATAAGTCAATGAGAGCTGAAATGCGACCTTTGGTAAATTGTGCGCTATGATCATTATTACTGATGCAATAAATTGCACATTTCGTCGTTTAGCTTTGTTAAAGTGCGTTTAAATTTTTCTTAATGAAATATAATTGTTTGGTATCATGTCAATCAAATTAAGAACTAAAAAAACATGTTGCCACAAAATGTTATATTGAAACTATTGTAGACATTTAAGGACTCACCTGCATATGCGGCGCCGCAAGCAGCAACAACAGCTCGTCCTTCACATACTTGTTGCCGCCACCCACGACGCCAACCGACGAGAGCAACTCCAGCACATCTCGACTGCGTGCAACAGCATCGCCCGTTGGTGCTCGGCCAGATGATGTGATCACCGTCGAGCTAATGCGATCGAACAGCTGCAGGAATTGATGAAGACGCACATCGCGTAGCATATCGCATAAAACGTCGGCATCAACGTGTGCGTCTTGCAACGAATATATATCATCGAGACAATCAAGTATACGTTGCACAGCCTCGATGCCCGCCTCTTCGTCGGCCCACTCATTCAGTATTTCCGAGGCCGAGGCAATGGGCACTGCAAGAAGAACGCAAGCAGTTTTAAAGATAATCGTATGTGAGACATTTTGTTTACACACGCCACTCACTTGAGTCTGTGTCCGTGCCAAAGAGCGGATCCATCGTTGTGCCACCGGCGATCGCCTGCACCGCGCCCTTCAGCTTACGTCTCGCATTATAACGCTTCAATTCCTCAACGGTGTCCGCTAAATGTGTACGCTGTAACTTTTCGCGATCTCGTATCCATGGGTGATCTAATACTTCTGTTATCGACAGCCTGTGATGTGGATTTGCGGCAAGCATTTTCATGACTAGATCTTTGGCTGTTGCACTAATCGATTTCCATTCGGGCGCCTCAAACTGCAACACAATCAAAGTCAATTTAATAAATGTTTCAGCTTAAATTCTCATACAATACTCACAGAAATGCGACCACGCGCAATGGAACTCTGAAGACGTGCACCGGAACCCAAAAAGGGCAGTCGACCGGAAAGCAATACATGCAGCATAACACCAGCACCCCAAACATCACAACCTTTGCCGTACAGTCGTCGCGTCACCACCTCGGGTGCCATGTAATGCGGACAACCAACGCGTCCTGCAAATGTGACCAAAAATTATTGATTTACGCTCAAAGTGAATAATTGACTGGCGCCTACCATGCGTCTCTATAGTTTCTCGACCACCGGGCAATTGTATCGCGGACCCAAAACCGCCCAATTTAACCGGCGCCGAATTGTCTACTGTGGCCAAGAGCGCGCACGCAGGCCGCACATCTCGATGCAGGATGTCGTTCTCATGGCAATATCTGAGCGCTTCCAAAATCTGTCGCATATAATGGCTGTGATTGGTGATAAGTGATTAGGCAATGATTAATGTATCTTTAAAGAAAATATTAATCAAATTTATATTTACCAAGCCACCGCCTCGCTGTAGACAAAGCCAGCCACTGCACGACGGACAACCTCAAAGCACAGATCAGAGCCCTCCATGCTGTGATATATTTATGTACATACATTAAAATATTAAAATATTAAAGCATTGTTTAACAGTTGGCCAGTAAATCGCTCTAAATGCTACTCACAATTCAAAGACCATGTAGAGCATGCCCTCGGAACTGTATGTCTCGAGGAGTTCGACTATGTGCGGATGTTTCAACATGTGGCAGATTGTGGCCTCTCGTTTCAAATCTGCAAATAGACAAAGCAATTAGTTGTCATTTTAAGCATGAGCTTCATAACTATCTATCATCGATATTGGTCGTTTGTGCAGTCCGAGCCGACTTGTCCTGAGGATAGCGCGCCATCGCAAACGTTTCTGCCTGCCAGATGGTGCTGTCAAAAGTTGCTGCCAATGATGTAAGAGCCGACTAGATTCAGCAATAAGTGAATTACAGTTGCCAATGTATCATTCACTGCAGCATCAGCGAAATTCTTTTGGAATTTTCAATTGTTACGAATGTACGACAAATGATTGAGGAGCACAGTTGAAGTTGTTTTGTGCCTACGTTATTGGTTGCTGCTGTTGATGTTGTTGTTGCACAATTATGCGCAGCATAATTTTGAATAATTGAGTAGCTTAATTATAATTTATTCACGCCGTTTGGGCCACAGTGCTGCCCACAAGGACACAGTTACCCACAGCGAGGCCATCATCATTATTTAATGTGTTTCATTTTTTTCGACTGTCTCCTTGTCTCCTCTTCTTGTTTGCCACTTGTGTGTTTCTGCTTGCTTGTTTGTTTGTTTGTCGGTCCGTTCATCTGTCCCTCTATATGTGTAAATATTTGCGTTGCTTACCCGCCGTACTTAAGCCCGGACTTGCCGTAAACTTTGCCACATCAACAATTTTGACAGCAAACTGTTGGTTGGATTCTCTGTGTATGCAACGTCTGACGATCGAAAATGGCCCTCTGCAATAGAAGCAAAATGGTTAAAACTATAGAACATTTCAACGGCTATGTTGTTTGTTTGTGTGTGTGTATGTGTTTATGTGTGTGTGTAAGCGTGTATATAAATGTTAACGCAAGTTAATAAGGGACACACACTTACTTGCCAATGACCTCGCACAGCTCATACACATCATCAAAGAGAATTTCGTCCTCGGCCATTTTGAATAATTGATGAATTGATGTTGGCGTTGCTTTGCCGGTACCGGTGCCGTTACCGTTACACTTGCCGTTTTCGTTGTCGTTGCCGTTGCCGTTGCCGTTGCTGATGTTATTGCTGATGCCGTTGCTGATGAAGCCTGCTCAATTGCTTTGCGGAATATTGATGAGTCTGACTCTGACGTGCGGCGGCCTCTGCCTCTTCTCTGGCTTGTGCAGTAGCTTTTACTCACTCACTTACTCACTTGGTCGTTAGGTCGGTCGGTTAGTCGGTCGCTGTATATTCTTGCCAGCAGCTGCAGCGCCTACGCCTCGTACACTGAACGTGTTTGTAGCCTTGCCTCCTCAACCCTGTGCTCTTCCTCCTACTATTTAGAAAGTTTTTCGTTGTTTAGCTTTAAAAATTCATTTCGTTACATGTAACTGAAAAATAGCAAAGAAAAAAAATAAACAAAAAAAAAGAAAAAGAAAAAAGAAAAAAAAAAGTACACAAAAATTAAGAATGAAGGCAAGTCCGTTAATGCACAATATTAAGCAAATATACAGCAAATAAAGCAAAGAGAACGATCACAATAGACAAACAAAGCGGAAATGGCATTCATTAGGAAACCGTTGGTTTCAACAGCAAAAGCACAATTACAATAACAACAACAACAACAAGAACAAGAACAACAAAAGCAGCAGCATCCATCACCTGTGCGACTAACTTATCGTAGAATGAAGTCAGTCTGCCATCTGCCAAGCTAAACAAGCAAGCGCCTGAAACCCATTGAAATGTGTCAATCAAAAAATTTGTTGCTTTTTTGTTGGCGAATTTCGCTTATTTGTTGTATAGTCGGCTACGACAACAACAACAACAACAACAGCAACAAGAACGACAACAGCAACGAAATTCAATTACACATCATCATTTTCATTATCAGCAACGTCGTCAACATCATCAGCACTTAGCCACCACCATCGACAATAGCTTATTTGATGGTGTTAGATGTTACTGTTGTTGCTGCTGCGGCTGCTGCTGTGGCGTTGGCTATTGACTGCGGAAGGAACTTCTCACTGTCAGTCTCAGTTGGCTAGCTTTGAAAGCGATTTGAATTTTGTAACGGAAATTACTTCCTACGCTCGCCACTCGCACTCTACCGCACAACACCCCATTAAATATATTCAATTAAATTGATATTAAGTGGCAAAAAGTCCTCTAGATACTCAAACGAACACAACTGTAATTCCACTCATGAACATGTCAAATAGATTATTTTTAAATCAAAACAAAAACTACCTTTTTACGTCGTCAGTTGCTACCTTTTACAAGCGAAACCTTCTAAGCAACAACGGCAACACTCAACTGCAGTGAGTTAACAGGAAATGTTAACAACTGTAGCAAAAAGCGGATCCCCTGTTAGTAACTTAGTTTTAACAGACTCCGGTTGACTTCGGCGCTGTTGATAAATGTGAATAATAGAAAAAGACCTGTTCATTTGACTGTTGGGATTGTGGATTAAGGGGGCAAGCTATCATTGAAGGCGAGATTTTCAGCATCTATTCAAAAACATTATTTTTATGACAGAACCAAAGTGTTTTTAAGTCATTTATTAATGCATCTAATCTATCTTAATTCGGAATAACAATTAACCACTGGTAGGTAGCGAAAAAGTATAGTACATTCAGCATAAAACATAATTATTTGGCGTGACTGCTAGCTCCAAATAGAAAAAAAGAGTTGTTCAAAGCACAATTTTGTTATCCCATTAACAGATTAATTGATAAATATAACTATTAATCAACTAATTATCTTTAGTTAAACTAGTAATAGAGCTCGCGCCATTCTGTAGATTACATCCTCATTTATTATACTATTATATTTGCGGTTAATCGAATTTACATTAAACTTTTTGGACTTCATTCAACGTTTGGTTCCAAAGCTGAATAAAGAAAATTTTTACTGATTTTGTTTTCGAAACGACAGATTATATGAATGGGCCTTAGTTAGATTTAATCGTTGGAGATATTACACGCGTTAATTGGTTAAGAAATCAAACCAAATATTAGCAACACTGTGTGCTTTTTTCAGTCCTTTTTTGTAAAATGTTTGGCCCAGCGTGGGGACGAGAGCGCTTGCGCAATTTAAGCGTAGTAAAATTCCAATTGTAATGTAACTGAACTGAATCTGTCATAAAAACTGTCATTTATTTGCCATGTCTTTGAGAACACCAAGTAGTCTAGAGTAAACTAAATTAAAACACACATGAATATTTAATTGAGCAACAATTTATAGCACACACCAATGCACCTAGGCGCATAGCAAACCCACACACTTGCACACACACAAACACTCACACGCGCAGGAATTAGAAAGGGCAAATCAAGTGAATGAAATATTTAACAATGCGCATAGGGCGCGGTGTCGAAGCCAGGTTAGGTCCTTGTGCTTGCTTGCTTGCTTGTTCAGGTCCTTGCTCGCAGGGTGTTTGCCTGCGTGTGTGTGTGTGCGTGCGTTCGCATGTGTGTGTGTTGTCGTTGTAAAATTCCTTGACACTTTGCCACTAACACATATATTCATGCCAAATCTCACATACACTAAAGTACACACACACACCCGTACGCATTGTAAACGAACATCGGACAAGTGCGAATCTTCTACCAACCACCACCTTGCCCCGATAGTAACGTATTTGAACAGAATTTGTCGCCTTAAATGCATGTACCTTGAAAATTAAGTATTTACTATTCGAAAGCATTCGATTTTTTGTTTTACATTGACATTTTGCACAGGTGCATGACTGAAAAAGGCGTAGTGCACAAGACCAACAACAACACGTTCTCAAGCACAACTGATTAACACCAACACACACTCACTAATTTACACACATACCCCATCAAAACGGCAGCCGCGGCGTTTTTAAATCACGAAAATTCCACTTCACGGCCTGCATCGGATTTTCACTGACACTTTGCCGCCGTTAGGTATCTTTTGAATTGCCAACTATTTCGAATTATACGTTTTAATTCTGATTTAAATTGTGTATTTTTGCAATTTCTTGGGCAATTCGCGAACGAGCGAGACAACAATCAATATGCGAGCTATCAACTTGCTTGCAATAATATGTGCACCTGTCGTTCATTGTCATGAGTTCGGTACAGTGTTGCCAAATTAGCCATTGTTCACCTGTTTTTGGCCATTTTTCAGACTTGACAGCCAATAAAAATGTCACACAGCCGTGAGCCAAAATGCAGGCCATTTGTAGGTGTGTTGTTATCCATTTTTTCATAAATGGAGACATCTATTTTAATTATTTAACCAACCAGCCTAGTGTTCCACTCCATATGATAGTCACTGTATGCACCTAAAATAAGAATTTTTAATTGAACTGACTCATGACACCTGCCAATTCAAGTGAACATATGCTAATCTACACCCAAATATCTTAGTTTAAAAAAATATATATATTGCAGCACTGATTGCAAAGTACCATCTTGGTCATCAGTTCGATGCAATGAAACGATGACATTTTGATCCAAGTCGAGAGTACCCGCTACAAAAGCGCTGCTTTAACGCAACTTAACACAAACGGTTCAAAAAGCAGTCGCGTTAGTCGATAAAGAATCAGAGAACGAACCGAACCCTTATTTCTCGCAAGCACATGACTCAAAACGGCTTCGCGGCATTTATCGGCCGTTAGGTTGACAAAACGCAGCAGGGCAACAAATGCACGATAAACGCAGTTTTTATTTATTTACTTAAATTTAAAAAAAAATAAAAACTTAACGAACAATCGAGCAACACATACTGCTCCTCTATACAACAGATTGGAGAACTTTGATTTGGAATTGTATCCTCTAATTTTTGAAAGCCCTTGTTATAAAACAAATTGTCAATGAATCAAGACAAATTTGTATACATTTCAAAAATTTTTATGAATTAGTAAGATGTTAGGTGCAGTGATCTATACCTTTGAGACGTCACGTCGTTGATTTCTATCACCTTATAACCATATTATAACAAATTTGTTATTTTTATCTCTTCTTATTGTGGCTAACAACGTAATCCGCTCCTGAAATAGAGGATTAAATTAAAAACAGGTTTTCCACTTACATAAATTTATTGTCTTTGTTTGGTTTTTCTTTGCTCGTCCTTCGCCCGCGTCCTGTCGACCTATCATATTGACACCTTTTACCTGTTCCGCGCATTGATTTGTCTGTCTGTTATTTGGGTTCGCCTTTAAGATTTGATTGTCTAGCTACTTGCCTTGACTGTTAGCTGCTTATCTTGACTGCTTTAAAAAGTGCGTCGACAACAATTTAATACACTGGAACTAAAAATGAGCGCCAAAAATGTTTGTTTTGTAAGGCGTTACAAAAATATGGCATTCGCTCGGTAGTCGAAGTATCTCAACGTAGATGAATGGAGCAGTTTGGTCGGTTAACGGTTTCCAAGCCACAAACACGCCCTTCTAGTGTTGTGCTCAGTCATTAACGCAAACGCCTTCAATTTTGGCATCGCTTCGATAGCATTAGATCATTAGTCAAATGTTCTACGGCCAGCATCCTTCGTAGTCAAATTTCTTTATATCAGCTCATCATTTTGGTAATGCAAACTCACTTAGCGCACATATGGCATGCGTTGGTGTCTGGTAACAGTTTGTGCACCAAAAGAAATAACATGTTTAATTAATTGAAAAAGAATATGACATTCGACCGTGAAGAAATTCATGCACACTACATGTGCCATTAGAACATTATCAACATACATGTATCAAAAACTCAAACAATATGCAAAAAACATCGCCGCCTTGAATCAACTTTCTACTGATGCCAAACAGAATGCGATATGCTCAGACACTTCCTTATGGCCGGGCCGGTGAAGTAAGTGAAAAGTCATTAACCGCTTAGGTAAAAGGCCCTTTGAAAAAAGAGAACGTAACGCGCTGATCAGACGTCTGACATATGACAGTCATCAAACATCGATCCATCCAGCCAGCCAGCCAGCCAGCCATCCATCCTCAGCCAGTCAGTCAGATATCGAACCAGACGAGCAACCAACCCAATCAGTCAAGCGTCCAAGGCAAGCATCAGTTACGCCGAACACCCCCGCGATGTACTCATGTGCCTCTAAGTGTGTTTGAATGTGTGTGTTTGTGTGTATTATGTTGCCTTACCAATAAAAAACATTAAACGCTTGATTAAATTTCACTACTCAACGCAAGCGCACATACACACACACAGTCACACACACTCAACAATATTCACGCGCATATTCACATACAAAGTCGAAGAGCGCGAAAGAGAGAGAATGAGATAAAAAGAATCACATCTGTTGTGTTTTAATATCATTTTTCGAAATGCATTAATTGTTGTTGTTGGCGTTGTCGTTGTCGTTGTTGTTATTATCGTTGCTTTTGTTTTTGTTGCTTCACGTTTGTTTTCAATTTCATTTCATGCGTTGCACATTTGTTTGTTTTTTTGTTTTCATTTATTTTTTTTTTTTTGTTGCTTTTGCATTTCAATGACAAAAAGTTAATGTGGAACATGGAAACCTAAAAAACGCTTCTCATTCGATGTCCGGCATTTCTATACGCAAATGAGCTCAACTGTTTCCTTAGCGATTCACTGCCGCCGCCCCCCCTCGCAACAAACCAGTGAAGAAACCCTACCATGAACTCATTTCACGAAGACGGTGAGAAAAAACGTTTTGCATTGTTTTTTTTTTGTGCTGTTTATGTTTGTTTATGTGTGTGTGTGTGTGTGTGTGTGTGAGTTTGTTCGCTGCGAATATTCAAAATAACCAGGACATCCGTTGAAGCAAACAATTCCAACGCGAAGCTGAACCTGTTGCCCTGTTGCACTGACTGAGCTCATTATCGAATTGTCAGGTGTAGATTTTGTTCTTGTTCTTGTTGTTGTTCTTGTTGCTGTTGTCCGCTGTTGTTTGTGTTGTGTTGTTGCAATTGCGCTTCTTCGCTTATTCATCGGTTTGTGCGTTCGTCATGGTCTGCTTGATGATAAGTGCACGCGCGCCACCGAAATGAACTCAACTCGAAAAACTCTCATATCATCATCATCATCATCGTCATCGTCATCATTGACGGATATTGAAAAATACTTTGGGAACAAATAAAAACAAAGCAGAACGAAAATATTTCTCAACGCATTCCGTCAGAAATTTTATGTGTGTAATTATCAAAAGTTCTAAAGTCGCCACATGAGCACTTTGGCCAGAATCATGCTTTGGCCTTACCAACTTATCGTAAAGCGCATCTTTCGCTGTCATTTCATCAATTCAACTTTTATTACAAGACAAAGTCGAAAGAAAACAAAGAAACTTATTGGAAACTTAAAGGGGAAAGAACGCATTTGAATTTTAATAGGAAAACCCTAATCAAAGTGTTAGACAAGCGCTAACGAGACAATGATATGAAAGGTTTGTTCAGACGAACGCGGCGTGCGTATGAAAACCGTTGTCGTTGTCGAAGTCTTCGACAGTTTTTGTGTATCTGTTAATGACCAACGAGCGTCGATCGGACAGCGAAGCAAACAAATTTACCAAAAGACAAACAAATTAAAAAATGAAATTTACCGAACATTTTTACAAGAACGGAAGTGCACTCATACACATACAGAGAGATAGAGAGAGAAAGAGGGAGAGAGAGAAAGGCAACGTAAGACAAACGTAGAAAGTCAATAAATAAATATTTTTTATCGAAATTCGAAACTTTGCGAAATCTTTTATGAAAATTAATTATAAAAATAAAAAGAGCGTCAAAAATGTATCGATCAATTAATCTTCATCTAATATCTAAGGCGCATATCGATCGAGTCAGATAGAAGTTACGTCTTTATTTGTAGGGAAATATTTAACGCAGAAAAAAAAAGACAAATAATCATCAACAAAGAAAAGCAGAAAACAAAAGCATTTTCCTTTGCCTAAAAGCATCGAAAACTAACCGATTCGAAACGCCTTTTGTGAGGAGTCGTGACTCAAGGCTGGCTGCGGGAGAAATGCGCAGCAATGCGACGACGGCCTAAGCCAACGACGCGTACGTCGGCGACACGGAAGAAGACAACGCAAATGCAGAACAACGATTGCGACATCGACTGCGACAGCGACGGCGACGTCGACGTCGGCAGAACTACAAGTTATATCCCTCGTAGCCCTTTTCGGTTTTCTAATCAACCACCCAAATGACGTTGTTCATTGCTTTTGTTATTCCTGCGCGCTTGTTGTTGTTTTAGTTTTCGTCTTCGTCGTCGTCGTGGTTGTTGGTGTTGTTGTCGGTGTTGTTGTTGTCGCTGCGTTTCGTTGCGTTGCGCAATGAAGAGGCAAACCGACGTGAATCTCATTCGATTGAGTATTTCTATTTGTATATTTGAATGCACATATGAAAATTTATGTTTTTGTTTTGTATTTTTTTTTTTTCGTACGTTTTTTGTTGTTGTTGTCGTCGTCGCTGTCGTTGTTGTGTGTTTAAGCTTGCTTTTGTGTTGTGTTTGCTGTTGTGTCGTTATTGTTGTTGTTGTCGGCTATGATTTTCTTTTATTCTTGTTTTTTTTTCTGTTTTATTTTTTCAAAGAGTAAAAACGTGAATACTCTCTAATCTATAATGTCGTTGAACTTTTCCTTTTTTTTTCATTATTATTACATTTTATTATTGCACGGAGAGCGAATAACTTTTGCTGTTTACGATTATTTTTGCGCCTTACATGATATGCCTATGTATGTATGTGCGCATTTGTGCACGTGTGTGCGTGTGCGTGTGTGTGTGTGTGAGTGCGTGTAATACAATACGATTGAGCGACAATGACGTTGTGCAGATTCTTTCTATTGTATTATGTCTTTCAGCACGTCTGTCTATAAGTCTGTCCGTCGGATAGTCTGTATGTTTGTCTCAAGTACAGTAAAACTCATTAGTTGCGCCATAAGCCAATTGATACTTTTTAGAAAGTTATTTAAAATAAAATTTATGCATGAGTCATTTCGGCAAATGACTCAACGTAAACCAAAATAAATAAAAGAAAAGAGAAATGTTTACCTGACGCGGTTTCACTGTACATACGAAGCATTCTTGCAGTGACAAGTTATTGTCAACGCGAATTTCTCCGCATGTCTTCATGAAGCGCTTATCTGCAAACAGAACAACGCTAATCTAAACAAACAGTAACAACAACAACAGCAACAACAGCAATAGTAACATAGTCGGAAAAATATCAACAACAACAACAACAACAACAACAACAGCACTACGACTAAGTTGTACATTGAACACGTGCATTTTTATTGTAGGCTTCTTTTTGTAGTTTTTTGTTGCTACAATTATTTCCAATTTAGCAATGCGACTACAGCAGCAGCAGCAACAACAACAACAGCAAAGCGCACCAACACTAACAAAACAAAAAAGAAGAAGATACATCATCCATGCATAGGACGCAAAACGAGTACGATCGTTCCCGATTCAGGGAGCGCGCGCACAAGAGTTCAAAGCAAGTGAGTGAGCGAAAGAGAGAGAGAGACTAAGCGAGTTGTGTTGAGATGCGCGGTGCAGCTTCTTCATTGTTTTATGGCATAGTTCATTGGCCTGTTGCACGTTAGGGTCAACTCAAATTCACATCGGCACACAGCACAGCGCAGCACACAACGTAGCTGGCCCGGCCCTGCTCTGCTCGGCCCGAACCGATCCGATCAGCGGAGCAAGCCAAGCCGGGTCGATGTACGTACATGGTGCAAAAAATGAAAAATAACAACAACAAAACAGAACAGAAAATGTCAGTGCTTAGTATAGACGTCTCATGTGCCTGTGTGCAATTACTCTATGTACTTGAGTTGTAATAACACACATCGATGATGCTGATGTTGTTGTCGTTGTTGTACTTGTGCGGCATATCGTATGTGCAGCACGGTGTGTGCTGAGCGGTGCAAGCCGAAGTTGATGGTAGTAGAAAGCCGCTACAGTCAGTGTCTATAACTGGTTGTTGGTAATAGCCAAAGCCAAAGTAGGCGCACAGTCGAGTAATAGGAGCAAGCGAAGGGGGAAACACTACGATGCTGCTGCACACAAAATGATAATCTGCTTTGGCAGCATTAAACATGGCAAAGGAGATGCCAACTGTTGATGCTGTTGGTGCTGCTGATGTCGAAGATGTTGAAGGGTGAAGGGAAACCAGTTATTGCGCGGATGCAGAGCGCTTATTGCACGCCTATTTACTATGAGCAACAATAACAGGAAGACGATGGTCGATGGAGTAAGAAGTAGCAAAGGGGAGCAACAAGCGGAAGCAAGCGAGGGAAATGAACAGCAAGAGCAACAGCAACATGACAACAACACTGATCAAGCAGGAGCAACAGAAAACAGAAAATCAAAGCCAGGCAGTCAAGCAGTCAAGCTGGCAAAGACTTGACTTGTCACGAATCTCGCCATGACTTGGAAGAAAAGTTGGCAGCGTTTTTTGTGCCACTTCCTTGTATTTCCAGTTGCCAGCAGCAGCAGCAACAGCAACAACAACAACAACAGCAGCAGCAGCAGCAGCAGTTTTGCAACAATTCGATGCTGGAAAAGCAACTTAGAAGTTCAACGAACCGCAAGGCATTAGATTGGACACACAAACCGGATTTTCTCACTAAGCGCGCTATGCACTCCATAGACGTCTGTTTACATAGGAAATGTTACTAAGCGCTTCTCAGCACAAGTTGAAACAATCGCAATTTATTATATTTCATTTCATTTCACATAAAAAGTTAATTAACGATTTGCATTGCTTCATTATATATGGTAAATCGGTAAATCGGTAATCGTTAATCGAAATCGTTTCGTTTCGTTCGACTTCAGCCTGCAACGGTCATGTCATGTCAAGGCCATGGCCACAGGAGTGTTGGCAAGGAGGCGAACTAATTGCTTTTAGCGAAATTAAATTCGCTGTCAATATAAACAGCAAAAATATCCCGGAGAACTTCAATTGGTTTATTTGTTATCATTTGAAATTCTGTGCCGCACACACCGCTCGGTCTGTCAGCCTTCTGTCGCAGCCAACAAGCAAACATCCGTCAAGCGACGAATCCGTCAGCGAGGCGCTCAACGAGTAGCAAGCCAACCGTGAAACCCAATCATCGATATCTGCGTTCTTTATTCAATTAATAAAGTAAACACATATCGTGTGACGCCGACGCTGACGCAGACGCCAACGACGGTATCTGGCACTCGGGTAACAAATAAATAATGTGAAATCGAGCGACAGTCGCGTCAACAAACCAGTTCGCTTGGCCCATATCTGTTTATCGATACTGACAAGAGGCCAGGCCAGGCCAAGTGAACGCGACACGATATAATCGACAGCAGGACACCGCCAGTGACAGGATGCCATGATGAGTCAGTCAGTCAGTCGATGGTCTGTTGGTCTAAAGCGCTGGTTGGCGTGGGGTGTTGTGGGATGGGATGGGATGGGATGGTATGAGGTAGAGTGTTGACTACCTGACATTTTGCTGACTTAGCTATGTATATGCCAACTGCCGACCTTCTGTTGTCTGACTCATAGTCAAAGTAGCACAATTGACATGCAGCCATGCCAAAGTACAGTCGCAAAGGCAACCTGCTCAGTCTGCGGCGCGTTGAGTATATCTCGCGTTATTTTCTGCTTGCACTCTACTATTGCGCTCGGCTATTGAGCTTGCTCAATTCCCGTCTGGAACGCGATACACTCGAAGTCGTGCCGATCCGAAAGCGACGTAGCAGAATACTCCTATTCCTCTTTCGTGCATGGATCATACTGTTCTATGCAGGCGTGACACCGCAACTCTTCCGACGCATGGGCAGGGAAATCAACAGCTATGCGAGTCTCTTCGTGCAACTGCAATCCAGCTCGGTGTCGCTCTTGGCCATCGTGACCTTTGTCATGCAACTGCGCTGTGAAGCACAATTCACGACCGTGCTCAATCGTTATGTGCAACTCTTTCGCCGCATCGCACGACGGACTCAGCGGCCGGACATGTTTCCGTTGAAGTTTCCGCTACTCTGTCTCATGAAGGTGGTGCTCACCATCGTTGGCTGCTTCAACGAGCTAGCACCGTTGTTCGAAATGGAGCACATGTTTCAGGCGGGCAATGTGATCTCGGCGCTCTTCGGCGTGTACATGTGGCTGGGCACACTTTACATATTGGACGTCTGCTTTCTGGGCTTTCTTATCGCTGGCATAATGTACGATCAGATGGGCACACACATTCGTGGCATGCTGCAGCGCATGCAGTTACTGGAGGCGGACACCGATGAGCAGGGCAAACGGATTAGCCGATACATGCGCATGTGTGCGCTCTGCGATTATGCCGACGAGCTGGATGAACTCAGCCTCATGTATGCTGAATTGTATGCGGTGACAAGACTCTTCCAACGCACCTTTCAGTGGCAGATTATTTTCTACATCTACTACAACTTCATGGTCATACTGCTGCTATTGTATGAGTGCATCTTTCGGTACCTGGAGACGGATCAGCTCAGTTTCCCGCCGCTACTGATGGTGGCTATTAAAATCTCGAACCTAGTGCTGCTCATCATGTGTGTGGACTTTGCGGTGACCAAATCACGTATGCCGAAGTTGTTGGCTCTGGATATTATCTGTTCGGACATTGATCTGCGTTGGGATAAGAGCGTAGGTTGACATAATAATAATCAAGCACATTAACTTAATGTTATAACGTGTCGAGAAACTTTTCCCGAACAGGTTACGTCATTTCTGGCACAACAGGAGACCCAAAATTTTGAAATTAAAGTTCTGGGCATCTTTTTGCTTAACAATGAGTTCATACTGCTCATATTATCGGCTATTATCTCGTATCTCTTTATACTGATACAATTTGGTCTCACAGGCGGCTTTGAGGCATCCGAGGTTGTTCAGCGTCAATTGTCTCAACACTAAGCAAGCAAGCAAGAACGACCGACCGAACGACCGAGCGTACATTCGACCTCAAAGCGCTTTGAAACCGAATTTCTCATAGCAATTTCCAACGCTGCCGCCGTCAATCTCCCTACAACGAATGCCGCCTTAGCGCAGCGCAGCTCACTATCAGCATTCTCATCAAGCTGCCGTCGTTGACGACGTTGCTGTCTTTGATTATTTTGGTAGTCAGCCTAGCGTAACGCGCATGTCACGCCTATTATTGTTTGCGAAATTACCTGAACTGAATCCAACCGAAATGTACGAACGAACGAACGAACGCACCGTCACCAACACCGCTGCCATCGCCATCGCCATCGCCATCGCCACCGCCGTTGACCTCTGATCCGCCCATCACGATAAGCGAATTGCAAACGATACTCGAACCGAACCGTACAAAACAGCAAGTCAACGAATGCATTAATTTCTGCTCAGCTCTGCGCTTCGCTGATTTGACGAACTCCCCATTTGAATTTCAAGCCGACATTCTCGAAGTTTGGAGCCAACGCAATTTTAAGTATTCGCGAATTTATGGCTCGCAAACACACACAAGCAATAAGACAACAACAACTTCACATACGCCAACGAGGAATCCATGCATGTTTCCGGTGGGCACATTCCGATCCCTAAGCAAACGCCGACGCCGAAGTCAATAAGGCCGCCAAGCGCAGCAGTTCATGCTTAGCTGCACGACCTGCGAATGACGAATTGCTTTCTTTGTGCAACATAATGAAGTAGCAAACGGTAAATTTGACATTCCATATAATAAGCAGTGTTGCATTAAAGTCACTGGCCAACGCATGAAAGCCTTTAAGAAGCCCTCGAAGGCGAAGGTCAAACTAACGCGGCAGGCAAATGGCGTGAGCGCAACAGATACATGTGACCTCAGCAGATTGGCCACAATTATGCGCAATTTGCAATGTAATCATGTTAATTCTTCTGCAAAATTCCAACTAAGCGTTTGGTCGGCGGTCTGGACCAATCCAATTGACCGACCCAGCAGCCTGGCTACTTGGCTGGCCGATCGCCTGACCGCCTTGGCAACGCTGCGGCACAGCTTCAAAGCGGTGCATTGCGAGCATGCCAGCAGCAGCAGCAGGGACTTGAAAGACGCCGCACGCAAGGCAAAACGCAACTGAATCCCAGCATTGCATTTGCGGTTTGCTCGGTAGCCGGCCGAGTGCATTAGTGCAGCCAGGGGCATGCAAGTGCTGTCTAGAAAGAGACGGCAAGCGAGTGCGTGAGATGTGCTCAGGGACACGAAGAAGGGAGGTCTTCGTGTCATAACCATGTAACTTTATCTAAGCCAAATTCATTTTTTATTTTTATTTTTTTATTATTTGAGAGAAATCTGGTTCGACGCTAGACTACGCGTCAGCACGTAGGCGTACCAGTAAAAAAAAACCGCTATATATGTCTGATGTACCGCAAATCAAAGATACTTTCACTTACGAATGAACAGAAACAAAATAAAAACTACGAAAAGAATAAAAAAAAAGAAACAAAACACACAAAATATTCCAAAACGTGACATAAACAACTCCATTTGTCTTGATCTTAATTTGTAGAACAACAAAGCACATTCCAAAAATCACAACAAAAAATAAATAAAAATATAATGAAAAAAAAAAACAGAACCAAAACAAACGTTTTTGGCCCGGCCTTAAAGTGGCAAGCATTGAGCGAGCGAGAGAGAGAGAGATAGCGCGGGAGTGTTTAAGTGTTTTCCGAAAGTGGAAAAGGTGCGACGATCTTCTGGTTTGCACCGTTCGACTGACGACTCGTTCGGATCGATTCGGTTTTGTTCTGGCTCTGGCTCTGTTCTGTGCTGTGCCGTGTTGTTGTATTTCGTTCCGTTCTGACTGTTCATTCGCGTTGTTTCTGTTCGATGAACTACAATTGTGACCCACTTTCGACAAATTAACAAACGCACTTTATGGTTAAATTGTACGTTCATTTAACAGCGCAGGGTTGAACAAGTGTGCGAGTGTGTCTGCGCAACAACAACAAACACATGAATTAAGCACATGAGTGAGTGAGAAAGAATGTGCAAGGCATTCGTCTTATTAGAAACAAGTTGTTGTCGAGCCGAACAAACAAACAAATAAACAGATTTTTCACGGTTGGCCCAAAAACTGCAAGCGTTTTATTATTATTATTTAGCTAACTTGCTGCTTCTTCTTCTTCATCGTCGTCGTCGTCTGCTTTGAAAAGTTTACAAAAACTTTGCACACTTGCAAACGCAACAATGCGTAATAAACTTCATTTTCATTATAAATTAAGATCAATCAACAACGTCGTCATAATCACCATGCTCATCATCATCAACATCATCAACATCATCATCATCATGATCATCAACCTCAACTGCTTTAATGATAAACAACTGCGTACGAACGAACATTCGACTGAGAAACATTTCGATTACCAGAATTGCGAACTGATTCGATTCGTGCTTAAAACTTGTTTTTTACAACAACAACAACAAAAGCACAAAACTGTAGGTCGTCGTCAAAGCTCGTTTCGTGCCGAAGCTGGGCTGCACAGCTTTGTATACATTCGGTTTGGCTCGGTCTCGGCTCGGCTCAGCTCAGCTTCTCTCTCAATTATCAAGTGGCCGATTTAAGCGCTGATCTCGCTGTCTCTGTCAGCTTTGCTCATAATGAGTGACTGTACTTTTTGTTGTTTCTGATTTCTGTCTGCCTGTCGATGATTTCGTTACTCTACCCCGCCGCCAAACACCAACCCAACAACAACAACAACTGTGCTCGGTCGCTGCTACTGCTGTTTTTGTTTTATTCTTTGTTTTGTTGTTGTTTTTTTTTTTCCACTGTTCGCTTATAACCTCAATCGGTATCATTCTTTTGTACGTTAAGCAAAGTACAGTGCATCATATTTGCACAAACCTTTGATTAAAATACGACACAAACAGTTTTATTATTATTATTATTTTTCTTTCTTTTATAATACATTTTAGCTTAGATTATATGCTCATTGCACTTACAAAATGGCATTGTGTTTTCAGCAAAAAAAAATATTTATTATTTTAATGCGAAGCCGATAATTAACAAACTAATACGATTATTCACACTGTGGCTGGCTTATCCTCGTTACTCTTACACACACACACACACACACACACAGCGACAAACACTTTATCACATTTGTTTGTTGTTTGTTCGTTTCTTAGTTTGGCGTGTGCGTGTGCATGTGCATTTGTGTTTGTGTTTGTGTTTGTGTATTACTCATATGAGATTTGCGTGTTCAACTTTGCATTAAGCTCATAATGACCTTGTAGCGCAACAACAACAACAACAACAACCACAACCACAACAAGAATCTCAGTACTGATTCAGAGCGACCCCAATCATTTAGCAGCAACTGGAATATTGTGAAATTAAGCCAAGTTGACGATGGCAAATAAATGGTAGCATAACCGAGTTGCAGAAACACGGGGTTACGCACGTTTTATGCGCAGAAATCTATATGTATGTATGGTTGAATCGACAGCAACAACGAGATCATCACCAGCAGCAGCATTGACTGAGGCAATTCGTCCTGCAGTTGCAATTATTTTGAGTTAAGAAACCATAATTTTCGTTAAACTGAGAAATACGCATATAATTAATGTAAGCGCTTTGGGCTGCAACAACAACAACAGCAACAACAACAACAACAGCAAGAATAGTCAAGCAAGCCAGCAAGTCAACTCAACTCAAATGATTCAAATAAGTGAAACTACATGGCTGGCCTGCTGGTCTGGGCTAGATCACGCCCAGTTGTAAACGCTTGCATTATAGTTTGCTTCTTTTTATTTAATTTTTTTTTATATTTTTTTTTGTTTTTCTTGCACAGAAGTGTGAGTGTGCGCGACTTTATGTGCGTTTAAATTCTAAAACTTGACTACCGTGCAGCAATAACAACAACAGCAACAACAACAGCAGCAGTAGTAGCAGCAAACATCGATGATGATGATGATGATGATGGCGATGACGATGACGACAACCGTCGCGTTAGCTGACGTCGTTGTTTGCAAAAGACGAACAGGCGAGAAGACGACGAGACAAATAAAACAAGCGCACACACGCTGCAAGTCAGGCCAATCGCCCAAACGACGGACAGACAGACAGACGGACGGACGGACAGACCGACTAAGTAGCACGGTAGCCACTTTTGCTGCTGCGACGCCGACTGCCGCTGCTGCTGCTGCTGCCGTTGCTGATGTTGTTAATGCCGCTTTGCTGTTGTTGTTGTTGTTGTTGTTGCCTCCGGTTTTGATGTTGCTGTACTAAAAGCGGCGGAAACTCACTACGTCATCTTTCACCTTTCAGCATCCAACAGCAGCAGCAACAACAGCAACAACAACAGCAATCCAACAGTTGAACGGCGTTCGACGTTTGCCAAGCAGACTGAGGCCTTTCCATTTGCCATTTGCTGTTTGCTGTTTGCCACTCGCAAAAGGCAAACAGTTGCAGCCAAAGCAAATAATTAGTATACATCGATTATGTATCTCGCGCTGCCACTTGCGCACGCCACGTTGTGCCATTTTCTTCTTTTGCTCGACGCGTTGTTGTTGGTTGAAAGGAAACGAAACGTTCTTGGCCTGCTTCTCAGAACGTGCAACTGCTACTGTGCAACGTTTTATGCTTTGATATTTGTGCGACGCTGACGCAGACGTCGACGTCAATAGCGACGTCAACGGCAACGTCAACGCATATTTCGAAATCGAAACTGGTCCAGATGTGCTTCTGAGTGGGACTTGAAAAAAAAGCAACGACGCAAAATTGCTTATTGGACTTTTGCGTTTTGGCTTTAACGTCAACAACAACAACAACAACAAGCACAGCATTAACGTTGACGTTGACGACGTCGACAAACTATAACTTGGGTGCGGTTCGATTTTGGTTGGCTTGTCGACTGGCTTACGATTCTGTCGAAGGCTCACAGCCAAAAGCGCGCGAAATGCATTTATTGTTGTTGTTGTTGTTGCTGTTGTTGTTGTTCTGCGCTGTGCAGGCGCGCCTACGACGCATCAACCCACCATTGGCACCCAAACTGTGACTACGCGTACGTCAGTAAGTCATTCAGTCAGTCTCGCCGTCCGTCTGTCCGTCCGTCCGTCCGTGAGTCAAACTGATTGCACAAAACAAGTTTCGCCATATGAGTTCGTTCGGCCTTTTGTTTGGCAACGCGACCGACCGACCGCGCGTGTGCTGCGCTCGTGCCAACTTCTTTTCAGCTTCTTCTGCTTCTTCTTCTTCTGGTCTTCTTCTTCTTATGCTTATTTCTGTGCTCTTTTGGCCGCGGCTTGTGACTGCAAAAAAATAAGAACACTGTACTGCAAATGAAATGAAAAAGCCAGCAGCTTAGCGCGTCACTATCATCTCACTCATATGTGTGTGTGTGTGTGTGGTGTGTGTGCTTGTGTAGATACTTTCTACACTAATGAGTTAACATACACGACTGTACGACTGACCAATTGTCCCCGCCTTTGGTTTATTTAACACTTTTGTTTTGCCATTATTGCAGTCATTATGCTTGAATAAAACGAAATTAAAAAGGAAAAAGCCTGAAAGATACATGTGTGTGTGTGTGTGTGCGTGTGTGTGTGTGCTGTGTTGAGCTGCAAACTCAAACGAACGTTGTGATTTCTCGATTAGTAATGACAAACAACATGAGCTTCACAAAACCGATTTACTTTCAGTTCAACGTTCGACAACAACAACAACGACAACAAAGCTTTTCTATTGCATTTTTAATTGTAATTTTATTTGAATATTTAAACAACAATTTTGTTAAAAATAAAACAGCGGCAAATGACGGATTTTTTGTATCTTTCTTTGTTATAAAAAAAAAAAAAGCGCTTCTGTCGTTGACTTTTGCTTGCGGCGCCTCAAACTAAAAATTTGTGTATTCAAAGTTGTTGTTGTTGTTGAGGTTCGTTAAAAAGATGATTACTTTTTACTTGGCTTATTTTTCTTCTTCTCTTTTTTTTTTTTTTGATAATAGTAATGCTTTAATAGTAATTGCGTTTACTGCGATTTGCGTGGCATTCGCACTTGTTGTTGTACATATATATATGTATGTAGCTTGGATACAAGTTGAGCCAAACTATGCTGAGCTGAGCGTGTTGGGTCTTCTGACCTATAATTACCAGCATTGCGATGACTGCCGAGAACAATCATGGGAAAAAATTACTGTTGTTTTTTGTGTGTTGTTGCTCATTGTTATAGTTCACGTATAGCGTGGTTAGGTGAACGAACGGACGGACAAATGTAAGTACCGACAAACAGACGGACAGTCAGACAGGTTGCCTACCAACAGGCAGCCAGACAGAGAGAGAGAGAGTGACAGAGAGATAGACAAAAAGAAACGCGCACATTCATCTAGACTAAGTATAATAATTTAGTTTTTATTGCATATCTCGCAGTTTTTCATAATTCCAGCACAGAGACACGCACGCACACACACACACGCACGGGAGATACGACCTGTCAATGCCAGTTAATGACTTTGGAGCGACTCAACTTGTGTCACTGCTATACATTTTGATTTCTGTTGAAAACAACTGACCAGAGGATGTTTAATGGCGGCGACAGGGCCGACGATATGCTAATGAGTGCACAGGCAACACACGTGCATTTGTGTGTGTGTGTATCTAGGTCGCGTTGCATAAATTTTCCGCACCGCGGATGACATGAGAAAATGCGCGCACAAAAACGTTATGCATATTTTTATATATATTGTATATTTAAGCTTACAACGATTGCGATTAATGCATTTGCGACAGGAAATATTTGTTTGACCCAAGGAGTCGCAGGCAGCAACGAGCAACAACGAATCATTATGCGAGCCATAAAAGAGTCGTTACGGCTGTGGTTTTTGCACTTGATCAAAGGAGCGTACAGCCGGACAGGTGAGCAGCAGAACAGGTGCGGCGGCGGCAACGGTGCATTACTGCAATTTTAGGGTTGCCACAGTTGCATTTTGTCCTTTGCGGTTTTGCTGCTGGGCTGGCGTTAGGCTTTCTTCAAAGGCGCTCGTGTTGCATGCTGCACTGCATAATGAATGTCATATAGGTGACCAGACCGGATATGAAGAACAATATGAGCTCATTGGAAACCTCAAACAAGCCAAGCGGACGCACACGAAACTCATAGAAGTTCAGGCGGTTCAGGAACACTTCCAACTGTGCATGTTGAGCAGAAAGCGGATAAGAATATGTCTCAGTGTGTGCGTTGGTAATACTCACCTTTCTGTGCCACTGCGCATCCTCAGTCATGTAAGCACTATCGAGACCCAAGCGCCGCACGACCCGTGCACTATCGGCAGCGCCGTGTGCCGCTAACGTGAGCAACACCACATCTAAGAACATTTTCGAGGCTAAGAACCAGATGCCAATAGTCATGGAGACGCCGGTGGTGATCTTGAAGTACGCCAACATGGTAATGCTGGAAAAGGTGGTGAACACGGTCAGACAGAGCGGCAACTCGAGCAGACACTGAAACTCGCTGCCCACACAACGTATCTCCTCGTAGATGGCAATGCACTCGTCCAGCCGTCGTGCAATGGCCTTCGCGCGTTGTTCACAATACTCGTGGCAGGCACCGCCGCCAAGCGACTGACGCGCCTCCTCATCCAACGAGCGCAACGAGCGTCGCAGGTCGCGCGCCACATAACTGTTGAGCTCGGCATAGAATGCGCCAACGCACAGATAGCCCACGAAGCTGACGTGCAGCAGCAGCAGCGCGCCAATCACCATGTAGACATCGCTGACGACCGTGGCGAACCAGAGGAAATTCGGTGCCGTCCAAAGATCGGGCACTCTGAAGAATATCTCGAAGCAGACACAGGCCAGCTTGACCATCAGCAGCGCAAACTCGCGCACGCCGCCGAAGCCCAACTTGCCGGGGCAGAGCAAACGTATGCGCTGCGAGAGGCGTAGGTAACGATTGAAGACGACGATGGCACGCTTGGTGTATAGAATCTGGAGCGCCTGGACGGCCACGTTGCAGACAATGGTGCTGACCGTCTGTATAGTGACGAGCATGTTGAGAAAGCGATCACCGCCCAGGCGGCAATGCCAGTACGCGAAGAGGAAGAACGCAATCCAGACGAGGCGTGAGAGTATGCTAAACCATCGATAGCCGAAATTGTCGCGCGCCCGTGTCGTTGGCAGGTAGCTGCAATCGCCGCCGACCTCAAAGGTCACGACGCCCAGCCAACGGGCATAGGTCAAGCTGTGGCGCAGCAAGCGGGCCGACAAGCTGGCGACGGCATTAACGCTGCGTCCTGTCGACATGATTCCTGCCAACTGTTCGCACACGCCGACCAGCCCAGCGATTTTATCGCTTTTTCGACTTTTAATGTAATTATGGTAATTGAAATGTCACCCAGCACCAGTGGCAAGGTCACTGCCAAACTAATCAAGCTAATTGCTTACTAATTGTGTTTACATAAGCCATAACATGCATAATATAAATAAATGTCTAAATGATTGAAGGAGCAATCAAAAGGACAACTATTTCCGGAACAACAAATAAGAGACTGAAGCGTGGCTAAACAAATCTGGTAGTTCCATAAATCTTTAATGGGTTAGAATATTGAATCGATTGGAGGAAAACATGAAAACAATAAACAAAAAAAAGGCTGTTCCTCCGAAACTTTCCATGTCATACATGCCTTCCCTCTCTCACACTCTCTCTCTGTTATAGCTTCCCAATAAGAAGGAAAATATTCTGAGATGCAATATGACTACTATGGTAGAGGTAGTGCAATTCTAGCAAGTTTCTTCACTGTGTTCTACGACTCTACGACTATAGTTTTCTCTCTACTGGCTAGCTTAAAGTTTCTGCTCTTATGTCACAACCTTTGGCTACTTTGCATGATTTTAATCTATCGAAAAGCGCTACCTCTCTCTACCCTTAGAGTGCCCAATTAGCGTTATGATTTCTCTACTTCAGCCACGACTTTGCCCAAATTCCAGCGTAATCGCAGTGCTGGGAACCACAAATGGCAAAGTCATGGCCAAACAATTTGTGGCAGCAATTTTCTACCTTAAGCTTAGAGCGGCTTTGAATCGGTAGAATAAAGTGTAGTATTTTACTCCTATGTCTATAAGTACGTATTGTTTATTTGTACAGTATGTGCCTTTAGTTAGCACAAGCAGCGAACAATTGCTAAATCGTGAATCATTTTGATAAACACTTCCTTAAAACAAATGCAGTTCTGGTCACAGCAACTTGAGTCATTATTGTGGTTCGGTTTATGATAACTTCAAACCACAGCGTAAGAATGACGCCATTTTGCTTATCTTTATAACAAATTAATGATTAAAGACTTTCTAACAAATGAAGAGTTTATGTGCTTTGGAAATTAGGTTCTTCTCACAAGTAATCTATGTCGATATGTTGATAATGTTCTTTATAAAAAAATTAGTATAATTGCGTTGGTGATTACATCGTAAGAAAAAACACGACCGGAATAGTTGAACACAAAACAACGGTGAGCAAGAAAAAAAAAAAAAAGTTTTTTTTTTTAAAATTGTATGAAAATTGTGGGAACGAACCATTAACAAAAAACAAAGAAAAGAAATAACTAAATAAACACATGTTGCATAAAATGGCACGAAATACCAAAAACAAAAAAAAACAACGATTGGAACAAAGTGAGACGTCGGTTGTGGAACGTTGCGGTGCGTTGCGGTGTGAAAGCGACGTTGCTGCAGTCTTGGTCAGTAGAGAAGAAGAAATGAGCGAGAAAAGAAAACAACAACAACAACAACAACAAGAACAAACAATATTGGCATGCTCATTTCCAGTTGAGAAATATTGTTGATGATTGTTGTCGTTGTCTTGTTGTTTTGTTGTTGCTGTTGTTGTGTGCGAAAATTACCTTTGCTGTGTTGCCAAGAGTTAACGATAGATGGCGAGGGCGATGGCGAGTGCGAGTGCGAGGGCTCGAACGTGCAGTACAAGGGGGCCGTTTTGTGAGAGAACAGAAAACAGCGTGCGAGCGTGCAGAAAAAATACCAAAAAAAAAAAAAAGAAAAAAACAAATGAAGCAATGAAATTCAAAATTGCCAGAACAAATTGCAAAAACGAGTGAAATCAAGCGAGCGAACGAACGAACGTCAAACGCACAAACCAACAACAACAACAACAACAACTACAACACACAAACTTGGTCAACTTGGCGTGCAAGCCAAAAAAAAAAACAAAAACAAAAAACAGAGAAACGCACGAACTCAATTACATTGCAAAAGGGCCGGAATATGACTGCAATCACGTCTAAACGTTTGAACGCTTTAGCTAAGCCACAACAACTAAAAAGGAACAACAAGTTAGATTAGATTAACTTTGTGACGTCAAGAACAAAGACAATTGAATTGAAACGTTTCTGTAGCAGAACCTTTCACCCCTTTCACTTCGCGCTGTGAACGTTGTGTTTTCCATGCGCTTTTCCAATTGTGTGCAATTTTTCGCCAGCGACGCAACAAGAAGCGCCCAAATGAGTGCGTGAATGAGTTACTGCTCGACCCGGCACGACTGCCGTGACATTAATGATGATTAATGCAAACTGCTTTCGTATTACACTTTTCAGCTTTTATGAGCGTCAAAGTAATGCAAAAAGTATTTTATTTATTTTATTTTTTTATTATTTTTTGTAAAACAAACAGTGACATATAAGAAAACCAAAAAAAATGGCGTTAAAGTTCTTTGAAAATTGTATGTGTGCATTTTTACCGTTACAAGCTGCCAGCACCTCCTTTGGCAAGTCAGCAGATCGCTCATAAATCAGCCGGCAATGCCATAAATTTCAAATTTATTACTTTTTTCGCTTTCGCGTATTTTAGCAACAAAGAAAAGTCTTCGGCAGCGCATAGGCGTCGTTGCCCTGCCTAAGGAACACTCTATGCGAGCGAGCACAAGCACTTAACCCAATGCCTACCCAACAACCTCCCTCCTGCCCCGCGACAGACTAGTCTACACACACGCATACGAAACCAAATCTTTATGCGACCTCTTACACGTTTGCACTTATTTATTTATTGCTCGGCTATAATTTTTTGATATTTTAACCATTTAATTATTCATATTTCTCTTCGTTAGCAAATGCATGCAATTGTAAGCACGCCGCAGCCCTCCCCCCACACCAAACATATCATATGTGTGTACAAATTAAAGCAGTACGGCCAAAAGTGGCTTTGCGCGCTGTGGTCCCGTTATGGCTTGATTTTTTTTTTTTCAGATTTTATTCAAGGCAGCCAACATTTGACGCCGTTTCTCCTCATTTGAGTCAAAGGGGGCCAACATTTGACGCCGAATAGCAGTAAATGCAAATAGCTAAAGTGCCATTGTCATTGTACATGTATATTCAAACACGCACACACACATACACACACAAAAGTGTATGCTTGCGTGCATGTGTGTGTGTGTGTGTGTGAATGCAGTTGTACGCCTTCGGTTGCATAGTTGAGTGCTTGTTACTTCTTGTGTGCTTTGATTCGAATTTTTCTGTTTGTTGTTGTTGTTGTTGTTGTTGTTGGTTTTCTGTTGTTCATTGCCTCTTGTCGGCAATCAGCGGTATTTTTTTTATTTTTTCTTTCACATTTGTCGTTGTTGTTTATTGAAGACAAAGAAAAAATTGTATTAGAAAAATGTATGAAAAAAGACAATTTCCCATTTTGAATCTCTGTTTTATTTTCACTAGAAATGAATATGCACCAATAAAAGATTCTAACGATTCAAAAACTGTGCAAGTCACGTACATGAGTAGATCTCTCGGTGTCTGTGTGTGTGTGTGTGTGTTTTGTATTAGATGGAATGCAGCAGTTGCAAGCATCTAAATTGCCATTTGCATGTGTGTGTAATTACACGCCTTCGACTCTTCGGTGCTGCTTGTGCTACTCACAGTATTTCTTATACACACTTTTTTCAGTGATTTTTTTTCGTGCTTTTTGTTTGACTGACCTTAGGCTTGCCTAACGAGCGCTGCTCTACGGTGCTTAGAACAAAATCTTTTAGATACACGCCGCCGCACTCGTTGTCTGCCGGAAGTGGAGCCAATCTAATGTAAAGTGGTTCGTTACAGTGAAAAGTTAAGCCGCCGGCACTCATTTTCCCCACAAGCGCACACACACACACACACACAGATACATGCCGAAATAAAGGGCAAACGTTGTAAGAACATGTACGATACAATAACAATGGCGCGCAGAAACCCAAGAAGTTAATTTCCAAACATTTGTAAGATTTATTATTTTCTTCATTTGGCTGTCATACCCTCGAACGCTTTGAATGATCTTATCAAATTGCTAGAATGTTTGTGCCACAACGTCTACGACGACTCAATCAAACAGACATACTTGCGGTTTCTCTGTGTATTGAGCAATGTAGATTTGCTTGCACATATATATATATATATATATATATATGTATATATAGAATGCTTGGCGAATTGATTACGCGATTTGCAAACACAAAAAGTATCTACGAGTAGCAACAATATTTACATACGCTGTTTGAACAAATGAAGTGTACAGCGAAACGTTGAAACCGAAGCAAAAGTTTGTTGCCTCTTTAATTATATGTTCTCGTTACTTTTCTGTGATTATATGCCATTTCATTATTTTCTTTCCACATTTCTTTTTTGCTTTTAAGGAAATTACAATAATTTCTTTGTAGTTAATTTTTTTTTTCTGTTTTGTGTTTTTTGGTTTTTATTTTATTTTTAATTTGGTGTCGGTGTTCTAGCAAATGACAGAAGAGAAAAAAGTTATATATAAGTAAACTTTTATGCACATTAACTCACAAACACTTAAAGATACACTGAAGTATATTTCTATTTATTCATAAAAGTGCAGAATTTGTATCGTTAACGCAGTAAAAAGTTTCAAGTCTTCGATAGTGTAGAAAACCCAGGAACATGAAACCCGTGTTTAAACTTATAGCGTCATTTAAGCACCAAACACACACACACACACTAACACACACACACACACACACAGATGTAGTATGTTTATACATGCATATTAAAAGTGCTTGTTCACAGAAAAACTATTAACGAAGTTCTTTAGAGTTTAATTGACATTTCTGTGTGTAAATTTCTCTTCTTTTTCTCCGTCTGTCCGTCCGTCTGTCTGCCGCTGCCGGTTGACCAACCTCATTAAAAGTCAAATTGGTGTTATGTTACTTCATGTCAAAACGTTATTCACTGCATGAGAACAATAAAAACGAATCTTTCTGTGCATTCACCCAAGGCTTTTTGACCAAATATGTAAACTTTTATTTTGTGTGAAAGCATAAAAATAAAAATGCTGCTCAGTTTGGCATTTATATATTTTGAGATACATTGTACGATCGTTGGTAGTTGGTGTCTTGCTTGGTTTGCGCCATGTTCAACACCCATGGGCATTTTAAAGACCCATAAAGGTTACTTGCCTCGCTAGTCCGAATGTTCAGAAATGCTTTGTCTTTTTTACAGATAGAACAATCATTATTACACTTCAAGGTCCCCGGTCCGAGTGCTTTCTTCCGCTGCTTGATAAACTCAAGTCATATTACACATAATCACAAATCATTCTATTTTACAAAGAGTGAAAGTAAATGTGGGGAAAAACAGCAACTTTTCAGACGATAAGTCCAAAGCCGCGGCTAAGCCAAGCCAATCCAACCCAGAGTATGCCCAATGAAAGAAAACAAGCATGTTTCAATAAAATATTATTATTATATTTATGTATATTTATTCGTTTGGAGTTATTATCAGTCTTGGTTTAAAAGCATTGTGCAGAAATTCATTTGGCTGATAATAACGCAATTGAAAATACCTTCAGTAGAAAGCGGTAGAGAAAATAAAATAGCGAACAGAACTCATACTTTTATAGATAACTTAGAGACAAGAGACGAGAGACATAGGACAGAAAAGCGTAGATTTACAAATTGTTTGAAACATTTAAAAAAAAGTTAAAATAATTTACAAAAGAAGGTTTCGATTTTGAAATGAGTTTTTTGAGCATTTAAATTAATTACAAATTTAATAAGATTGATCGAAATACATACATAAAATACATGTAATTTTATATAAAATATTTTTTGAGTTTTTTTGTTTTTTCAATTATTTCTTTCTCTTTTTTCGATTTATAGTTTAAGATCAATTAAAATTAATATAATAATTTACATTTTATTTTGTTTTTCCTTTTTTTTTCTTGTAATTTTTTTTTTTTTTGTTTTAGTTTTGTTTCATTTGCGTATAATGAGATCATTTGAAAAAAAAAACAATTTCATTAATTTGAATAATAATATTAAATAATTTCAGATTGCTTTGTAAAACAAATTAGTTTTCAACACTAATAATAATCTTTGCATTTTTTGTATGTGCACATTTGTGAGGACTTGCGGCGCAGCCTTTGCCATTGTCGGGAGCGTCTTGCGTTTTACGCTTGCTCAGTTGTCGACGTCTGCGGTTTGGCAACGGAAGTGATGCACCTTGGCACATTCGGTGGTGTTATTTCCTGGCGACGTTGCGTCGATTTTCGCACGCGATTATAATCTGCAATAAAACAGAAGAACACACAAATTATAAAATTATATTTCGTACATTTTGCAAGTCAATAAAATTATAATAAGAATGTAAGTAAGCCAAGGCTTCGTACGGCATCATTTAAATGAAGAGGAGTGCAAACAAGTGTATGTGTGTGCGTGTGGGGGAATCAACAAGTAATTTTGCACTTATGCATATATATATGTATGTGTGTGTGTAGAAATGTGTGTCAGGGCCGCTGCATGCAAATCACACAAACTATCAAAAGCAAAACGACCAAGCAACGATCTATGTTTATATGTACGCGCAGAAAACTTAAAGCACAATATTGATAAAAGCAAAGGCGCAAAGAATTGATTTATGTCAATAGAGCAAGAGAGAGAGAATGAGAAGCAGAGATCGACCGACCGACCGACCGACCGAACGAGTAAGCAATCTGTGAGCTATACAGAGACAGAAAGATAAAAGGTCAAGCAGACAGAGACAAATGCGAAAACCGCTAAACATTTTCAGGCAATTTGTCCGGAAAGTGTCGATGCCGATGCCGACGTCAACGACAACGAGCGACTACAAACAAGCGTCGGCAGCGTTCAAAAGCAGCAGAAAGCGGTCGCTTGCAAGCAAAACAATAGAGTATAAAAATACTGTTATAAATTATTACAGTAAGAAAACCAAAAAAAGGGGTTGGGGCAGCGTTCAAGCCGCATTGCTTTAATGCGTACATGAGTCGACAAAACAACGCAACAACAAAAAACAAGTTTACTTTGCACGCTTTCTTTTATCATTGAACTTTGGTTGTTTTCTTCTTTTTCTGTGTCTCTTTCTCTTTCTTGTTCATTTCATTTCTTTTCCTTTTTGTTTTGCTGTGCTATTTTCTTAACGCTTTCTTTTCGTATTTCTTCAGATTATGAAATCGGCATCGGCGTTGGCATTATTTTTATTTTTTCTTTTTTTTTTGTGTTCTTTTTCTTCTTTATTTGAATTTTTTCGAAACAACTCGTTTTGTTTACGAAATGTGGAATGTGGAGTCGCGTAAAGCGCTCATGCTCATCGCATCCATTGAGCTCAGCCCAATATTCATTCATTCCACCGTTCCACACCATACTGCCGAATAAAGCACAGTGGCCCAACAACAAGTGAAAATACACAAAGTATGCGAGCAAAACATAAAGAAAAACAACAAAAACGCAATGTAAATCGTAAAATGAACGAACTGAAAAAAGGTGGACTTTTTTTTTTGTCGCACGATTGATAATTATAAATCGCAATGAAAATGTCAATTTAATTCATATTTAACCAGAAAATTTTTAAAACAAACAAGCAAACGTGAGAGCGAGCGAGAGAGAGAAAGAGTTATAAAAAGTATGAAGTTCCTTAATAAAACATCGTTAGTTGAACAAATAAACAAAATCGAAAATGTTTCACAACAAAAATTGTACGGCTTATATAATGTCTGCGTGAAATTGTTGTATGACTTTTGTTATGTAACTTATATTAACATAGTCTATTTATTAGTGATATTTTTGAAAGATGACAAAAACAATCAATAAGCGACAAAAATTTGCAACTGTCATCTAAACAATACCGAAAGAATTCCGAAATTCAAACGATACTGCAATTGATTATTTACAATGCGCAGAAACGTCGATGAAATGTACACACACATGTGTATACAATTGCAACTTGCAGCTGCTTTCGCTGCACTTGCATACATCAACGTTACGCTCGAGTAAAGTTTGCCTATTTAGATGAGCAGAAATCTACGAATACGTGACGTTTCTAAAATGACCTTCAAGTCTAGATTTGTAACGCACGCATACACATGTATGTGTTATACACGAACACATGCGTATATGCGATCGTAAAGTGCGCGCTTGTGTTTGTGTGCGTGATTATTTACGCACTTTACGCACAGTTATCAGTTGATGAAGCAACTGAGCGACGAAAAACGTATGAAGCACAAAACACATAAATACATAAAAACATGCTCCCATATGAAAACATAAACGACTAAAAGTATGAAAAAACATACAGAAATTATTTCGCGCCAAAAAGATTAGAGCTCCTTAACATTTAGCATACGCACCTCATGTGCTGCTCTATTTCGAGCTTGTTTTGCTGGCTGCCTGTTTGTTTGTTTGTTGTGTTATTATTTTGAGTTGACGTTCGTTCGTTAACTCGTCTACAGCAACTTGCCCCACTCCGCTCTTGAGAACAATCAGCTTACTACGCACGTTAGCGCACGAAAACATGCAAAACAAGAATCATGATTACTACAAAATGTGCTCAGAACTCAGAGTAAGGCGACAAAAACGGAATGGGAGTGATATAGTTTAGGGCGTTTACGACTATATAGAAGCTACACTAAGCCCAGTTATCGCTTACTAAATAATGTTTAAAATTTAACATTTTGATAGAAGGACGGCCAGTTGTATCTTCTTTAGTTGTTGTGATTAACATTTACCACAAAAACGCCTATAAGTATCATATATAACAACCCCACACCTAAACCAGAACAAAACCCGCAAGCGGACAATTGGAAACACTTTTGCCCTAAAACCGCTTTAGACAATTGATACACAAGCAGATGCACAAGAGCGTTCATACTTGACTCATACATGACTTTTTTTTCGCAGCTGATCAGTAATACGTATTCGTGTACATTGTGGGGTCTGTCACGCCTTCCACACGTTCTCACTTTGTACAAAACTAATATACCCTTTTACAAACTACAGGGCACAACAACAAAAGCGAAACGACATCAACAAAACAAACTGCAAACACAAAGCAAAGACAACAAAAAATGAAAGAGCGCCGCGAGAGAGCGACCGAACGTAGGCACGAACGAAAAGAGCGCTCCGTGCAAAAACAATTTTTTGTTTTCTTTTTCTTTTTAATTTTTTTAGCATGGCTGCGTTCACTGCAGAGCCAGCACATCCACAAGTTGAAAAGAGATATCAATAGATTGTAGTTTTGCTTATTACGATTGTGGGTGCGGCCGACGTGCGGTGGCCGTGCTCCAAAAAAAAAAAAATCAACAACCAAAAAAAATAGTGTACAGCCACGCGCAGAGAGTATCATTCTTTAATACTCTCTAGCCACGCGTTCTGAATTTATATATACAAACATATGTACATACATAGGAAGATAAGAGAAATAACAACAAAGAAAATGATAATTTCAATGATAGAGGGTGGAGAGGGCTGGTGAAGGGTTGTCACACGATGTCACAGCTGCATTTGAATATCTGTGAAAATTAAAATTTAATAGTTCCCTTGCCGCAAATATATGTAGGTATGTATGTATGTATTTCCAACTAGAGTAGCAAATCCGTATCTGATGTGAAGAGAGCGCAACTGTGCTGCCACCGAGTAAACAGTGCTGACGTAAGTTTTTTTTTCTACTTTACTTTTCTTTTTTTGTTTTGTTTTTTATTTTTTTTTTTATTATTTGATTATAGATATTTTCCATCTCACTCATTGTCTGCATTTGCATTGCGTGCGTGCGAAATGAAGCTAAGGGCTTTTTAATAAATATGTATGTATTTTTGTTGACTTCAATCAATTGAAATGATTTTAAAAAAAATTGTAATTTATTTTATTATGAGAAAATATATAAAAAATGTCGTTAAAATAATTATCAATTTAGTTGTGCGCAACTGAGATTCTTGTTAAGGTTGCGTTTCAATTTCATCAATTTGCGCGCCAATTCATTTTTTGTTACACAAAAATTTTGGCGCAAAAATCCAATTGACAAAACGAAATGAAAAAAAGCCCCAAATATATATTTCTGTATGTACGTGTTTTGAGACCGATGCTTGTTGTTATTCATTTTCATTTCCATTTTTCAGAATTCGTTGTTATCATTGACTTTGTTGCTTTTATTCGTTCTTTCTTGACACAACGCCAAAAGCAAAGACAAACAGGCGACGGAACAATTTGTCCAATGCGCTACCATAATTTATTTGAGGAGATTTCCACATTAAAGTGACTTTCATTTGCTGCTTCGATACAAATGATACAATTTCAGTGTCTTTCTGCACAAGCGTAAACAATAAACATCAAATGACTGTTTACAGTTTTGTAATAATCGGAAATCGATGATCACATTTCAATATTTGAGACAATTGGCATGAGATACAATTACTGCATTCCTTGTGGTTTTGAAATGAAGTTAGTTCGAAATCTATAACGCGCACAAGCTTAATTAGTATGAATTGTACCTCAAATACAAACAAAGAAAGCAATTTAGGGTGTTAGAAAGTCGTTTAAACATTGAAAGAATGTAATAATAAAGCAAAATGAAATACAATAAATACAAAAATCGAAATACAACAAACAAAAGAAAAGAGGGAATTTCAAAGCAGCGCGTAACTAAGAAATATACTTTCAACTATGGCAACTTCGATAGATACTATCACCACAAGCCGACCGCCAAAGAAAATCGTTTAATTAATAAAATAAAAGCGAACAAAACAAGCAAAAGCAATGCGAAAACAGTGAAATAGAAGAAGGTTGGAGTGGGGAAAGAGTATACAACTAAACAAAAATCGTAGGAACGCGAAAACTTAATAAATTTTGTGACAAACAAAAAAACGTCAACGAATCAACAACAGAAATAAATATTTATATGTATGTACGATGAGCAGCAATCGAATGCGAAGAGAACGCGCAAGAAAGAAAGGCGGGAAAAATCGACACAAGTCTATGCGAAGAGCACCTGATTTCTTCAACAACGGCAAGCGAGGCAAGTAAGTGCAACGCAGTGCAGGCGGGGGTAACAAAGATATGTTTATAAAAATAAGAAACTGAACAGAGAAAAAATGTATTGCATGCATTTTTAGGTACAAAAATAAATCCAAAGTAAGAAAAATGTACAAAAGGAAAAACATAATTTCACTTCAGGGGTTGAAGAAGCGCCAAAAGAAGAGATTTGTTCAAAGAACAAGCAAGGGTTGTTTCACGAGTGTCAGGAGTGTTACGTCTGTCATTGTGTGTGTGTGTGCGTGTGTGTTTATATATATGTATGTATACACAAATCAACCACCAAAATTCTGAGATCAATTGATTGTTCGATCAGCACATCCGTGCATTAAGGGCAAGGAAACAAGACATGCTTTTAAAGATGGAAGGAAGAAGACTTACAAAGTGCCAAACAGTAATCAGGTGCGTCATTGGTCTTATTGGATAAGTGTTGAGTTAAGCGCGCCAAAATTGAAAATAATAAAGCAAAAAACGGAAATATTTATAACTGAGAAATGAAGCTCACCTTTGATCGAGGATTGGCGACCGTACGGCTTGACTCTGGTTACCAGATCTGTGTTGTTATTGCACTTGTCCAATTTCTCCAGCACTTCTTTAAAGTTTCTAATATTGTACTCTTTCTCAAACTGTTCAATCTTTGATTCTTGTTCTTCCTTGAGCATCTTATCGATTTCGCCAGGCTTGGGTGATCCGAAGAGATTACGTTGCGCACGTTTCCTTTCTGCAAATGGTGGGGGCGGCGGTGGCGGTGGCAGCACTGTGGGGTTTGGATTCTGTAGTAAGGGACGCAATTGGATTGCAGTCATGGCTATTGCAACATGACTCTTTTTCGAAAATTGTGTGGGTGGTGGTGGTGGTACCGTTGGCACTGAGGAGCTCGGGTTCTGTATTAAAGGCGCCATTTGGATGGCAGCCATTTGTATTGTTTCTCTTGGCCAAATTCACTTTCGACCAACAAATGTTTTTATTTATTTTGTGTTTTTGCCTTTGTTTTCTTAGCACTTTGTGGCTGGTTTGCTTTCACTTAATTAACACAGCAACAAAAACTGCAATTTCAAAAAACTTTGCACTGTTTTCTTTTAATTTTGACACGAACTTCTTTTGTTATATTTTCACTTTATTCGTTTAATTTTAGTTGCTTTTTATTTCGTTTTTAATTTTGTCTTTTGCTTATTTTGTCACAGAAAAACTTCAAACTGCATTTTACTAACGTTGAATGCGCATCTAGGACGCGCGAGCGAGACACAACCGTCGGGCTCAACTGTTGTTGTTGAACTGGCGATATGTGGTGGATGTACTGGTGAGTGTTGGTGATTGTTGAATAAAGAGGTATCCGTTAGGTGAGAGACGCAAGCGAGCCAAATTTGCAGAAAAGAGTCTCTTTTGGCGCAAGTGCGTCCGCGTTCAAGGGAGAAGAAGCATTGCAATAACTTCGAAACAGAGGTACGGGCAAAGTGTCCCGCGAATGCAGCGTGACATACGATAAATCAAGTTTGCCCTTGCTGTGTCATCTGTGTCATTGACGGAGAGGGCGATTTTCACTCTCTCGGCTCTCTCAGTCATTTTTGTATACTCTCTGGTCTGCAGCGTTGCCAAGTGGGCCATTTTCTAACTATTTTTGGTAATTTTTCAAACTCTTTTCAGCTAAGTAGCCGAATCAGCGGGAGCAACCATACCACATTTTCATGACTCATTCAAATTGTACTCTGTATGAGATTTTGTCATTACCTACTTCGACGTTATATGGACCTATTCATTAGAAAACATTCGTCGAATGTCGTCGAACAATTTTTAATTCTAAAATGTTGCATGTGACTATGTGGCCCAACGTAACATAGAACGCAATTAGCCATAGTGCTGCCAGATTATCAATTCTATAACTTGAAGTCTTGTACCGTTATTAATGATTCATCTTGATTTGTTATGCGTTTTAGATTTAATCGAATTTACAACCGTTCCGCTATGATATAATTCCACTGTTTCGACTTTCAAATGACCGTGAAAAACGTTTGAAAACATTTAGTTTTTCAATTATGGCTCAGACGAAAACTGTGTGCTTGCGGGACTTTGCGGGAGCGGTTTTGGTTTGTTTAGATATTGTTAAAAAGCGGATACGGGGGAGCCACGAAGCAGCCGTAAGAAAACGTGCAAATCACGCCACCTACTTGTGCTTGAGGTCGTTGCTTGATTGACGGCACGTTCGATTGTGGCCCACATTTTGTTTTGCCAGTAGGAGAGGTTGAAAGCTCACCTCGCTGGTACACCGCCCTAAATAAAACAAAAGTTGGTTTGAAAATAAAACTTGCAAAAATATATATTGCATATTTTGAGCTATTCTGCCACGACAATTCAATTTACATTGCTCGGCTTGGTGGTGAAAGCACTTTGTTGCTGTTTTCAAAGGTCAAAATTTAAAGCTGCAGCTGAGTCATTGGCAAACAGCTGAAACACTCGGTTGGCAACAAAAACAACAAAGCAAACAACAAGCGACGAAACAACTAACAAACATAATGGAAAAAGAAGAAAAAAAGAAAAGTGATTGCAAATTTTGCCATTCAGTTGCACTACGCAGAAGTTAAGCCTTTTTGGTTTCTTCGTCGTCATTTGACAAATGAATTCGCAGAAACCAATAAAAGGATGCCTACTGGCCTCAGACACAGCAACAAAGCGAGCCTTTTGGCGGCATTTTCGGCGCGCGTGCGACGCACAATTCGACCTGATCTCCGACACCACCGGCACTGACAGGCTCGGCTGCAAAATTATTACACATTTCGATTTAATTTCGGTATTTATGGTAAATTTGTCTATTATCGATGAACTTGTCGCAAACGCACGTTCGGCCGCTCGAATTTGGCGATGCATTTAGCGCAGGCACAATGTCATCCCAATTGCTGGAAAGTCAGCTTGCAAACGCATGCTGAGTCTTTGTGCCTGTGCGCCTGTGTGCGTGTGTGCGTGTGAGTGTGTGAATGAGATCATCAGCTGTTGTGTGAGCGCATAACTGCGCAAGCCAACATGCACTGGGCTATTTACGTGGAGGGAGGAAGGGTGCATTCCTGCGTTGACAAGTAAAGTTCCCCAGCCCCTGATGTACTGCTGCCGCCATAACGGTGCCTGTTTCTGTATGCGCGCATGTGTATCTGCGTATCAGTATCAGTATATGAGTTGCTAGCCAACTGCAGCAGAGTGGAGTGTGTGAGTTCATCTGAACTCAACTCTGTGCCTGTCGCCGGCTCATGCGCCGCACGTGGCAACAAACACTCATGACAGCCTGCCGGCTTGTCACGCCACACAGAAAATCTCTTACCACCTCAGCCTCGAATACATGTACATACATACTCGTACACATGACTACTGTACGAGTACGAGATATGTACTAAGAAAACAAAAAAAAAAAAGAAAAACAACAAACAAAATCGCGTTGGAGAAAAAGTTCACGGAATGCGTTCGCGTTCGCGTTCGCTTTTGTTTTCGTTTTATTACGCTTTAAATATTATATGCGACTGCAAATGTTTGGTTAGTTTTTCTTTTTGTTGCCGCGCTATAGACAAAAGTATCTGTATCTGCATTTGTATATATGTATGTACTTCTGTGTGTGCGTATAATTTAGCTATAAATCGAGGGTTAGCTATTTATAAATGCATCCGTTTGTTTTTGGCAGCCGTTGCCAGCTACATGTCGTTAAGTACATCGTATCTCATACGCTGCAATTGTATCTAAAGCAAGCCAAATGTATCTAAATGAACTGACACTAAAATCAAAACGGCGCAAATACAACATTGCACTGTCTTCCACTTACATACATACATGTGTACATATGTATGTGCGCGTGTGTATAACTCAACATGAGCTGTGCAAAAAAAGAAATATGTATATCACTTTGCGCTCCCTTTGGGGTTGGCTCAACAAAAGTATACGCAAAAGCAACGCATCTGCAAATATTGCGCCAAAAAGTATAAAAAAAAAATTGGCATCAACAGCCGTCGTCATGATCATCTTCATCGGTCGTACCTGCTGTAAATTGTATGCTCAAAATCGAAACAAAAATGGGCAACTTTGCGCCAAAAACGCAAGAAACTAAAGCGACAGATGAGACAACGGTAGAACCAGACGAAGAGGAAGAGGAGCAGGCAGAAGAAGGAGTCGGACAGGACTCATTTATTTCAGTGCAGATACAGGTTCAGAACCTTCAATGCAGCCTCAACATCATCATCAAGCTCATCATTAACATTGTCCGCAGCACTTTTCTGCTCATGGCGGCTCAAAAGCACAACAACAACAACAAAAACCACAACGACAACAACAACAACAACAGAACAACAGAAGAACAGACCAACAAAAAGGCCAAATCGTTTGTGCGCTAAAAGCATTATGGTAAGCTCGATAGGGAAACATCTGCTCCCGAATTCCCAAGCTCAAGGCAGCACTCAGCGTCGTTCGTTCTAAGGCCCGTTTTCGATGCGGGGCGACACATTTGCCAATTGATAGTTTACAGCTAATTTATCTTAATTATACTTTTGAACTTCTCTACCGGTCAGCGCAACAAATCACCGTTAGCCATAAATCTCGCCAGCTACGTTGTCTCTGTCAGACGCGCTCGCACTCGCACTCGCTCTATTACTAACGCTTATCTAGTATCCCACGAGCGTCCATTTACATCCAAAAGATACAACATTAGAAGAGCGCTTTGAAGCGTCTCTAAAGTCCAGTCTCGTCTCAGCTTTCGACACCTGGCTGAGTTGACACGCTGGCCAGCGTCCAGTCTCATCTCATAATTCATATGATTTGCAACCCTTATGCATTGTCATCGCCGTCATCGTCGCCGTCGCCGGCCCCTCCTCAAGTGATTTAATACTTCCTCTGCTGCTGTCGGACGCACTCAAATTTGTACGCTGCGAATTTTGTACAACTTTTAGTTGCAAATCGCTGGCATTAGGATGTATCTGTAGCCGTAGCTGTAGCTGTATCTGTAGCTGCATGTGTGTGTTCACTTTGCTATTAAATTTCTGTTTTGTGTTGCTCTCTCTCTCTCACTCTTACTTCATACGGGCATATTAATTTTTATTGTGACGCGCATAAATCAAAACAGCGTACAATGTGGGAAATCTTTTCAACAACGATTTTCCAGTTTGTATTTTATTTTTGTTTTTTTTGTTTTTCGAACTTCACTTGAAGGTGTGCTTTGTGCTTTGTGCTTCTTCTCTTTCTGCTTCTTTACACTAATTGGGTCGACTGCCGTTTGCATGCTGCACGCCAATTAATGTTTATGCACCTTTTTCGTGCTGCGCCTATTCTACTTAATTGTATTGTTTTGCATCTCGTTGCTTGCAATTTGTCTACTGACCGCATTTGGCTTTCGTTTTGCGGTCACAATCACCGACTTGGCGAACATGGCAAACATTAATGCGTTGATTTCGTGTTGTGCACATTTCACCGTTACTTTCTCACCTTCTCCACACACACACACATGCACACTTACACACATGCGCACACCGTACATTCATTCAATTCGCAAATATTGCATGAGTGTGCGCGACCAAGCGAACAAGCGCTCAATTGCGCAGTAAAGAAGAGAAAGACAAAAGAAAAAAAAAAAAAAAACAAAAAATATATATGAAAAACTGGTTGAAAAACGCGAAAAACCAAAAGCGCTTTCCCTCTCTGTCCGTCCGTCCGTTCGTCTGTCTGTCTGTCCGTCTGTCCGTCTGCCAGTCAGTCTGTCAGTTGGCCAGGTAGCGCAGCACGAACGATTCACGTTCCACCGCCTGGTCACATTACCGACCGACCGACCCTGCTCAGGCGCAGTGCTACTCAACGCAACTCGGTTGCCCTCCGCCCTGCTTTTCCCTTTCCCTTTTCCATTCCCTTGCCATTGCCATTGTGTTCGCATTCGACCAGCATAATTGAATTATTTAGCTTTTGTTCCCGAACGCTTTTGTCTCTCTTATTGTGTAAAAATTTCCTGCTTTATTACATCAAAATTTCTATTTTCCATTTTTCGTTTTTCTGCTTTTCCATATTTTTCCTTTTTTTATTATGAAAATTAATGCGTTTCCCTCGTCTGCTTATAAAACTAGTTGAGCTCTTCTTGATTCAAATGTTAAATTCATTGCAGTTTAAGATTTTTTTCTACGAGTTTGTGTACTTTGTCTGTGCTGTCGACCGACCGACATTATGAATTATTAGAATGACAGAATGACCTTATGACCTTCTGCCAAGTTTCTAAGGTTAGCTTGACTAAGGTCGCTTTTCGTCCTTACACTCGATTGCGCCCTTTCTACTCTTGAGTACTTCAATAAAAATGAGTGTTTTTTTGTGAAACAAAAGGAAAATTATTTTTGTAAAATAAAACCTGAAATTATTTAGCGTTTGAACTACAAACTACAGATACAATTACACATGAATGTAACTCATTGCAATGCACTTTTTTTTAATGAAATTTTATGAGTTTAGGCTTTTCACTGTGGCCGCCAATCTATCTGAGCATCTGTTTGAACGTTGGCTGCGCGTTCTGTTGTTTGTTGATATTTGTCTCTTGACGTAGCCAAGCGCAAACATATTTTGATTATTAGTTTCACCTTTAATGCCCGTGTTCTTAGCATATCATATTACACATAAGCCACCAACGCAGCTTCGGCGCTCGCGTTTTTCTCGCTATCTGTCAGATACTTTGCAGACCGGCAGCTGCGTGCAGTCCAGCATTCGCAGTTTGCCTTTTTGACGTCAGCTGCCCAAATATTATTATATGACGCATGTGTCTATTGTCGGTTCTTTTTTTCTTTTTTCCAGTTTATTTACATTTTTTTTCGCCCAAGTCGCTGAGCTGAGCTGAGCTCGGCGACGCAATATTGTATCCATCAGCGGCAGTAATGATAATGACGATGCTGGAAATGCCACAAAGTGCATTCGCTATATTTAGTTGGACTATTTTTAGAGCTGAGCAGTTGCGAGCTGTGTGGTAGGGCCGCAAAGCGCAAACGCACTGCAGAAGTCATTAGCCTCCGACGTGTTTATTCTAGTTTTTTGTCACCCTTGGTCGTTGCCAACATCCGCTAACAATTGTTTTCACTATGAAGAACATAGGCTTTAGTTAAAGTCGTCAGAATTGTTGCTTAGAATCACTGAAAGCTAATGAAATCAGACAGATTGACGGACGGTCACTTTGCTTGTGCATTAGGATGTATGTATCTTCATGTGAGTCAACTTAATCAACATCGATATGCATGACGCGTCAGCGCTCCTAAGGAAATGACACTTCAATTTAGCAAAGAGTGCCTACTTTGGCGACACTCAGCGCTCATTAATGCTTTAATGACTGCGCGCTCTGTTCTAACACAGCTGACGACGAGTGCTGAGGGGCTTCCTTGCGCTAGCAGACACAAAGATTTCCTTTATGCCGAATGAATCGAATTTTCCGCGGGCGCTAAAAACGCATCGAAAGACAATGCAGAATGCTGGCGCTCTGTCAATGTTGACGACGATTACTCAATGTCCGAGTGTCACATAAATGTCGATAATGATTATGCGCGCTCTCAACAACTGTTTGTGGCTGATGTTGTTGTTGTTGTTGTTGTTGTTGTTCTTGCATGCGGGCTCAGTCAACATTAATGTTTACAATTATCCGAATTATGCAAACTCACATTGCGTTATGACGGCGAAATCAATATGAAATTTTTGGTTTTCAATTCAAGCATTTGTTTTAATCGCGTTTTTTAGTATTCTAACATATAAGCTACAAAATAGTTTCTTAACTTAACTTCGTTTTAATAACATTTAGCACTTAAATTAAAAACTAACTAAGCAATATGGCAAATCGGTATATAAGTCAAAAAACATCGAGCGAACAGTTTGCGCGCTCGCTCGCCTTACAAATTACTTTAAAAGTCCAAAAGTCGTAATTGTCTCTCAAGTGGCGGCATGGACCGCCATATTTGTGCAATCTCAATTGAGCATATTTACATTAACCCTAAATGTCAAATGTGACTTAGAGACACTCGTCCGTTTCCTCGCTGCCTACGTTGACTTGTGGCGGCAGTTCAACCTCCAACAGCTTCAGCTGAGCGTCCTCCTCTTCCAAGTCATCCTTGCCGCAGTGCTGTTCCTGCATTTCAATGTCGAGTGTGCCATGCTGACGCCGGAAGGAGATCAAGAACATGGCCAACGAAACAACGATGAACATCACAGCTACGAAAGAGCACAGCACGATAATCATGGCTGAGCGATTCGTTGTGAGCCTATTGCCACTGTCGGAGGATGAGGGCAAAGCTTTGCCAACGCCCAATGAGGTATTTTCTTCTGCGAGATTATCTTGGTGCGTTTGGCCAGCGTTCGGCGGAGGATAGAATTTGTGTGCCGTCGCAGCGTCATTGTCGACCGTTACAATCGAACGGGAATCCTTAGAGGGATTGACGTTTGAGGACTCCAGTGTTTCTGAAAGTGGTTTTTGCGAATTTTCATCATCTTCCGTGTCCTCTTCGATTTCAACTAGACCCTCTTCTGAAGAGAATTCTTTTTCGTCCTGATCTACCAACAACTCAGTCTTGATTTGCTCTGTTGCTGTTGTATTTTCCAAGACTGCACCGAGCTTATTGTTATTGACGGAGGTTGAGGGTCCAGTATCTTCATCTACCAGATCGTCTTGTTGCGTTTGGCCAGCGTTCGGAGATAAATTGGATTTGTGTGTAGTCGGTACAACCGAAGGGTTTTCCTTGGAGACAGCGGCGCTTGATGACTCTGGTGTTACTGAAATGTTTTTTTGCGAATTTGTGTCCTCTTCTGAAGAAGCTAGGTCTTCGTTCTGATCCCCCAACAACTCAGTCTTGATACTTTCTGTTGCTGTTGTAGTTTCCAAGACTGCTCCGAGCTTATTGTGATTGACGGAGGATGAGGATGCAGTATCTTCAGCTGCCAGATCGTCTTGGTGCGTTATGCCAGTGTTCGGAACTGAATTGGATTTGTGTGCTGTCGCGACGTCATTGTCGGCTGGTACAACCGAAGGGTTTTCCTTGGAGACAGCGGCGCTTGATGACTCTGGTGCTACTGAAATGTTGTTTTGCGAATTTTTGGCCTCTTCTGAAGAGGTACCCTCTTCGTTTTGTTCTACCAACAGCTCAGTATTGGTACTCTCTATTGCTGTTGTAGTTGCCAATAATACAATGGGAGCTTCAGGTTGTGCAGTCACATCACTAGGTACGTCAGCTTTATCCTGTGGTTTCTCTCCAAGTTCATTGATTAATTGTGGCTGATCTGTGCCCTCTACGTTTTCCACTTCTACCGGCTGTTCTACAGGCGTTTCTTGTAATGCCTTTCCTATGCGAGTTTCCTCTTCAACGGCCTTAGAGTTTTCCAGGACGACTCCCTCTTTCTTGAAAACCTGATGTTGATTATCATTAAGCTCAGGCATCACGGTTGTCTCTTGATCACTTGTATTCTCAAATTCCTTTTCAATACTAATCAAGTTTGTTTCGGAAACAACAGTGGGAAGTTTTGTGGTTTCTTTGTTTCCATCCTCAACATCCGTTCGAACAGTTGGCGTACTATCAACAACCTCGGCCTTTTCTGGCGAGTGTGATGAAGTCTGTACGGCTCTTTCTATCGGCTGAACAGCATCATTTGTTGTTTCAGGCGCGCTTAATAAATTCATAGTCTGAGTTGTGGGCATTTCCTCTTCAGGTTTCGAAACCCTCTTTTCTGCGACTGGCATTTCTGGCGCAGTTTCTTCTTCAATGGGAAGCACATCAACGATCTGTTCATCATCCTCTTTTTGTACAGCCTTTTCAGGTACAGCGCCTTCTGGTATCTCATTAATTTGCTCTTCAGGCTTCTTTGTGACGTCATTGGTTGATTCAGGAATTTTTATCTTATTAACGGCTTCTGATGGTTTTGGGTCTTCTTCTACCTTTTGCTCTAAATTAGTCTTATCAGTTATGTCATTTGACTTTGATGTGACAGAAATATTATTTAGCTCCAAATTTTCATGATTAATAGATTGAGATTCTTTTAACACGGTAGGTTCTAAATTTTCATTGACTGTATTCAAATTTCGGAGTTCACGGGTTTTGAGTTTGCTCTCCGCAGCTACTGCCTCCTTTCCAACAATATTAAGTGTTTCATCTTCCTCTTGTGGTTTGCTCTGGTCTGTAATATAAGAAGTCTTTCAGTTATTTATTGTTTATGCAGCCGAGCTAAAACTTACCGTTTTCTTCGTTTTGAACATTATCAGATTCATCGTTTTTCGTTTTCGCTTGCTCGCCGATTATTGACATTACCAATTTAATGCTTGCGCTCTCGTCCCGGTTCGACTCAATTTTCATTCGTACAGCTTCGCGAATGTTTTCCTCTAATGAAGGAGATTCAGATTGGAAATGGCTGTCGTCGAATACTTTGTCAGTCTCATTTGCTTCCATTGGCTCTAGTTTCACTTGAGTTATAACATTTTCACCACTGGTTGCATTTACTAAACAAAAAACAATTATTTTAAAAAAATTAGTAAAAATTCGTCACTGCATTATTGTAGAAGCACTGTATTATCATCGTTGATTAAATTGCGTTATGGCATGACCAAGTTGTCGTCATGTCTTCGCAATATATTTTAAACGAAATTTCGATTTTCGAATTATTTTCGGAGTTCGTAATTCGGAAAAGCTGAGGGGTTGTGGGTTAAAATTAGCCATAAAATTGTGGATTTTTTCACAGGGGGGAGGGGGGTATGTCGCCTTCGAAATTTTTCTCGCAAGATCAACCTCATCTCATGAAAAGGTCGAGAGACCCGCCACGAAGAAAAACACAAATTTCTGGCAAAATAAAAAAAATAACGCAGCCTAAAAGTATGCAATTGTTTTGTGTAATTTCAACCGTCGGTTTGAGACAAGGATAACGACAAGAGGCAGCACAAGCGATTTTCAGGTGTGTGTTTTGGCTGGCTCTTGGCCTAACTCATAAATTTAGCTAACAATTTGCCGTATATGTTTATGAACACGGTGCATACATTCTGCAATTTAGATCCTTTACCTTACTTTATTTCATCAATTATAAAATTTACACAACAATTTGTTGTAAATTATTCTGAATCAAAGACAAAAATAATAAATATGTACACGAAATACTAATGTATGTACAACATATGTCCATTTATAAAAATCCTTTTGTTGCTTTTCTACAATGGCATATCACTTCGCAAGATCTCCGCCAGCTACATACGTCAGTGTCTATTCTTGGCTTAAATTCTACTTTATGCATTTTAAATTCAGCTATTGGGGACAACCAATGAATGGAAATTTTCTCACACTTATTTCATTGACACTGTCACAAAGCCAAAGCCAAACACAATGTAAAAGAACCACCGCCTGTCGAATCATCATCAACCATAATTCAAGCTGCAGTAGAAATACGATTAAAATTCCACACACGAAAATTAAACAAATAAAATCCCAAATTAGTAACACAATCAAAGAACGACTGACAACTACTAAAGTAGCTGCATTATTTATGTATGTTGACGTAGACGTCGATAAGGGGTTGGGGCACATCGTTGATATGCTAAATCAGCTGTGGCAGAGCCATAATCGACCGCCCAGTTTGGTTCGAAAAATGACGACAGATAAAATCCGCTGCCACACATTCACGCCAAAACCAACTACATTTTCCGATAGCCCACGGAGACGTAAAACAACAAAGTTGCCTCAAGAACAAAGAAACAGCCATGGCAGAATTTTGGGGGAAGTGTGCGTTGGGACACATAAAATAAAACAGCAATAACAATAAGGCGGGTAGCTTGTGCGTCTTTACAACTACTTAAAATGAGCCAGACAAAACGCACGAAAGGCAAAGAAAACAAAAAGATCAGATACTTTTTCGTTTGTACCAAGGGAGCGTGTCACCCAGGCAAAAGAAAAAACTTCTTTTCTAAGTTTTGTACTTCTCTTTGTCTTTTGCGGCATGAATGTTAGAAAGAAGATCACCAGCCGCACCATAGGAAACGTTTTGTAAAAGAAACTCCATTTTCTTCCCCGAAATACTTAAATCGTATCTTTGGTATTGTTCGGCGGCAACACGTTAAAGAGAGAAAGCAACAGATCAAACACTCTACGACAAAGAAGATTGATGTTAAATTCATATGGCATGCTAATATTTGTCAGCATGGTTTGAATGCAAATAATCAACATTCACTTGCCAAATTCTGCGATACAAAAGACAAAACCTTAACAAGTTCACAGCTCCTTTGAGTTCTGGTAACAATATGAGAGATAAAATCATATTTTACATTAATATAGATAAACCTGAGAAGCCCAACTGAAACATGTAATAATAGTGTCTAATCTGAGCCTGAGCCTGAGCCAATAACCGATGTATAGAAGACACCCGGTAGTCGTTTGAGCTTTCGCCGGTTGCTCTGATTCGTTGCGGCGCAAAGATAGTTTAATACAATCTCACGCTATGAGTAGAGACGATTATTGATTGTATCGGAACAATCGCGATTAATGCGCGTTTTTGATATTTGAGCTCGCCGTTTTTCTTGCCTATAATACGGAGACTTCCTGTTATTGTTTTTGGTTTAGTGTCGATGTCGGTGTCGGTGTTGTGGCATAATTACGCGCGTCTTCGTGCGATTGAAGTTATTGAAGACAACAGAAAAACTGAGGAAAATGAATTGTGAAAATGCAGCAACATGCAACCAGGCTAACTGACTAACAGGCAAACAGACAGACAGACAGACACCCAGACAGACACCTAGACCGACAGACATGGCGTATGTCAAAGGCCCATGATAGGCTGTGGCCAACCGCAAACGTAAAAGCAAACAACAATAACAACAACTTCAATGAAGGAAGAAGATCGACGACTTTAGCGATTCATGCAATCGCTTTAAGCGAAAAAGATTACAACAACTACAACAACTACAACAACTTCGTTAAGTATGTTTTGATAAACTCACAAGTCAAGCTCGCTTCACGTCCAGCAGCCGCCTCAACGTTGGCTACTTCAGCATCAGCAGCCTCATCAGCTGCAACGGCGGCGGCGTCGGTGGCGACAGCGGGTGGCACGGTGGCAACATCGACGTTTGCTGGAGCTGCGACAGCCAATTTTACCACTAACATCGGCATCAGCATGAAGATGAGCAGCGCATGCGCCGCCGCCATACGCGATCGATGTGGTAAAAACCTGTTGCGTCGCCAATGCGTGCCTGCGCTCGTGTAAACAGTTGCATTTTGTTTGCAGCTGCCACTGCCGCTGCCACAGCCGCTGCTGCGACTGCGACTGCTTATGCCATCTGCGGCAACCAGAAGGAATGACTGGAAGCATTCCATGTTGATTGATTGGTCGTCGTTTGATCGATTGAGTTGTTGCTCCTGTTTCAAGTCTTCAAAATTGAAGCAGATCGAATCGAATCGAATGTATCTGTCACTTGTGTTCTTCACTTTAGAATATCTTTTTTACGCAATAGCAAAACTATACTTTTACTTGTGTTGTTTTCTTTTATTATTATTTTCTCGTTTTCACTTTGAATACGGGCTTCGGCAAAAACAACTGCTTTTTAAGCCGCACAAGTCTTAGCAGCGACGATCGACGACCGAACGCATCGAAAGAACGCAAAGAACTAAAGTTGTTTTGAGAACGAAAACGTTGAAAACACAACGGTCCGGAATGTATCTTAACTTTCAATGAATTTCAACCAGGGAGCGTTGAATTTTGTTCGAGAAGTCTTTGTTGAAATTCTTAAGTTTTGGTTTTTAGTTTCGAAACCGAAATTTGCAAACTAGTTTCTTGTAATTCTTAAGACATTTAATTGAAAAAAAATTTGTTTAATTATTTTAATAATTGTGGCAAAACAACGCGTGAGTTCTAAGTGTTCTGATATTCTAAAATCACTGCCAAAATTGGAAAATACGCCGGAAATTGTTTCATGGGATTAAGAAACATTTGGTTAAGAAACCGAACTCAAATTTCAAAATTGCATGGAACAGCAATCAAACCGGAATCGACAGAAACACTTAGTGTCAAGCCCTGGCTTCGTGTCAGTCTCTTTCTCTGTCTCTCACTCTCTCTCGCTCTCTCTCATGCACGCTGAGTACTTGTGTAGGAATGTATATATTTAGAATCTCGATGCTTGCTGCATTTACTACGTGATCGAACCTGTACGCATGCTGCCTGCTTGTCAGACTGCCTACTTAGTATCTTTTATGTGCAGAACGCGCGAGAAGAAGCCAACACAGTCTGTCCGACCGTACGTCCGTCCGTCTGGTTGTCTTTCGCTCATCGTTGAATCCATCATGCTGCCTGCATTTATTTACTTTTTGTATTCAATTATAGTAAACTGGAGAGGAAACAAGCGGTGTCTATACAGCCTGACCAATTTGCTACCATAAAACTTCTCTGCCTTTCAGTCTGTCTGTCTGTCTGTCTTTCCCGCCCAATTTTAACGCTCGTTTGCAAACAATTCGGTCTCGTATGTACATATGTATGTATGCATGTGGAGGTAGTAACAATTGTATGGTTTTAGCAAAAAGGTACTTCAGACTCACACTCTTCAAGATAGCCAACATGCTTACCGGCTGCAACAAGAGATGAAGAGTGTGTGTCTGTCTGTCTGTCGGTCGATCTGTTAAATAGTATAGATGGAATTGAGTCGAGCACTCAACTCGATTCAATACGAAAGTAAAAAAGTCGATAAAAGCAGACAACGCGTGAAAGGCAAAATAAGGCGGGGGGCCAAACCTACTACCCACTGTTGGCCCACAGGGGTGCCATGTTGTTCCGTGCCTCTGCTCTTGCTTCAACGAATGCGTAACAGATGTGCTCGAGAAAGCAGCAAACAAAAAGCATCTGAGTGCCCCTGGACAGACTCTTAATCGAATTGGTGCATTAATCGTCGACTTTTATTGATCTTGTTACTTATTTATTGTTGTTGTTACAAGATCTTACATGGTGTTGTGTTGTGTTGTGTTAAATTATCGTTTGCTAGGTAGGCAGTAGGCACGGCAGTAGGTAAGCCACACTCGCGCATGCCGTGTGTGTTATCCGCAGGCAGCGCTTCTTCAATCGCGCTGAGTCACGAATTCGTGACTTCCGTCTTTTTATCGCAACTCTTCACAACTTTCGCTAATTGCTTGTTTAGGCTTCTAGATAATTTGTAAATTAGTTTTATGCTCTGACACGACCTTCTCTATTTCCATAGCGGCCTTACATCGAGCCTTGTCAGTCAGTGACAATTTAAGCGAACGACGGTGTGTAATTAAGACAGGTCGGTCATCTTATCAGGAAGAGTTTCTTCTTACAACAAATGCAGGTAGCAAAATCAACGATGACTCTAAACAATCAACATTAGGTGGGTTGAAGTGTTCTCGCATTAAACAACAATTACGGAACACATCAAAATGCAATTAGTTTTTAAAGCAGCTAATCCACTTTGGCTTCAAAATCTCGTATAAAGTGGGTTCTTAAATGAATGCAACCCAACTTATGTATGTGTGTCATCAATTTGCATATGAAGTATTGTGCTGAACAAGACCGATAAAAGTTCCAGGGAAAAATTAAAGCGGTTTGCATATCTGCTTGAAATATTTATTCAACATGAATGTTCAACAATTACAAACACATACGTGTAATTATATGCATTTCAGCTTTACATCGCTCAACCGCAGTGGACCATTCTCGGAACAAGACATAATAAATGAAACAAAGCAAAATCACAATGCAAAACATTCACTTTCGATTGACTCATTACCGATACAAGAGGTCCCAGCTTCCAGCTCCCAGTTGGAGTTATCGCATAACAAATTTCTTCATTTCGGCCGAAGCTTTGTTATAGTTGTTCAGCGGCTGTTGTTGTTGCTGTTGTTGCTGTTGTTGCTGTTGTCATTGTTATGTGTACTTATGGTAATGATGATAAAATAAAAGGGCTGCCAAACAGGAAATGCATTTCTCCGAATGAGTGGATCGGACCGCCGTTATATGTTGATAATGAAAAATCAAACACATAAACATGAACTCTAACAAAATCGAACCAATGCAAGACTTATCGGAGAGAAAAGCGCATGAACTCAAATGTCACACGCACACACACACACATACACACACACTTGCATTTATGCATGCAGCGGCGGCGGCGAATGCGGCTTGAGGTTTTCTTTTGATGGTTTGTATAAGCCAGAAAAAAAAACAAAACAATAAAACCTAAAAAAAAAAAACAAGCGGAAAATATTTACTTCGGCTACGTATGAGATAAGATACTCTTTGTAAAAATCTGCTCAGCGTTTTATTTAATTCATTTCTTTTCTTTCAAATTTTGTCATATTTCTTTAATACTTAAATAATAATTTTGTTTAAGTAACATAATAAATTTATATACCAGATCGATCTTTAATGCACTATTACGTAAAAATAGAACCTTTCAAGGCTTTGAGCGTAAACTTCGCAAAGTCATAAGTCATTTATAAGACTCTTTTGTGTATCGTACAAACCACAAGACAAACACAAACAACAATTAAAAAGTTTGTGTGTAGCGCAGTATTGAATACCGAATGTTGTTATAAGTATGCGATCGCATCAACGAGATAAAAACATCCGACTTCATGCAAATCCAACCCCATGCTCGCACATATGTATGTATGTATGTGTGTGCGTACATTTGAATTCAAGTGACTGCTTTTTGAGTGCAAACATTTTCAAGTTCAAAGTGTGCTCACATAATAAAGAAGACTTACTTGTGTCGTCAGCGTCGACGTTGCCACGGTCGCTGGCGTTATCATGCACGACACGAAGAGTTAACTTAATCTCAGTTTACATTACCAAACCTAATTGCATATTTAAATTTGGCAATGTCAGAGCAGACGACCAATCCATTTTGAATCATGCGCGTTGCTTGTGACATATCACAAAATGTCGCGCTGCGTTATTGACCACAATAATGTTCAAAATGTAAACTAGTAAGAAATTTAATGGGGTAAAGAGTACAAACAATGTTAGTTATGCCCGTGGCCTCAATAACATTTAATTATGTTTAATTGTTTAAGCTTGTAAACTATTTACACACACACAAAAACGCGCATTATACGACTAAACAAATATGAACGATCGCGCCGGACCGACGGACAGACAGAAAAACGCAAAGCGCACGAGCCAGCATGTATTAGCCCATTGATGATAGTGACAAACGTACAGTCATATACATACACACACATATATTACTATATATGTATATGTACATGTGTAAACAAACAAACCGAAAAAGCGTCAAATGTTTTAAGCGCCGGCAGAGCAGCGTTTCTCAATTGCGCTCGGTAATCGATTATGTCCACTTGCTGGGCAAATGCTCGAGGCGGCGGATTCTCACCCGCTTGCGGTAACACTCGATGGCCGTTGGCCGGTTTTATAGATCACTGTGCCGGCGACAAGCATACTCACTAACATAATTTCGAATTGGCAATTGCCAAAGTCGAAACGAAACTGAATCACTCATGTTTGTTTACATATCTATGCAAATAAAGCACTTCGAAATGGCTTTGCGTTCGCGTTCGCAGAAAAAAATCGTTAAATAAACAAGTAATCATATTAAATGGCGACATGAAAATGTAAAAGCTGCGAAAACAATCCAAGCAACAAAAACAGAATAAACAAAATAAAAACAGCGGACATTAACGACAACTACATGTGAAAATAAATACATATTAAACATGGCGATGAGCTTTAAACGCAAACAGCGACGGCCGCGGTGACAACCACGAACAACAACAGTACAAAACATCCTAAACAAGCAGCAGCAGAGGCTGAAGCGGCTGCGGCTGCGGCTGCGGCAGACGTGTCGGCGAAGCAGTTACATTAGGCAACAGGTTATTGCAATTCGACGAAACGACAATGACGACGATTCGATGATTGTAAGTTATGTGGCCCAAAATTTACACTGGAAAAAAACCGCTAGTTAATTTAAAAAAAAAACACACAATATGGCAATCGCAGTTCGAATTTCAGGTACAAAGTTCCTAAATTTAAAATGTGCATTTTGCTTAGATACTAAAAAATAATTTGCTAAATAGTCAAAAGCAAAGTCAAAGGCCAATCACTAATTTGCTAATTGCTTATTGTCGCAATTAAAACACTCCCCAACCAAATGCTATTACTCAGTGTATAAACATGCCGCTATAACGGTACACAACCCGATGACGACGCCGACAAACAAAGCTCGGCCGAAGCTTTTAGTAAAACACGCAGCATTGTTGTTGTTGGCTCAACTGGCTGTCGTTATGTCTGGTGAATTCTCTGCCATCGCCGTACGCTTGTTGCAGGTGGGCCGCTGTTCGCCGCGACGCAGCAACGCAGCGACGACGCTTTGGTGAGCGTGCGCAACGAGCCCTATGATGCGCAGCGCGGTTTGTTCCGTGCCCAGTCGATAAAAAACATTCGTGTCGATCGTTAGCGTTATTCACATTACATTGCCGCCGTCACAGCACTGCGCCATCGTCAATTTCGATTGCAGTTTTCGCTTGACACGGCAATTCATATTGACTTGACTTGACTTGACTTGTTTGACGAAGATAATTTTTATAATCAAAAATTCGTATAGTAAAAACAAAAGTACAAACGTAGTAATACAGACAGACGTACATATGTGCAACGCAACGGGAACGCAACGCGCAGCATCTCAGCAAATAAATCCTATATGAGTCAAATTATATTAAATCAACACTTGTGTCGGCTTCGATTGGCATTTTCGCGTGTGTCTTACATTGGGAAAGTACTTTTTGCTGCTTTCCAAATACGACGCATACGTTTACGCGTGTTTACCTCAAGCTCGATTGTGGATACTTTCGTTTTCAGTTAAAGGCGACAGCGAGCGACCCCATTTCAACCGGTTCAATGTTTCGCAACAGCGCAAAGTATTGAATCCTGCGTGCGCTTCGGCATTGTCAAGCCAAGTCAGTCAAATAGTCGTTGCTTGTGCTCATTTTGTTCATTGCTAAAGATGAAATTGTATGCATTCATACTTTGCGTGTTTGCTGTTGCGCTGACTTATGATGATATTTTACGACTCGCAGGACTCGGCACATGCGGCATTGTTTATGCCTCCTTGCTGCCGCAATCACGTTATACGCGCGAGATTATCATAACCGATGCGGTATGTAGGAATGTGTGTCTATGGGTGTGTGTGTGTGTTAGTGCCAACGCCAATTTGTGGGTGAAGTGAAACATGTGCACTGGCGTCATTATTGTAATTGTTGTTGTTGTTGTTGCTGCTGCTGAAGTTGTTGTAGGCACGCGCGTTGTTCGGAATTTTTAATTGACTAAGTGTCACAATGCGCGTGTTTCATTCATTTTCATTCGGTGGCCTCCAACAGTCGGCCTGTCATTCGGTCTGACTTGATGTCTATCGTCTCAAAATATATGTACATACAATTTTTTTTTTTTTTTTTGTATTATTTTAGTATGCGCAGTAAGAATATCAATAACGAACATATAAAAATCTCATAAGTCTTTTGGTTCTTAGTCCGAACTTAATATGGTCTTTCCTTCCTTTGGTTTTGTCTTGTAAATTAATGGTTTTGTAACGACCGGAACGGGAAGAACAAAGCTTATTACAGAGTGAATCTGATCAAGTAGAATAAATAAATGACTGTATAAAGAAGAAGAGCTGCACCATTGATTACTCATTCCCGAAATCTCTCTGCCTTCCTTCATTTTTGAACTATTAATCTGCGCTTTGCTTCTTGTTCGTCTTTCTAATGCACAAATCTCTTATCTAATTTTATTTGTAATAGAATATTTAAAAAATTTGCAGGTGCGTCGAATACACCATGATGGCTATCCGGTGGAGAAACATACTGTAAAAACGAAAGACGGATTTGTACTGACCATGCATCGCATACCACAAATCGATCCACTGCAGCGAACTATCCTTCAACGCCCGGTCGTATTTTTGCTCTCCGGCCTTTATGCCTCGTCTGATGTTTGGTTACTTAATGGACCGGATGACTCGTTGGCCTACTTGCTGTGGCGTGCCGGATACGATGTCTGGCTCGGCAATAATCGCGGCAATATCTACAGTCGCCAAAATGTATGGCACAATGCGACTGAACGCGAATTTTGGAATTTCAGTTGGCACGAGATGAGCGTATACGATATGCCTGCCATGATCAACTACATAATTCGACAGAGTGGCGAATCAAAGATGCACTTCGTCGGCATTTCTCAAGGTGGTACCGTCTTTTTAGTTCTCAACTCTATGTTGCCGCAGTACAATGCGGTCTTCAAGTCATCCATACTGCTCGCGCCCGTGGCTTACGTCAGCAACACGAAAGGTGGCTTGGCTAAGGTCATTGGTCCAATATTAGGTACACGAAATTATGTCTCAAAAATGCTGGAGGGTGTTGAGATGTTTTCAACAAATAAATTTGCGAAGAAATTCCTATCGATGGCTTGTTTAGATCACGAAAAGCCACTCGTTTGTATAACCCGTTTGTGGCCTGCAGTTGGCTACGACACTCGATTCCTAAATAAGGTAAGTAAACAATTAAAAAAGATACATTCCTATCACTTAAATTACACTTTTTCAAATAGACTTTACTGCCCGATCTGATGGCAAACTTTCCAGCCGGTGGTTCAGTGAAGCAACTCATGCACTACTTTCAAGGTTACGTTTCGACGAAATTCCGTCAGTATGATTATGGCCCTGAGAAGAATTGGCTACACTACAATCAACTCGAGCCGCCTGACTACTTTCTAGAGGCAGTGTCAACGCCAGTAACGATATTCTACTCCGAAAATGACTACATTGTCTCACCAGACGATATTTGGCGTCTAGTCGCGCGTTTGCGCAATGTAAATGCAGTCTACAAAATACCTTGGAAACGTTGGAATCACTTCGATTTTATTTGCGGGCTCGGCGTGCGTGAGTACATCTTCGACAATATTGTGCGTACCATTGATCGCTATGAGTACAGCAGTTGACAGCAGTCGAGCAGTCGAGGACTGCTGCCTTGCTGTCTCAACTCTGTAATTAGTGCCAAAAAATAGTATATAGTTACATATGTAAATCTGTCTTAAGTTTTAAGCAACACAGTACTGATAAATACATATAACTTCAAAAATTCGTAAGTAATAACCCAAGCGAATCTGACCTTTTTGTGTTTATTGCCCATTATTCTCAAATTCATTGATCAACTTAATTATGACATCATATATGGTCTCTTTGACCTCTAAGGCAAAAAGAAAATCTAAATGATTCCAGTCTGGATACTTGACATGATGCAACACAACATTTGAGCCCAACTCATCGGCCAACCTTTTCACATCGATCGGAGATGCTAGGTAATCATTGTCACTGTAGTAGAAGTTAACTGGCATCTTAGGGCTAATATTAGCTATATTGTAGATCGGTGGCTCATATGAGTTATATACCATCTCGTTCTCAAGAGCGCTAAAGTCGAATTGCCTAAAGTAGCCGGAATCGTACTCTTGCAAATAGTGTGAAATTTGACAGGTTGACGCGCCCGCAGGATGCGTTTCGTAAACGGCAGATAGCAACGACTGCAAAAACAAAACTTTTTATTGACCAAATTAAGGAAATTGTTGTTTACTTACAGTATTCATATGCTTAGAACCCCAGCCACCAATCAGAAATAGAATATTTTCGCACATAGGCTGAAAGGGAAATTTCGCCTTACACGCCTCCGAACCTAAACGCGCAATTACTTCTTCATTGGGGAGAAACTCAGTACGACAAAGTACATTGTTTAAGGTTGATGGGAAACCGACAAATGGCCCAAAAATTTTAGCCAACGGCGACTGCATGTTACTCATATAACCCACCGGGGCTAACATATGAGTAGTCTTTACTTTGTAATTGTATTTAGGTTTGGTCGAGAGCAGCGTAAAACATGCCGTCGTGCCTTGTGAGTGTCCGACATAGTGCAGTGAAGGCTCATCCGTCACTTTGAGTATATAATCGATTTCTGCCGGCAAATCTAACGTGCCCATTTCATGCCAACTAAATTTCCAGAATTCTGGATCGGACGTTGATAGATAGGTATTTTTGCGGGAATAGGTATTACCGCGGAAATTTCCCAACCAAACATCGTAACCAGCGTCAACCAAAAGAAAGGCCAAAGCATTCTTAGGACCATTTAGAATAAAACAGTCGGAGGAGCTAATTAAGCCGTGTTGTAATAGTACGACTGGTTTGTGAGTAACCTCCTTGTTATCTAAGTAAGGCGAGTATGGTATGCGATACATTGTCAGTAAATAATAATCCGATGTTGGGGCTGTGTGTTCCTCTACCGGATAACCATAGTTACGAATACGATCGGCCTAAAATTTATGTCAATTGCGTAAAAAAAGATAACCTAATGACAAGAGAGGCACACAAAAAAAAGGCGTGTTCTTTTGATCAGACCCACCCACCCGTATGGTTTTCGACAAGCTGAATACAAATCTGATGTTAGTTTGTCTCATAAATCTCCAAAATTTCAAGTAAGTTGCGAAAAACCAAAAAAAAAAAATCCAAAAACAAAATTACAATTACAATTGAAATTCACTTCTTTTTTGTGTGCCGATGTCAAAAATTATTAATATCTCACAGTGGTTAATTTGGGTTCCGAGTTCGCCAAGACGAAAAATGTCGCGAAAATTAACAAGAACTTCATGTTGGCAATATACAAGGTCAACTGAACAAAAGGTATCTACAGTTGCGGTTTTTATACGTTATCCGTCAGGTCGACAATTAAAGCCATCTGTATGCACAATTAACGAAAAACAATCGGTTTTACTTTTAATAATAATTCAAGTGCTTTTTCTTTAGAAACAATATAAAAATAAATAGACACAAGTGTTGTTATACATTTAATTAGCATTGCAGATTGTATCTTCGTATCTGTAAGACAAATTTATTTAATACCGAATTTGGAAAGTCACATTTGTGCTATGTACTTGCATAAGTGTTTAGTGATGCACTTTCTTTGTTTTCCAATTAAAAAAAAAAACAAACAAAAAACAAATAAAACCGAATTGAACTGATGAACAAAGAAAAATATGTATCTTCAATGTACATACATAAATGGCAAACCAATAATGATAATATAATATGCTTATTTCATATATTTGGAACTGAAGATATAGAAATTCGTTGAAATTATTTTGGTAACCATTTGCAAAAGAAATACATATCCCCAATGCAAATTACCAAAAAATCATCATATTTATCTGATAAAAATCTAAAAGGACTGACTCCGAAATATCTGGCTCAATACAACTTGCAGTTGCTGCAGTTAACATTTGATCCCTCAACTCTTCAATTAGTGCCAGATAAAAGAATATCTGTATCTGTGACAGACCAAATTAGCGTAAGCTTTTTTGCTTTTAATACAAATTATTCTCGTACTCGTTAACTAATTCGAGTACGACATCGTTTATGACCTCTTTGACCTCTAAAGCCCAGAGAAAATCTAAATGATTCCAGTCTTCATATTTAACATGATGCAACACAACATTTGAGCCCATCTCGTAGGCCAACCTATGCACATCAATTACCGATGCAAAATAGTCATTGTCACTATAGTAGAAGTTTACTGGCACCTCTGGTCTAATTTTAGTTATGTCGTAGTTTGGTGGCGACTTTGCGTCATATTTTTTCTTGTTCGTATGAGTGCCGTAGTCGTAACGTCTAAAGTAGCCGGACTCGTATTCTTGCAAATAGTGAATAAGCTGACTGGTAGACGCTCCTGCCGGATGCGTCTCGCAAACTTCAGGTAACAGCGTCTGCAAAACCACAATGATTTTTTTTTACACATTTTACTGGCCAAAATGTCTTACATAACATACAATAATTACTTACATAATTTAAATGCTTCGAGTCCCAGCCACATATCAGAAACAGAACATTGCCGCACATAGCCTGGAATGGTGATTTATTTTGACACGCCTGAGCCCCGATCAACGAAAAGAATTCATTATTGGGCATAAACTCATTACTGCCAATTAGACTGCTAAGAATAGTTGGCGAGCCCAACAATGGCCCACCAATTTTAGCCAACGGCGACTCCATGTGACTCATATAACCCACCGGGGCTAACATATGAGAAGTCTTTACTTTGTCATTGTATCTAGGTATGGTCGAGAGCAGCACAAAAAATGCCGTCGTGCCTTGTGAGTGCCCGACATAGTGCAAAGAACTCTCACCAGTCATATAGAGTATGTAATCGATTTCTGCTGGCAAATCATAAACGCCCATTTCATTCCAACTAAAGTCCCAGAAAGCAGGCAGCAACGGTGTTTTATTTGCATTCTTTCGTGAATAAGTGTTGCCGCGAAAATTTCCCATCCAGACATCGTAGCCAGCGTCAGCCAAAACATAGGCCATAGCATTTTCAGGACCGTTGAGAATCCAACAATCCGAGGAGCTAAGCAAGCCGTGTTGTAAAAATATGACCGGCTTGTGTGTAACCTTCTGGTTATCTAAGTTAGGCGAGTATGGTATGCGAAACATTGTCAGTATATAACCATCCGATGTTTGGACTGTGTGTTCCTCAGCTGGATAACCATAGTTGCGTATACGATCGGCCTGAATATAGTGGCAGAAGCGTGTAAAGTGATAGGTGGTATGATTATTCACAAACTAACTCACTGTGCTTAATGAGGAAAATATGTTTTTTGCTTCCGGTGTTGGGTTTCCGTGTGTAACAACAACAATTGCCGCAATAAGTATGAAGAACTTCATGTTGGCAATATAATAGGTAAACTGAACAAAAGGTACATAAAGTTGCGATTTTTATACACCAATAAGTGCTCAATCACGTCGACTGTGATTAGGCCACCGTACACATGTACAATTACCGTAGAACGATAAGACTTAGTAACTTAAACTTAAAGGAACTCAAAGAAAAGTAATAAAGATGCCTTGAGTCACGAAGTGAAGACACACCACACGACGCAGGCACCCCTTTGGTGGTTGAATATTTTTTAAGTGCTTTTATCAAAACAAATTATTATAATCTATTCTATAAATATTATATTTAGAACAGAAATAAGCTATTTAATAAAGACAAATACATATGTAAGATCTAAATGATTAATTTTTTGTTCGACACGCTCAGACTGACTATATAGAAATCAGCATTTTTGTTTTTGCAAAATTGTTTAATAACATATACATATATCATGCCTATAGTGATTACGCATTGATAAAGTATTAGATTTCAGGAGTCCGATATGCCGGTGATCGGACCAGGTGTGCCTCTCATTTAAGTGGAGAGCTCTTCAGTGATAGGTTATCTTTTATTATTATACGAGCGGATTTCAAATAAGATACGATTGCTTTATGATTTAATTATTCGTGAATTTTTTAGAGAAGCATTTATTTGTTTGTTTATTTTGGATTGATAACAAAAGGTTTTGATAATAAAGAGCAACATTTTTGGGATTCAATACTAACTACAGCCTACATGAATTTAATCAAACATCCAATAAAAATCGAGTTGCAATTTAATTACAATTATGGTATTGCTTATCAATTCAAATCTCAAGGAGCTCGATGTCATATTCTGAGAATGACATCCGAAAATCAATTCCTTAAGTGATGATTTCTCAAATAAAATGATTCAACATTCAAAAAGAAACATTTGGAATTCAAATCTAACAGTTAACTGTCTTTTAACTCAAAAATCGTTTTTTTAACACTTTTTAACAGTCGTCAAGAGACTGAATGTTTGAGAATGCCTTAAAAATATTACATTGATAAACGAGAGTTATATAAGCTTATTCCTAATTATTCCGAGTGTGTACAAAAACAAGTGGTTAAGAGATATTAAGACTTTCATTTGGGCGGTTTGCACGGGTATATTAGTATTTTTGGACATGACGAACGAGTCTTGTGTTGAAAGTTTTAGTGTTGTAAACTTCTACTTGGCTCTGAAGTAGCAGCTGTACGAATATTTTCCTCTTTTAGTGTTGAGAAAACAAAAGCCACAAAAACGTCCTAATTTCGACACATGATATTCTGTTAATAATAAGACTTTTGGTTGATACAAAAGATCACAAGAGCGTTGTTATGTGTTTTTGGTTTGCCCTTGTCTTTTTACAAAGAAACAACAAAGTCCGCTGTCAAGCAGCGAGAGTCATAAGCAAGCACTTTACAGCTCCATACAAAATTCTGTTGTGACGGCCAAATCAACTCGTCACTATTTGCGACCAGCTGAGACTAGCCGTGACTTGTTGAGAATCGCTAACAGAAACGATTCACAAAATGACGATTATTAGCAACTGTGACTCTGAAAAGCTTGTGACTCACTGTGACTGGCGTGAGAATAGGTGGGCCAGCCATTTCCATTGAGACTGTTGCCAAAGAAGGATCTTAAAACAAATTATTGAAAAATGGAAATGAAAACGGAGCAAAAGTAAATATTTTTCATACCTATAAAAATAAAACAATTTTTAATGTTACTTTTTTATTTTCTAGAATAAAAAGGAGTGAACGGACTACTCGAGATCAGCTGGAGTATTACAAGTCATTTTGCAAACAACATCCAGAGCTGGAAGCTAAGCTAGATTATTTGGAGGCGCCACATGTCAAACAGAAATTGTGGGAACAGTTGGCTCGAGATTTAAATGTCCTGAGAGGACCCAAACGCTCGGCGCTAACATGGAGAAGAGTTAGATACTACACAATTTTTGGAAGTTAACATTTTTTTAATAAAAGCTTATTATTTTAGATCCTAATACACTGGAAAAATATGGTTAATTCCCGCGATCGTAAATTAAAGGCGGAGAGAGGGATGACTGGCGAGGGTCCGTCAAAAATTCAAATAGTTGCTATTGAGGAAGAGGCTTCGCAGACATTCGATAGTGCCGCAACGGAAGGTGTTCGCTTAGGATTCGATGAAGTAAAGAGAAACTTTCTTTTATCTTTTATATTACAATAACATGTCTTTGTTTATTTTCTAGATACAGCCAGAGAACGATGAATTACATTTTTCGACATTGCCACCGGATTTAAAAGCTGAACCATCATCACCTGTTTTGAATGCTGACCCGTTATTTCTTTCGACTTTAAAATCTGAACCGTCGTCGCCACCGCCAACGTCGCTACCGCCAACGTCGCCCCCGCCATCAGGTAGTGAGCCGTCTGATAACGAGTGGTTGCCATCGCTATCAGATAAACACTCAAACGCACGCAAGAGTCGAAACTCGAAACAAAACCGTCTAGACCACCTCTACGAACTTGCAATTAATAATATTGAAGCTCAGAAACGCCGGGAAGCTGCCGAACAGCGTCGGGAAGCCGCAGAGCAGCGACGTGAAGCTGCCGAACAGTGCCGTGAAGCTGCCGAACAGAAACGGATGGCAGTGGAAGCCCACCACCACAAGATGGTTTTGGCCTCTAACTTAGCAATACAGCAAGCGTTGGAAAAGATGGCCAACGCATTTGCCATTTTGGCAGAAGCTGTCGCCAAAAATTTAAACAAATAGATATACTATGTCATAAACTACAATTACAGATAAAAAGTAAAACATAATTCAAAACAAATTGTCCATATTTTATGCACATACGCTCACACATACACATGCACCTCTACATTAGAGGTCAAGAGGAAGCATTTGACACTCAGATCCAACAATAACCAAAAATCGTTTTTTAAAACACAACAACTCTCATTGAAGACTGGATGAGCGGGAATGGCCAAAATACACATGAGAGTCATTACTTCACTACTTAAAATTATTAATTCTTATTTAAAATTCTTTTATTAATTTTATTTTTAGCAAAATTATTAAATCGGAAAAATCTGAAGCCATTTATTAACACAGCAATGTCAAGATATTTGACTGCTAAATGCTTCTTCTTAACTTTTTAAATATGAGCGCGCGATTGTTGTCTTCGTGGTGTTGGCACGTCCGGTATGCGAGATATGAAAAAAACTAAAATTGATGTTTTTAGTTTTTAAGATTATGCACCTCAAATCTATCAATTATAATATATAAATGATAGATTTTGATAACTATAAACGATTGCCAACATAACATATGTTTCGTCCCTGTCAAGAATACCAAAAACTGTTAAAACTTTTAACATTTAATTTAATAGTCTGTTAATTATTAACAGTCCTTAATAGAGACGCGAGATAAATCCGAATTTTGAGGCACTTTGGCAAATAGGATCGTAAAATAATTATAGAAAATGGAAGCGAAAACTAGGATAAAGTATTTTCGATGTTGCAATAAATAAAACGTTTTCTAATGTTATAATTTGTTTAGACAAAAAAGGAGTGCACGCACAACTCGAGAACAGTTGTCTTACTATCAGACGTTTTGCAAACAACACCCAGAGCTGGAAACAAAGACAAATTATTTAGAAGACTCAGGGATCAAACAGAGATTGTGGGAGCAGTTGGCTGAAGATTTAAATAACCTTAAAGGACCCTCGCGCTCAGTGTTTGTGTGGAAAAAAGTAAGCTGCTTAGTAACTTTATAAATGTTTGTTTAAGCAAAATGTTATTTTTAGATGCTTTCAGATTGGAGAAATTTGATGAACTCTCTAGATCGCAAATTCAGGGCGAAAAGAAAGGTAACTGGCGAAGGTTCATCAAAAATTAAAATAGTTGCAGTCGAGGAAGAGGCTTCGCAGACATTCGACAGTGCTGCAGTGGAAGGTGCTTGCTTAGGATTCCACGAAGTAAAGAAAAACAATCTTATGTATTGTATATTACAATAACATGATCTTTTTTTTTCTAGATACAACCAGAAAACAATGACGAATTCAATTATTCGTTTTCACAGGATATGAAAACGGAACCGTCGTCGCCTGGTATGAATGCCGAGTCGTCATTGCCGTCGCCTGTTTCGAAAACAAAGCCGTCTTCGAAACCTGAGCCGTCATCACAACTGGCATCGTCGCCTCCGCTGTCTTCACAACTGCCATCGGATAACGAGTGGATGACATCGTTGTCGGACAAACAGCCAAACACACGCATGAGTCGAAATTTGAAACAAACACGTCTAGACCAGCTTTATGAACTTGTTATAAATAACATTGCTGCCGAACAGAAAAGGACGGCAGTGGAAAGCCAGCAGCACAAGATGCTCTTGGCCTCTAACTTGGCAGTACAGCAAGCGTTGGAAAAAATGGCTAACGCATTTACCACTTTAGCAGAAGCTGTCACGAAAAATATAAACAGCAAATAAATATACCATAAGTAACAATTACACATAAGAAAAAGTAAAACAAAATTTGAAAATATCTTTTTTTTTGTTTTTGGCGATTTCCATTGTTTCGGATGCTCTATTTAAAAAATTGTTCATATCAAAAAAAAAAATTGAGACAGGTTTATAAGACGATTTGTATTCGCCGAATTGGTTTAAGTGGAAAAGACAATTTGAATATTTATTAGGTAAATCAGACAACTGCTTATTTAATTGACACCCAGCGATTAAGAATTGTGGCCTAAATGTTATTCAATTATTCTAGTGAACTTTCGTTAATCAATGTGGATGGAATTTTTGCACCGCAAAGAAAAAAGTATAAACAATGTACATTCTATGTACAAAATAATTTGTTAATATTTACAATTTGTTTAGCTAAGTTATTGCCGGTACATTGTAGCCTAGCTTATGATCTACATGCCGCTTTAGCGCCAATAACTTCGAGGCTACGATGGGATGCGTTAATGTCGCGAGGACACTACGAGAGGCTTCATAATCGTTTTGAATTGCCATTGCCACAGCTAAATTGTAGCGCACGATGTTCTGGGCAGCATCTAACGATTTTACTTGCCAATCTCTCGTCTCAAAGTCGAATGCATTTAATGAAGTTACAAACGCTGGGTCAAGATGAATACGTGCATCAACAGGCTTATGCATCATCATTAGGGCTTCTCCAGCATACATATGACCCAGTAGTCTAAGGTAGCAAGTAGATATATAAATTGAAAAGGTTTAAATAGAAACGAACCTACTTATGCGCATCCGATAAACGTTCAGTTTGAAGAAGCTCCTGTGCCATTTCTAATGCAGTTACGTGATCACCAAGTCGCAACGAGACGAAACTATATGCGGCATAGATCGCAGCCAGCATATTATCTAGTGACTCTATTGTTATCGATTTCGATGGATTGCAGAAATTATTGTCGTAAACTTGTCGCCAATTTCTCGGTTTCTCCTCTTCGTTACTCTCTTCAGTGGTTTCTATGTGAAAGTTGCTTTTGTAATATTGAGCTAAGGTAAGTGCATTCCGTAGGCACAATGCAGCGAATTCTAAAGTGGGTTCAGGAACGCCTGACGAATTGGCGCTGGCTCTGTTTTAATTAATGATATTTATTTAAAAGAAAACTGTTCTGTGGAGTGACGTGACACTTAATACTTACGAATAAGAACTTTGCGGTTTCATTGACCCACTGGATTCGTCGGAAGTTCTCGCCTCCAACTGCAGTTTCTATGAAAACATTTATATTAATTTTTATTCCAATGATTTTCCAAGATTTTCATCTAACCACTTCATGTTCCATTATGCAAGCTTCGGACATTCGAAACCAGAGACGCGGATTACTATGGTAGAATTTAATGGGTACAAGAAAAGACTGAAACGCTTCTCTTGGTCGCCTTAAATGCAACATAGATATGCCAAGATTATAAAGAATTTCACATGAACGCGCCGAACTCATGCTTTGCAATGTCGCATTCCGCAAACTGTCAACTATTTGCTTATCAAAAGTGATCGCATTTTGAAAAAACTTCGCGGCGATTGCATAGTGTCTGACACGTAAATGAATAACACCCATGTTATTGGCGATGCAAGTATTCAGTTCAGGTGATTTCGTTCTAAAAATTGTTTCAGAAACAATCAATTAACTTTCATTTGGTTGTTAGTATCGAAGCTTACCCATTCAGACAACTGTCATTGTTCATACGCATTAATTGCTTTGCGGCCATTTGAAAATCCTTCATTATGTAGTACTGATGCGCTTTTAAGGCTGCAAATTCCGGCGTACCATCGTCCGGTATTGCAATGGGATTTCGGTTCAGGACATTCGTCAAAACGTTTAACAAATTCAATGTGTACTTGGATCGCTCCATCCGTTTGTGATTATCACGCATCGCAATGTTCTCCTCCGCTGTAGTGGGGGAAGTCGAATAAGTTGTATTGGCCGGGAAATTCAGTTTGTTTTCCAAATATTCCAAAAATGCATCCGCCCTATTTATCTCATTGGTTGACAACAACAATTGCAGATGCAAAGTGGCAACCAACAATGCAATTTGTTTTTCCATTGACTCCAAGCGCGCTACCAAAGGACCTAATATTTCTATTGCGGTGGTGTACATGTGCCTGTGGAAGTAGATTACAGCCTTATTGTAGCGGGCTACAGTATTTGAGCTGTGCTTCAATGGCAACGCAAGCGTGTCGTTTGCATTGTTGGTGACATCCAATTCATTTAGCTCTTTCAGTAATGTTACATGATCCGTGCAACCGGACTTATAGAACTTCACAACTGCAAAATTATGCCGCAGTATTGGACCATTACTATCACCTTTTGTTTCCAATGTTTCAAGTAATTCCAAGCATTTGTCATACTCGTTGCTTTTGTTGGTCGTTCATGAAATACAAGCATGTCATGAAAAATATTTCAAAGAGTTGCAAACAATGTTGTCGACTTACTTGATGAAACTTTCGTTGGCTTGCAGGAGCAGCGTATAATCTTCATCCTCGTTGCTTTGTGATTTTGCGCCTAAAACTGAGGACTCCATTACAAAACAAAAAATAAGTAACGAGCCAAATTGACCAAGAAACATATGTTTTTGTTTGCGCCCTACCAGTGCTGTTCAATTTAGTGTTTTCATTGAAAACGAATGTTCTATATACATCTCAGTCGTACACATCCATGACTGTTCATTGAGCTGCCAACTTGTACAAAAACACAATAGCTCTTCCTGCAGGATTTGAAAACTGCGCCCCTGCCATGGAATTTCAAAAAAATTTTCAACAAACGAAAATATTCATAGAAATGTCTACAAACTCAGAGAAGGAAGAAGACAGACATTGTGCTATTTTATAAGTGCAGCTTGCGCGTTCAGTACGCGCATACATTTTCCTTATACTGCAAGCTTGCGCAAGCTTTGCGAGTAAGCAAATGTGGCAGTTTAGTAATTATGAACGCGAAGTGATTTGTTGCGCTGTAGTCTTCCTTTATGAGCAATATTAGGTGTCCGCTTCTTGTCCAATTATTATTGTTATCATTCTCGATCTACCCTAAGATGTCAGGGAACAAATGGCAGAATTGGTTCCATCCATGTTTGAAACAGAAATAGTATTAAGAATTATTTTTTTTCAATTATATATTAAAGAAAAAAAAGTCAACATTGCTTCGAAAGATTCATAGATCGTGTGTGTAACATGTATTACATATTCATTAAGATGTGTTTTTCAAATTAGTTTCTTGTAAATTTACTTAATAAACTTTATTTATACACAAACAGTTCATTTCAATTAGCAATAATAAGAGGATAATACCAAAAATATTCGCATTTTTGACGCGAAGAATGCTTTAAAAATTGTGTATTCAAATATGTAGTAAGGTTTAATACGAAATTTTAAATAATAAATTTTGAAAATCTATTAATATTTTACACACATATGCTTCACATTCATCTTCATATACGAGGAGGGAATACACACAATAAAATTAGGTTAACATGGAATAATTCGAAATATTTGCATATATAAACGCGCCGAGATTTCATACCAAATCAATTTTGATTACGGCAAATTTAACACTATATGTATATGTACTTTACTAAATATATGTATATATATATCGTACACAAACTTGAAATTAGAAATAAAATTTCTTCAACATCAACTTTTCCATCGTGTAACTGAGCAGCAACCTTCGATGCGACCCGAGATGCGTCCTGGGCTCACACACAGTTGGGTTTTTTTTTTTTTGATCGTTCAATAATATTTATTTAATTTTTATGTTTTACAAAGGCCGCTATCCTTATGTGTTGCGAATCTTGCCTGGCACGTAGTTCTTATCGATGATGTTCTCCTGCAAAAACATGTGCAAGCATCGCTCATTTTGCGCTAGCGGGTGTCCAGCTATCTTATTTATGAATGCCTCCAAGCCCTTGCGGCGTTCTTCAATGAAATTTTCGTCAAAAATGCCTTCGTCACCACGGAAGGGCATCTGTCGTTTCCAGGCCTTACCTGGCAAAGGAGGTACAACAATCTGCAGAGCAAGTTTTCATAATAAAATGGTCACTTTACAACGAAGATTAAACTTTTTACCTTACTGTCGCGCTCCAACTCGTTCCTCAGCCACTCGAAATCACTGTAGCGCCGTCGTACACTAGAATCTTTAACTTTAAATACCGGCAAGTTGGTCTAAATAAACAAAAATAAAAACATATCAATTTAAGTACATTTGTCATGCGCTTGAAATCTGTTTTTGATGCAAACGAATGACAACGGGCGGGTGAAAGTGTATGCGATAAATATGACTCAAATGATTGTTTTGTTACTAGCGTGAAATAACAAAGACCGAAAAAAAACAAAACATACATGAATTTTATGAGCTTTTTTTTATCTTGCGATATGATTTTTTCAAAGGCGTATTGACCGTTCTATAACAACAACAACTCTTAATTGAGTTTATCAAACTACAACTTGGTCGTTAAACTAGATTTGATTGAATTTATGCTTACTAAGCAGAAATAACTGGGCGGTGTCAACCAATTCACTACTTACTCTCATTCGGACTTCGTAGTCGGTGTATCGCTTTTTTCCTGCTGCCATTGTGGTTAGCGGGTTGACAACATCAATTTCCAGAAAATTGGCTGGCACTGCATATGCATCGTCCAGTGTCTGTTTTTTCACATTTAGGCGACGTGTAGCATCGGCGGTCCCATCAGACTCAACCATCATTGTAGTGGGTCAGTCGGATTGCAGCAAGAAACAATGGCCAAACAAGCAGAGCTTGAGTCTGGAGTTCAATAGGTCAATCCGGGTTTTAAGACCAGGCGCCAGATAATACAAAACGGGTTCTGCCTCTGCGACGTTTATCGCCTCTTTTGTTTCAAGAGTGGCTCAGTTTCTTTGTTGTTGTTGTTGGCCTATGCGGGAGGGTGTATTCCACAGATTTTCAATAAACTCTAGTCGGTTCTATGCACCACCTGCCTTATAGCATATATACTACTTGAATTTTGATCACTACCACAACTCTTCCAATTATAAAATATATCTGTTTCTTCTAATTAAGTAAGTTTCTTTTTTAAAAGTATTTTTTTTTGTCGGGCAGTGCTGCCACCTGTTATATTCTGTTTTTTGTAATCCAATTAAAGAAGTATTTTTTGTTAAAAACAACGCCACCTAATGAGGAAAATCGCCAACTTGTGCTGTATGCGGCATGTTAGTATTATTCGGTTTGTCTGTTACCAACAGAAAAGCGAGAAGCAAGTATAAAAAAAAGCCGCTCTAAATGGGGCTAAACATCGGGCTTACAGCGCTGATGATAATCGTCGGGTAGTGCTGCCACCTTATGCCTTCACTTTCTATAGTTCTTAGCACTACGTACTCCTATGTTTAATTTAAATACACTCGACTTAAAAGAAATTATTGTTCAGATGAATTTACCAAGTATATACTACACTGTTTTATGTGATGTGTAGGTCCAAGTAACATAAGAGTATATAATATTCAGTTCGGTATTCGAATAATGTTAATCATTACTCTGCAATGCCAACATGGCACGAACAGTCAATGTTAAGCTCAGCTGTTGCCGCCAGATTAGACAGGCGACTAACATGGCAAAGTGAAATTAATCATGTTGAAATGGCGGATGGTTCTTTGGCACCAGAAACTGAAGCATCTGTTTCTAAACTGTGACTGCCAATCACTGGCCAGATTCACTGTCGATTTGAAATGAGCAATCATACTTCTCAACCTGTGATTGGTGATGTCAGTTAAAACTAATATCAGCTACAGAAACGACAATAGACGAGGCAGCTATGATAAAATTCGAGACACTATGGTAACGGTACATGCGTGTCTATGTCTGCATGTAAACACGTGATTTCATGAGCGTACTGCCACTCGTTTAGTGCACAAATCTGCGTCAAAAGACACGGTTCTTCGACTGTAACATGTTCATTCAACTGTTAAGGCCTAGAGTTGATTGACGCCCTACAAAGCCCGGCTCAAGTAGTCATGAACGACCACTGCTATATTATACCACCTGGCTCATTTTTGAAGTCAGGTCTCTGATATACTTTCCTAATATCAAGCCCACAAAAACGTATGCCAGAGCGATTACCGATGCATCGACTCTCCAAAAAAGAACCGATGTTTTGAGAAAAAGCAAACAATTGATTTTGTGGCAGCTCTAATTAAAAGTTTTTTGTGTTTGTGTGCGTTTTGTTTTCGTCTCTCAGAAAATTTCTGTTTTAGTTTGTAAAATTGGATTCAAGCCTCACTTAAAGAGATTAAATATACGTTTAAACGAACTCGGGTCAACTATTTACCATCATTATATTGTGGCTTCGCGCGGAAATATTGTAAAAAGTGTACTAGAAACTCGGTCGGTCTTTAAACCCAGGCACATTCGATGTGGTGATCTAGTTTTTTCATAAAGTGGGCGCGGAATCATCTCTCCTGTTTGGAAAGCAAGACCTGGCAAGCAAAAGGAGTAGGGAGCCGTAACAGCAATCAACAAAACTCGATACTCGTTTGCTCAAAAACTAGATGCTGTGGCCAACCCAACATACATAAACGAAACATAGAGAGAGAAGAAGGTAGAGAGCAGGTGATAGAACAAGTTGCAGTATTAGTGTAAGGTGATTGTCGTGTAGTTAACGGAGTGGTGGTGGTGGTGTGTATTTAGTTAAATGCTGACTTAATGTCTACGCTCTTTTTCAGCAGGCTACCATACACGCAGGCGAGTTACTCTTGCAACTGATCACAAATTGACTAAAAGTTAGAATTAGACGGTACGAAGAGGCGTTATAGGACGACGTGCAAGCTGGAAAATGTTGAGGTTTTTAAGTCGGCGCAGAGTACGCAATAACTATGTAGATAATTCGGTCAATGCTGCTGGTGGCGGTGGCACTGGTGGTGTCATTACAAGCTCTTCATCGCAGATTAAGCCTCAACGCATTGTTGTTAACAAAAACAAAATCGACTGTCGCGTCATTCTTTTGGATAATACTGACCTTTCCATCGAATTATCGGTGAGTATCTTTGTATTTCGCAGTGTATATGTTGAGGTCTTTTTGCACTCATCATTGAATAATAAACTCGGTAAATCAGCTACTTGGTAGAATTGAATTACTGCTGATTACGGCACAATTTTAGTGAATAAAAAAATCTTTTTTTCGAATAATGCTATGAGACGTGATGGGTTCAGGGTCTCACATTGTTATTAGCAAATCTTCGTGTGAAGTTTTTGTTTTTGAAATTTTTTATTTTTATGTTCGAATAAAGTTTTAATGCATTTTATACTTCTATTTTTAGAAAAAAGCTCTTGGTAGCTTTCTCTATGAGCAAGTCTTTTATGCATTGGATATCATAGAGAAGGATTACTTTGGACTGCAGTTTATGGATGCGAATCATGTCAAGCATTGGCTTGATCCCACGAAGCCTATCAAGAAGCAAGTAAAAAGTGTGTTTCCTGGTATTTATAACGTTAACATGATATTCAAATAAAATGCATATTGTATGATTTTCCTCAGTCGGTCCTCCCTACACATTTCGTTTGAAAGTAAAATTCTACTCTTCTGAGCCAAATACGCTGCGAGAGGAATTAACGCGTTACTTGTTTTTTTTGCAACTAAAACAAGATTTGCTTGAGGGTCGACTTGATTGCCCAGATGATAAAGCATCGGAGCTCTGTGCGCTCGCTTTGCAATGTAAGTGCAAATGAAAAATAGATTGAGTTGGAAATCATAGAAATATGTTTAAATTTTCATGTAGCTGAACTTGGGGACTATGATGATCAGCTACACACAGCCGCTACTGTCTCAGAGTTTCGTTTTGTGCCTGAGCAAACGGAGGATCTGGAAATTGCCATATTAGAAGAGTACAAAACATGTCGAGGGCTAACTCCAGCACAGGCTGAGACAGCATTCCTAAACAAGGCTAAATGGCTAGATATGTACGGTGTTGACATGCACACGGTGCTTGGCAAAGATGGTTGCGAATATCATTTGGGCTTAACACCGACTGGAATATTAGTTTTTGAGCGTGATCAAAAAATTGGTCTATTCTTTTGGCCTAAAATTAGTAAATTGGATTTCAAAAAGAAAAAACTTACGCTAATTGTTATCGAGGACGATGATGAGGGTCGTGAACAGGAGCATACATTTGTATTTCGCTTGTACAATGAGAAGGCCTGCAAGCACTTGTGGAAATGCGCTGTTGAGCATCACACGTTCTTCCGTTTACGTGCACCAGTGAAAGGACCCTCTGCACGACAAAACTTTTTCCGTATGGGTTCTCGCTTCCGCTACTCTGGCCGAACTGAGTTTCAAACAACACAACAGAGCCGTGCCCGACGTACCGTACAATTCGAGCGACGACCATCACAACGTTTTGCCAGCCGTCAATCACATTTGTTACGCGAACGGCAGAAGGCTACGCAAGAGTCCGCCGCTTCTGCTGTCGCCTCGGTAAATGCTCGAGCAGCTGCTGCAGCAGCAAATGCGGCGGCTGTTGCTGCTTCGAACAGTCGTATTGAGAATAGTAACAACGGAGCAGCTAACTTAACATTTGATTCATTGATGTCTCTCGATCAGTCATCGTCAATGGTGCCCGCAGTCACGCCATCACCTTCAATACAAACGGTAATACAAAATTCTGCTATCATAGAGGATGGTGCCTGCGCCGCCTCCATAAACTCGGGCTCTCAGGCAAATACGTGTGCATCGCTTGGCCGGAACTCTATTAGGTCAAATAGCAGTTTCGATGATCCGGCCTACAGCAAGATCGGTTCGATTGGCAAAGCATCAGGACTAACAGTAAAGTAAGTGTTTGCGCCGAAACTGTCAAACATACAATTGTTTCACATATACAAATAATTGCTTGCAGATTGGAACCTGAATACACGCCACCCTACTCTCCAAACACAAACAAAAACTTTGAAGAAACTAATCCTTTCAGAAATGCAGCTTCTCATCATGGTTCCTTCGGCAAAGCATCAATTAGTTCAGGTCATTTAAGGTAAGGCTTTTCTTTTGTTTTCGTCAATATTAATGTACAGCTTGTTGTTCCTAATGTCTAAAATCGTTCGTTTAAATAATATTTTGTGTAAAACTCATTTTCACTTGAATCTAAAGCAAAATTTATGCATATGTGTCTGTTTTAAATAATCCCTTTAATGTTGTTTATGTTATATGTGTTTCAATGTGCGCAGTGTTAAGAGCGGCTTATCGGATAAAGATAGAGAGCTAGATTCATTACTTAAGTCAATTGTTAAAGATCCATCCCCATCTGTGCTCGCCAACGAAGCTATTAATGATGCTAACAGTATCAGGTAGAGTAACACCGTTGAACACCTTAAACTTCATTTGGCATTACTAAATCTAATTTTTAATTGTGCAATCTACAGAGTAACGATTAATAAAACTTACGACATGGACCATCATACAGAAACATTGAAGCGTTTGTCGTCTAACAATGAGAAGCCAAACAATCAAGTCAAATTGGCTAATGTTAGTTCATCAGCTCTGCCACCCGGAAATATCAAGTGCAATATTCTCAAAGGTGAATTAGCGAAACTTTTTTTTAATCGAATAATTGTCATTTATGATTTATAGCTCGCGTTGAAGAGGAGCTTGGCGCAAGCGCAACTAATGCAAAGTTAACGAATCAAATGTTTGTGCCGGCTGCCACATCTGTACACAATACCAACAACAACAGCATGCACGCAACATCATTCAACACAACACACAGCGATGGGCCAGACTCTCTAAATGCAACTTACATTTCCGTGGTAAGCTTTAATACAAATATTTTCAATAAATCACTTTTGTTGTATGTTCATTTTGTTCGATCGCTTTTTATTTATTATTTTTCGTATTTGTGTTTTTTTTTTTTTTTGTTATGCACAACTTCATGATTTTTGTGTTTGACATTTTTCGTTGCTTAATGTAAACGCTGAAACTCGCATCAAATATCCATGAACACTCAAAAATAGGGCGGAGATAAGTTAACACTCAGCATAACCGAACAAAAGCCGCAAGCGACAAATGTTATTGCAAGTGGTGGTGGCCTTAGTGCTGGCAATAGCAACAGCAATAGCACAAACACAACGCACACAACTACACCCTACAGCAATGCAACATTTGTCTCTGATTTCTCGACAAACTCAAATGCAACAACATCAACAACACTACCAGCACTTAATAACACAGCAATGTCAGCAGAAGTTAACGCTCTGCCCAACGCAATGGTCACGAAAACAAGCACAATCACCACAATTGGCAATACAGTTGCCAGCGCTACGGTCACTGCCACAAGTAGTACGCCCACAAGTTCAATTTCGTCCATTCCTGTTGCAACAACAACAACAACAAATATTGGCACACAAAAGTCAAGCACAACAGCGTCGCTGAGCAATGCATCTGCCGCTGAAATGTTAATTAATGAGATATTCATAAATAATATTATCAATAATAATGCTCATACGACAGCTAAACTAACCAGCACACGTTGTCCTGGCAATATTAAGGACACCGAGGCGGAGTCAAAGCCAACTGTTGGCACGCTGCTCTTTTCGACGCTCAGTGAACAGGAGCGTCGCGAGGAGAACCATGAGCACAATAATGATGGGCATCAACAAGCAAGAGTTAAAGAACAAAGTAGTGAAGTTGATGGCTGCAATAGCCAAAACGATAAGAAGGTTTGTGCTTATTCTAAACACACGAACACACACTCATACACATACACACACACACACACACACACATTTATATAATATCGCTTCATGTTTCCACGTATTTATTATGTGCACTTTGCTCATATTTATTAAATATAATTTTTGAAGAACTTGTTCCTAATGATCGTCTCTTCTTCTTCAGCTCACAAACAATCATGTCACAAGCAATCACATTCCGTCCAGCAACAGCAATGATATGGTTTCGCCTTGGCTGGTCTCACCGGAAATCGTTTCCGCGCCCAAGAGTCGCGAGCCAACAATTATACGCAAATCAGTTATTACAACACAGTTGTAATTGTTTTTATAGATATATACATAGATAAGTCGCTTACAGCTTAAGTTAAGTAAAACTTCTTTAGGCAATGATTTTACAAAAGTAAGCAGAAGGCTGAGGTGAGGTTACTATAATTACTGCAGGTATGTATGCAGTTATATACAAAGCATTCACAGATACATTCCATTAATGAAGCATATAGCGCAGCTATTTAACATATTATTATACATAAACGACAAGACAAACTAAAGTGTCTCAAGTAAATGTGCCTTAAAATATATTATGTACTTAACTACATAGAATTATATACAATACTTATAAATCAATTTAAATCGAACGTGGAATGGCTTATATTCCAACTCGTTTGTCTTATATCGAGATTTTATTCTTAAAAAATACATATGTTCCATATTTCGAATAACTTTCGAACCGTCAACCAAAACGTGAAATTACTCGGCCTTACATCCTCTAGCAGATCTGTTAGTATTTTCATTTAAAAAAAGAAGATTTAGTTTAAATTTTGTCTACTATAAAAATTAATTTATCTTAGAAAAAGGAGGCAGCTTTTTGTTTTATGTAATGGCATATTATTTTTTTATTCCAACCTGACTATTGAAATAAGTATGAACAAATGTTGGCAGTATTGAAATGTAACTTATTAAAAAAAAAAAAAATTTGCAAAGAACATCGAATCAAAAGTGTATAGAATACCACCTAACAATTTTAAATAATACAATGCAAGAAGCAATATATCTCTTAACATTTTTTGTCAAAAAAGGCGTTGTCAGTTTTAAAGAAAAATATTTTTGTTCTATTATTTTAATGTTAAACTTAATATCAATTTTAATGAATTACAAAAAGACACGCTGAAATGATACAACGAAATTGTGAAAGTGCGCTTTTTGTCTGAAGAATATGCTTAACTCCTAAGCTCATTCAAATAACACGATAAAAGGTATTCTATTGAATAATATTTTAGGAATTGAGACAAACAAGCTTTGCTCGCATATCGCTTACTATCAAGCGATAAAACTTCAATCAAAATTTTTAGATAGACTTATAATATATGACTACTTAATGCATATATATTTACTAACGCCTTTTTTCACTTATAGTATACACGTACTATTTTACAAGTGTATGTACTATGAGTACTTTAAATAAAACATTTTATCATAAAAAATACATACATATATCTTTTGCTACAAATACATGTAAGTTACACACGTGCATTTTTATGGAGAGACGCTATTTTAACAAAGATGACGCTGAACTTGTCCGTTGCCGCAAGCCATGCATCGAGTGCTGCACATATGCGCACAGTTGGTGTAAATGTGCTGCTGCGTCTATATGAATGTGCAACTAATTTTAGATCATGAACCACCAACAATCTCTTAAAAGGCCTGCCTTGGCGGCGTTGTTCAATTGCCAGGGGTTAGCTGGCGGCGTCGTCGCCATTGCCATCCGTCGGCGTCGGTGCTACAACTGCGCAAACAATAAATACAATTTGTGGCAACTTCTGCGCGCAAGTTTTTTTTTGTTTCATTCAATTCCAAAGCAATCGCAATCTTGCGAGCATTTGATGTGTTTTTCTATTTCACACACACATACAATGTATGCATGGTGATTATTTTTAGACGCAAATAAAAACACATATGTGTGTATGCACATACATTTTTCAACAACGGAAGCGGCAACGGCATATGTGCAAACCGTGATAGTCTCCTTGTTGTTGTTAATCTTGCAATGCGCAATTATTTTTTTTTGTTTGGAGAATTTTAGCGATCGGTTTTCTACTCATAAAAGGTATTTGTAGGTGTGTGTCTACGAGTAGATACAATTTTTACATGCAAAGGTGAGCGGAGGTCTTATTCCGGCGTATCTAAAAATATTTGCTTGCAAAAATTAAAAATGACTTTTTGAATTTTCTTTTGAAGGAATTGAATTTATTTTTAGAATCCTAATTTTTGTTTTTGGTTCATCAATTAAAAAATATACATGTGCATGTATGTGTATAATACAGTTTCCAGTGTTGTTGCCCCTCTGATTAGGCATGGACCAAGTTCTTTTTGTTTGTTTGAGCCTTAAATTTTACAATTAATAATATTATCAGTTAAATAATGTAACGTATGCGCCGAAGTTCAAGCGGCTAACGGCGTACGTTCGCATTGTTGTTGCAGCACCGGGGGAATCGTAATAGTAGTTGTTGCTTGCTTTCTTTCTCTTCTTCTTCTTCTTGGGTTTAGGTTTACATCAAAAGAGCGTCGTTTAGAAGCACTTGCGGTGGACAATACCAGGGCCGGATTCATCATATTCCTGCTTGGAGATCCACATCTGTTGGAATGTGGATAGAGAGGCCAAGATGGAGCCACCGATCCAGACGGAGTATTTACGTTCTGGTGGTGCAATAATCTTAATCTTGATGGTTGATGGTGCCAAAGCGGTAATTTCCTTTTGCATACGATCAGCAATACCTGGGTACATAGTAGTACCACCGGACATAACAATGTTGGCATACAAGTCCTTACGGATATCAACATCGCACTTCATAATTGAATTGTAGACAGTCTCATGAATGCCGCATGATTCCATGCCCAAGAATGATGGCTGGAAGAGGGACTCTGGGCAGCGGAAACGTTCGTTGCCAATAGTAATGACTTGACCATCAGGCAACTCATAGGACTTCTCCAATGAGGTGGAAGCAGCCGCGGTAGCCATTTCCTGCTCAAAGTCCAAAGCAACATAGCACAATTTCTCCTTGATGTCACGAACAATTTCACGCTCAGCAGTGGTGGTGAACGAGTAGCCACGTTCTGTCAGAATCTTCATGAGGTAATCGGTCAAATCGCGACCAGCCAAGTCCAAACGAAGAATAGCATGGGGCAGAGCATAACCTTCATAGATGGGTACAGTGTGCGAGACACCATCACCGGAGTCCAAAACAATACCGGTGGTACGACCAGAAGCGTACAGCGAGAGCACAGCCTGAATAGCAACGTACATCGCTGGTGCATTGAAGGTCTCAAACATAATCTGAGTCATCTTCTCACGATTGGCCTTTGGGTTCAATGGCGCTTCAGTCAGCAATACAGGGTGCTCTTCTGGTGCGACACGCAATTCATTGTAGAAAGTGTGATGCCAAATTTTTTCCATATCATCCCAGTTTGTAATGATGCCGTGCTCGATGGGATATTTCAATGTAAGGATACCTCTCTTGGACTGAGCCTCATCACCGACATATGAATCCTTCTGACCCATACCGACCATCACGCCCTGATGACGTGGGCGACCCACAATCGAGGGAAAAACGGCGCGTGGTGCATCGTCACCAGCGAAACCAGCCTTGCACATGCCGGAACCGTTGTCTACGACCAAAGCAGCAACTTCATCGTCACACATTTTGTTGGTTTTTTTGAGTTTTACTATTTATGGAATGAGATCAAACATTGTGCGCATATTAATTTAATATCAAAAAGTGATTAATTATGTTTAATGTTGCTTGGTGTTAGTATTTCATAAACGTACAACGTTTGTACAATTTTGAAGCGGAAATCGAAAAGATTTACAAACGAAATCAAAACTTGGCTTGGAAACTTTTCGTTGCACAATCCAGAACCAAAACAAAGAAGTTTGTTAAGCGTAAATCAGAGTTGAACAAGTCAACTGGAAACGCCAACGAACATTTTCAATTCCAATAGTTTTGTTATTATGTATTTTCTGAAAAGTTTCTCTAAAACAACTGAAGTTCGTTTATTTCATTTCGATGAACAATCAATTTTACTTTCAAATTCACTCTTGAATTCACACTTCAATTAATTAACTCAATTGGTATTGTTTATGTTAAACTTGAATGTTGAAGTTAATTAAAATTTTTGGCTTCATTACACTTATTTGTACTAATTTGAATTTTAGGTATTTGTACTAACCGTTTTAACACAAAGAAGAGGAAAATAAAGACGGTAAATCAACACTTTCGCTGTACAACTGCGAGTGTCCGCTGGACAGGCGAGCGCTAATATTTATACCATCCGTTCAAACTCAATGGGAAATGGGAAATTATTAAAACAGCACATACACTAACACATCTGTCGCATACACACACACTCACACACAAATAATGTTGCACATTCGAAGGGGAAATATCTGAAGTATTTTTTTTTTTGTTTTTCGATCTAAAAGAATTTTCATAATTTTCGCCTTTTGAGTTTGCGTGAGAGCACAAAGGCATCTTAATATTGTAAACAAAACGGAATTCTGCGCTCTCCCGCACACTCACACATAATCAGTTGGAAAATGCTTATTCAAAATCCAAATGTATTCAGAAATAATCGCCGCCTAAAGCAGCAGAATTCTTCGACTTGCAGAATGCGTGGTTGTTTTCACTTGGATCGCTGGCAAGCATTATCAGTGCTTGTTTGTGTGTGTGCGTGTATGTTTGTGGTTTGCTTTTTATTTTCTTGTGTGTTTTAATTTAAATTTTTCATCATAATTAACGGCAGCAGAAAATTCGCCATGACGCCTTATCCATACATGGCCCGTGTGGCAGGCAAGCACTCAAAGAGCGCATTTCAAGAAGAGCAAACAATAAATTACATTTCAATAACAAAATCATAAAAAGAGAAAAACTGAATGTGCTTGCGGACAGAGGACTTAAGGTCGCACTATTAACGTTCGATTTAGACTCACATTAAGTTTAATTAATAACTTAATACAAAGTCTCTCAGGAATTATGTTCTAATAATTAAAGTTCCTAAGTATTATAATAATGTTAAAAAAGGAATTTTTAGTAAAAAGTGGAATCCAACAAACATTTCTATTTGTATAAGTATTTTCTCTTGTGACGCCTCATCATTCTTCATTTCTTTTCTAATCTGTTATAATATAATTTTGCACTTCTAATCGGACTGCTAAGTTATCGGCTATAGGCCATTAAAATTCGCTATAGCCGATGCTGGTTGTTATTTTTGAAATGCATGCAAATCGTTCACGTTTACAAACAAACCAAATTTGTTTATATTGGGGGGGATTTTCTATTTTCTATTCACGTTGGATCGTCAGTCCATTAAACGGACTGTGTGGGTGTCTGCCGAGCGTTTGGAGAATTCTCTGTGTATCTATCGAATGTAAAATTAAATAGAGAGAAAAAAAGAACGATTTGACGAAAAAAACCCAAGAGGCAACAAAATACAGAATAAAAAAAAAACTTGAAATACAAAAATTTTGGATAAATTGGCGAATACATTTATTTTTTCTCTTGCTAACTTATCGTTTTTACTTTATTTTTTTCCATTTTATTTTATAAATAGCATATGCGATTTTAATAATAAACAGTACAGTTCGGTTTTGCCCCCCTTCGTTGTTAGCGACTTCCGATGTTTAGTCAATCAATTTCGAGTATGCCTGCGAGATGCGCGAGAGAGAAAGATGTTAGAGTAGAAAAGAAAAAACGGCAGACGCGCTAAGAAGAAGCATAGGAAGTGAGTACAGTGTCTTGGAGTGTATGGCAGCGTGCAGATGTTTGGCACGGAGGTCTGGAGTGGGCAATTTTGTATCGTTGTTGTTCAATGCTTCGAAAGAATTTGAAATATATAAAAAAAAATTAAACTAAATACGAAAAATACACCTGAGATGACACATTTGCTAAAAATATAAGGAATTGTTTATTAAAAAAATACATATTTATATATATGTACATACATATGTATGTACATACATATATGCATAGACAAAGTGAAATGTTCGCATTTTTTCCTTCTACATTCTCATGTATCCATTTAGTTGTATAAGATTGTGTTTGTGATTGAATGGTGTTGCTCACAAAAAAAAATACAACTTAATGAAATAAAAATAAATAATTATGATTTTTGATAATATCACAACAAATGTTATGATGTTCTAAAAATATGTTTATTTGCTGTGTTGCTCATTCAAAAAAAATTGCAAAATGTGTGAGAAAAAAAGAAAGAATGAACCGACGTGTTGCAGCAAACGAGGCCAGGCCAGCCACCAGGCCAGCACCTTTTAAGGATGCGTTCGTTGCTGACGTTGCATTGCAAGCGACAAATGCAGCAACAGAAACAACAACAACAACTGCAACAACAACAACAACAGCAGCACGGCCGCTGTCACTGCGTCGTTGACAATTGCCGTGTTGTGCGCTTGTTTGTTGGTAATGACAGGCGAAGCTGCATTGTGGAGCGAGCGGCGAGAATTCCTTCGTGTATTTCAATTATTTTTAAATCGAATAATGTGCCAAGAATATTATTAAATCGGAAAATTTTTGTGCTGCGCCAGTTTGCATTCCACTATGGATTATGATTGGGTTGGCAGGAAAGCAGGCAGGCAGCTAGGCAGGCGGCACAACCTGACGTATGAGTAATGCACATATAACCATCATATCGACGCCGTTGTCTTTGACTCCAATTGCATGCGAAATTTGCGATGCAAATAACGTGCAATCTTCAAACGTGTTCGACGCTTGATAACAAGCCAATACGTCCAGCACTCGAACATGAAGACGAACAAGCCAAAAAGATGTAAAACGCTCGCACAACAGAAGGCACCAATGAATTGTGTAATCGTAAGCTTCTTAAAGGGTTCCTCATGCAAACGATTGATCTCCTCGTGTATTTTACGGCGCATATCCAAATCGCGTGCCCACTTTTGCATATGGCCCGATTCGATAATGTGCTGTATGATCGGATTGATTTGATGCAACAGGTGAAATTTCTTTGGTAATAGCATTGTCACCAAATACACATACAGATTCTCGTTGCGATCGAAGCAGTAGAGACGATCGCGTTCTATGCGTGGGTTGTAGAACGAATGCTGACGCGAGACAGCGACAGCGATGTTCGGCTCGTCCGCAGCACGATTGAGGCACTCAACAATGTTGTAACACATTTGAAATTTTTCGCGTAAATATTTGAAGACCTTCAAGCAAATGAATCATATAAGGCAAAGTTCAATATATGTATGTAAGCACACCTACCTCACCATCCTTGTTTAAGTGCCGTACATTATCTACGCTGCCCATTATGGTCATTCGGTTGCTATAGATCTCGTCGAGATGACTTATCTGATAGGTGCTGTGCGGCGTAGTCAATGTACTGATCAAAAAACTCTGATAGGTATTGTTGAACATGACTGCCATGAAGAAGCATGTCCCAAAGAGCAAACGCAAAGTGTATGGCAGCGATCTTTGCTGCACGGATTGGTTGCAAATAATGCCCATAATGTAAATGCAAACCGTCAAATATCCCTGCAAACAACGTATGTGCGTCTGCAGTATACGTTGCGCAAGCAAAACGGTGATCGATGCTGTCAGTATGAAAGCCAAGAGGAGCAGCCAAGAGTCCGTCTTGAAGCTAGCCAGGAAATTGAAAAAACTGTGCCTGCGCTTGGCCTTAGCGACGCACCAAGTCAAATCGTCCTGGTGATACGGTATCGTGCTCGATACGAATTGACTTATACTGGGATCCTCATCGATACCGCCCACAATCATCTCTATTTCACTGTGAAGAAAGCCAATTGGCAATTGTTTTGTGTCAAACTACACACACACAAATGACTCACCCGTCGATCAGTTGCTGAAATAACTGATACACATTGTTATTCTCGATGTGCATTTCGATGCTAATGTGCAACCGTTCGCCAATTGTCTGCACCATCTGATACTCGATGCCCATTAGTTGTTTTTCCACAGCAGAGCTTTCGCCGCCACCCTCTTCATCAAGCACGTCGAAACTCTCACCGTTCAAGTCGTAGTTATGCTCATAGTGCGCCTCCTCACTCTCATTCCCGCTGCTCGCGCCATAGTCCATCGCTGCCACTGACTGATCTATGCTGAAGATGTAAGGCTCCCAGGGCCGAAATGCGGCAATCAATGGACAGCCGCTGAGGTCCCGTGGAAATTTATCACCAAACAAGGCACGGTAGTGTTGCTCAAGCCGTAACCTTGGATAAGTGACATTCTGACCGTCATTGCTGGTGTTGTTGACTTCATCAAGTCGACGCATTTCACCAAAGGCTTCATTACTTGCGGTATAATCATCCTCCATGTCGTTTCCATTACCGTTGCCGGACGCATTTTTGTCAATTTCATTTGATCGCAAACTATTTTCATCAACACTGTCACCGCTTTGATTATCATCATTACTAACGTCGTTGTTGTCATTGGCACTGCTGCCATCGGCTTCAACATCTTCAATGCCACCATCACCTTCAGCATTTTCATCGTTTGCCTCCCCTGACTCTTTGCCGTACTCTTGGTAGTCGCACTTATCTAAAGTCTCCACCGCAATGACACGACTGCCACAATTGTTATCGGGATGATACGGAAAAACCGTTTTGCCAAAATACGCCGTGCTCTCCTCGCTCTGTCCAATCACATTCACATTATAGATTTTCTTGTTCATGAAAGCCAAAAGTATTTCGACCATTAAGTCGGTCATATCCTCATCGGTTTCCTCAACTGAGGCAACGTACACGACAAACTGTGCCAGTGGATTCCAGTTCAGCTGTGACTTCCAATCGTCGAACATTTCGTCCAAGTCTTCATCCTCCAGATTCTCGATTATAATAAAGTAACACTGCGGCTTCTCATGCATTATGTGTCCCTCCGTTAACGACGACGTCTTCTCCCGTGCATTGTTCACAAGCACCGACCACGGAAAATTCGCCTGCTGTTGTATTTGGACAAGCAACTTCTGGTGCAGTTGCGTTGGGGCCTTTGTTATGCTAATGGATAGCACGGCGCCTGAGAGCTGCTCGCCCGAAGCAAAATATTTGCGTAGCAAAGCAATTGTGCAAATCGCCTGCGCAGGATCATGCTCCGTCGCTACCTTGATCAGATTAATGCCAAAAGGCGCGCTCCTCGGCGGCAAGCTAAGCAGAATCGTTTCAATAAATAGAACACAAATTACACGTGTCATGACAGTGTCAGCCATCCGCCAATTGCGTTGCTACTGAGCACGCTTGCATGATATCAAATGCCGGGCTTGGTTCAGCGACTCTGGTCGCCGTGGGCCCAATTTAAATGCGATTATGCGCAGTGATACTCATCGTTGACACACATACGCCAAAACTTGTTTGACAAACAAACAAGTCGCAGTCTAGCGGTAATAAAGATCTCATACGCCCCCTGAGACGGAAGCACGTGTTATGACTCTTGTTTATTTATATTTTGTATTAAAATCGCTTGGCCAATCATTGAACTGTAATCTTGAACATTCTAACAGTCTCGTTCGGAAATCACAGTACAATCCAAATACACCATTCAAGGCAATTAGTGAAACGGCTTACGTGTCACTTAGTCGACTGCCGAACAGTTGTTGTGCACTAAACGTCAGTCAATTGTCACATTGCTGACTTTCAAGACAGCACAGTGTTTTTTCTTTTTTTTCAGTCTTTCATTTATATTTTAGTCGTTTGGTTGCCACTAAAGGATAAAACAGATACTTCGCTATACTTTTTCAGCATTTACGGCAAATGTCTGCCAATTTATTTAACGAAGAAGGCGAAGCAGAAAAAAGACGATTTGTTTGCTGTTTTATTGCAATGCAAACCGGGCAATTAAGTTGAATTATAGATATAAATTTTTACTCTTTTTGGTGCGTAAGTGTCGCATATGCAAAAATGTCTATGATTTATTGGGCGTGGCGTTTATGCAATCTAAACTGATGTTATATAATGGCGGCGCAATGTTCATTTGCATTTGCACGCCTCTTCCTTATATTTCCCGCTTCTGCCTCGTCACTGTCAACGTCGCCGACTTGCCACCACCTTTGCCGCTTTGCCGCTTCTATCCGCCGTGTATGTAAATTTGCACCAATTAAGAGAATTTTTTATTGATTTTTGTGCAGATATGTCAAAGTTATGTTATTACCATATAACATATTTTTAATTTAACAAATTGCACATACATATACACACATGCATAACAAGTGCCACAGTTGTACAGGAATCCGGTTAAAGCGCTCAAATGACCGCTCATGTCGTAAAATGCTTAGGGACTTATTCAGACCGCGTTGCACTTTTCTTTGATTGGTTGGCTCGTTGGCGCTTGCCATGTGTTGCGTTGTTTTCCAACTCGTTGCGGACTACGTCGACCTTCGCCAGACAGTAAATTGATTTATTGAAAAATCTGCCCGCATTTAAAGCAAAAGTCGGCTAGTTTGCAGCAAGAACCGTTCATGCATCAAGTGTGGCTTACAAAACTTCACTTAATGCATTGTTTTCTATTTTGTTTTTTAATAAATAAAAATTACGTTATTATATTAAATTGTGTTGCTCTTGCTTGAGCTTGCATTGAGCAATAGAATAATTTATGCACGGCAAGGAAAAAAATATCGAATGCCGCTCATTGCTCAAACTTATTCTTTGCCTGTGAGTTGAAAGTGTTGTTTTGCTGCTAGACATTCTCTTGCGGTTAGCGGGTTGGGTGAGGGTCCAAACCAGCTTAGAAGTGGCACACCCGAAAGAGGGCGTGCTCTTTAAAGAAAACGAGTTGGGCACGCCACCGCCGTACTTGAACTGTTATTTTGGCTGCCATTATCTTGAGGCAGACAATCAAAATTGCCAATCAACGAATACACACTTAGAAATGAAATACAGTCAAGAACATGTGTCTCTGATTCGTTAGCTCATAAACGAGGATGAGGATAAACTGGTGAAATGTGTCCTTCAAATATGCTACAAGCTGCATGATAAACTCATAAAGCATGTTGTTTATTGCGCGTAGGGTATGAGCAACATTTTTGGGTGGTCGTGGCCGTGTTCGTGATCGTTTAATGATCACGTATATTTTAAATTCAACGTATTTCGGTCGTGCTTACTACCGAAATACGCGCAGTCAGTCATACATTGATACACTCGAACAAGTCTTAACCTTTCAACACTTCAAAAGCGCCAAAATTGATTCAATTAAAATGCCATTTTCGCTCTTGGCAGCTCATAATTAAGTGATCAATGAAGCAACTAAGTAAGTCTGTGCAAAACGAAAATCTTAACAAAAAAGAAAACAATAACAAAAAGGAAATAAAAGTCAATTTTAAGTTGAACAAAAGTGCCGAACCCGAAAACCAACCGAAGTGAGTAATACTTAACGATTTAGCGTTTTTGCTGGCCGACCGATTGTGTTGGCCCGTGGCTAATACATGTGTTGCCACCACGCTCAAGCCACACACTTGGTTAAATTTTGTGGTGAACTCAAGTAGATTGACAGTGTGCGCATTAACACATTTTAAAACGTTTTTTGGTCGTTATTTTCTTATATTCAACTTTTTTGCCTTTCAATAATTCGATCGGTTATGCGATTTATGCAATTTCTTTGAATCTAAAGCGGCAATGAATGATTGACGTGTGGCATATCGATTGTGTTGGCATGTGTGTGTTTGTCGATTAAGTAGCAAGTGTAATAAGTGCAACACCGAAGTTGTGAAAGGCCAATTGTGTTTTGATATATGCGAGGGAAAGATAATCTAAGGTTGTTACACTCTATCATAGCGTCTGTCACACGCACACGCACCTGTACACAGGCACACTCACCCACCCATCAAATGGTCACGCTGTTGCGCTTAGCGCTCATGATATAATCTAATTTGCGATTGACGCCGAAAAAAAAGTACAAGCGACCGAAACAACAATGAGACAAGCCGACGGCGCCACACTGAGGCGACTTCAAGGTGTACGATATGTGACATGAAACTACAAACTTTGCTGCCTTCGGCTGCAACAACACGTTCAGTGTTCGCCGCTCTACGCAAAGCGGCACGCAATGTACAACTACATGTACAAGCATGTATGCATGTGTGTGTGTATGTGTGCAGTTATAACATATCGAAATTCGCATGTCACATGCTTATGTCATGGCTTGTCTGCTGGCTTATTTCTGTTGGGTGTTGTTGTTAACAGTCATCTGCAGTCTTGGCCTCAAACTTTATGCCGCGTTGCTGTCGTTGTAGCCGTGAGTCTCTTGAGCGCTTAAGGCAGAGTTTTCCTGAATGTAAAGCATTCGAATCATTATTGCTATTGCTATTATTATTGTCAGTGTCATTAATCCCAACCTTGAGCTGAACTGTGGGCCGTGCCAAACTGGTATAATTTGCGTGCTCTATGCAAGATAATTTTCTTAATTCTTTGGCAACAAGTTATAAATACAGCAGCAATTTGCATATCGACTTAAAGCGCCAACAACAAATACATTCTTGTGGCATTCACTTTCGTTTTCTTCAAATGAAATTATTGAATTGAAATAGAATGTTTTTGTTTTTATTATTGTTTTTTTTTTATTTCTGTTTTTCTGAGCTGCTGAGCAGGATTCAAGTCTCACGTGTTTTGCGGTTGTTGCCCCTGGCGGCACATGCCAAAAAGCGCAAGGGTCTTGGACACAATCTATGTGCTTGTCTGTGTTTGCAACTGCATGTGTATTAACTCTGTTTTAAACTAGTTTTGGCCAAAACAATGTGCACACGTCGTACTTCGCACAGGTTTGGACTTGTTGTCTTTTTAGCATATCCAGTTAGTCATCATGTCGCTTTTCGGCATTTAAGGTATTCAAGTCTTTTCGTTTGTTAGCTACGAGACTATTGCTAAAATTAACTAACTAGCCAAAATACAAAAATCTATTGAGGTATTTTTTTTTTTCAAGCAACATGGTTAAATGAAATCGAAATCGGCTTTTGTGTTGTTGTTGTTGCTCAAAGTATTTAATCTTTCACTTTTGCGCTTGTCACACAATCGCAAATGGGATTTGCTGCCGCCCAATGAGCGCTACAAATGCCACTTAGCGCAACCGCCCACATTCAGATTGAAATCGTACCTGCACTTTCACTTTCCGTCGCAATGAAATCTCAAGTTGTATTTTGCCGACGTTTCCTTACCTTTCCTTTGCCGAAAATGATATCCCGCAATGTCTTGTCAACATGCGTGATTTTTTTTGTTTTTCTTTTTTCATCTTGAGCGACAGACAAGCGAAAACCAACCAAAGATACAAAAATCGGCCAATATTTTATAAAATATACAACAAACTGAAAAAAACATATATCAAAAGCACAAGTTTTAAGCAACTAAGTAAATGTCATACAAAATTGTGTCACGCAATAAAGTCGGCAGACAAGTCGTTCCATCGACACAGTTTTACATTCCTTGCTATGCACTCCATGCACTCTTCACTTGCAAAGGATACATTTACTTTGACGTCATGTTTGTGACAATATGAGGTGAGGACTCTCCAAACAAAGACTTTAATTACTTTAACTTTTCTTCTTCTTTTTATATGGGGGCTGCCAGTACCAGTGGCTAAATCAACTCGTCTCGTCGAGCTGATCAAGAATATACGTACATTATATGCTCAAAGATGTCATCTAGTGGGAGTTACAAACTGCATGCCAAAGTTTTAAGACTGTTCACTACATGTAGAGTATAATGAGACCTTCGGGCGGCATCGTTTCGCAAACTCCCGTATCCAAGAGTGTTACATATTTGGCAAAGCCGAAGTCAGAGCTCATCATATTTAAAGTTGTTTGTCTTTTTGATTTAATCAATTTGTTATGCTAAGCATTATATTGCTTAAACTGGTTTAGTTTCTGCTTCAAATCGAAATGAACACAGTTTTTGTGCAAAATATGTAAATGTATATATTTTTTGCCATAAAGTCAATGCACTTGTCTCGTCTTTGGTCAAATCACTAACACTTTTTATGCAAAACAACTTAAGTACTTCCTTGCCTTGTAGATAATTGATTAGCCATCGATGTAAATCATTAAGCCGAAATTCGGTATGAACAGAATTTTAAGTGCAAGATTAATAGCTGTCCAAAAAGCATTTAATTAACTTTATTAAATTTGGAGCGTTTAGCTCCCGGCAAGGTGTCAGAACATGTTGTACGTGCACTTTTTGCAAAGTCTTCGACGAAAATGACAGTATAAGAGTAAACCAAACCAATAATTCATTTTTTTTTTTGGGAGTGTTTCGCCTCAGTTTCGGTTTTCATATGCACGCAAACACGAGTCGAATCCAGTTCAAAAATCGTGTCTTATTGTTTGGTTTCGTGTCGTTTTTTTTTTGTTTTGTGTTTCATTTTTGTCTGCAACTCTTTCAATGATCTCTTATAACATTACTAGTCAAATGCCAAAAGCGCAGTCGGTGTACAGCACTCTAAGCGCACAGACTTAGAGCGAAACGGTCTGCTTGAATATCGAAACGCGCGTACGCAGCAAACTCCAAAATCGACTAGCTCAAACGAAAGACTTAAGCAACGAACTTGCGGATTAATAGTGATTTCGCGTATCGAATAAAGTGCAAAGTTGCAAAGTGTACAAAGGCATTGATTGAACCAAATATTTTAAGTGAAGTGTAACAAAAGCAAAGCACCCACACACACACCCATACACATATACACACATACATGCACACATTGCTGCACGTACCCCTAAATCAATTAAAGGTTAAAAGTGAACGAAATCTATTGAAATACTATGCTATTTTTGCTATTGTTTTCATCTAATAGTTAATTAAGAAACCTACTGCGCACTGTGTTATGTTTGCTGTACTACTTTATGCATACAGTTGCAAAAGAACACACACAATACCGTTAATTGGCTCACAAGCGTACGAATGCGCGAACAAACGAAGGATGAATGCTCTAAACGTTTGAAGTGAGCGAAAATTTCAGTTTTCCGGCGGCGAAAGTCTAAATTTGTGCTGTGAGAATTTCAAAGTGTGCTAACGGTACATGCGTTGCATGTTGTGAATGTGTCACTTCGTTTTGGTTGTAATTAAAATGGGAAGTTTCCTTACTTGCAATGCGCTTTTTGCGCAACAAACTGTGCTGCAAACGACGCCAATAGCAAATTTACCTTTCGCGTTTACGTTGACCGTGTTAATCATTGTCATTAGTGCACTGTTTTTGACTGTTTTTAGTTTTTGGCCAGGAAGCGAATAGCGCTGATGGAGTGCTTTAAGTACACACCCGATACACGGCGAAGCGTTAACTGAAACTATAAATATAAACATGTGCAAAGACAGCTAACGTTAATAAGTGTCTATAATGTTCGCCGCCAACTATTGATTACTTTTATTAGCTAATTAAATCAGCAACGTTAATTAAATAAGTCGTAAGGCTGCTTTATTAGTGTTATTTTGCATAACAAATTTCTCGCAATTAAATAATTTAAAAAAAAAAGACTCGATCAGATTGACCGTCAAAAAGACATAAGGACACTTGAATTTTCATTTACTGACTCACAAATGACCTTTTTATTGAAAACATCTTACTTGTAAATGATTTGCATGTCGTTTTGGCTTCAATAAACACATGTTTTTGCCAGTCGGGGTGTATGCACTCCTGTTTTTACAACTTGTAAGCATTGTATACAAACACACACTCACCTCTCTATGCATGTGCACATGTTTACATACATATACTTGTATAATGGCAGGGGCTCGTCTGGTCACCCGAACGTCTGCCCGCCTCTCCGCCGGCTCCATCACTTTATTTGTGCTGCAATTTCTGTTGCTTTGCGCGGCTTGCGGCCATTAAACGTTTGCTGAAATTTTAGGTTCACTATTTGATCTATTATCTCCTGTTTTTTGCTGTCTTCCTCGACTTTTCGATCTAATTTTTATTTTTTTGTTTCTTTTTTTTCTTCTTTTTGTTGCTCCACAAGTTTGTGCATTGTGTTAATGATATGAGCGCATTTTTTTGCGTACTTCTTTTGTTTTTGTTTTGATGCTTTTCGTGTGATTTTTGTTGTGTTGTCAGTTCGAAATTGTGTGTTAACATTATGACGGCTTTTGCAGTCGCAGCCGTCGTCGTCGTGTGTGTGCGTCGTAGCACTTGCGGCAATCCGTAGCTTTAAAGCCAATTAGTGTTATTAGCATAAATATCACGACGCCATTGTCTTCTGTGTGGTATCAAAAACATTTTGCTAAATTCATTTGATCATTTTCACACTTTTGGACTTTAAATAATATTCTTTATTGTCTTCTTGGGCCTTTGGCTTTACATGTGAAACTTTGTATTTATTTAAGACGTTGCACCCTTTTGCAAGATTCCATTTAGGAAACGTACCCAAATCACGTGACCCATTTTTGACGCTTTTTTGTCACCCTCCTCACTCGGTGACTAACCGTAGTACAATATAAGAACACGAGTGGTAATTTATAAATATGGTTTTAAATAAATTGTTTGCAAACCTGTGCGCTTAAAAATCGTTAACGCTGCGTTTCATATTTGAATATACTTCGCAAAAGTGCGAGAATTTGTTACCTACCCCCTGTAGCTAAGCGTGGTATTTTAAAGACCTTTATTCCCTCTCTAAGTCGGTCACGTAATTTGAGTACGTTCCCTTATCCAAAATATTTCAAGTGAAAACTTGTCAAAATTGCTCAATTTCGTTGAGATTATGTACTTAAATTTAACAATTCAAAATTTTCTATTGAAAAAATGTTGTATACCAAATATGAGACAAAAGCGCTAAAATAAAAAAGAGAAACGACTTTAATGACCTCCATTACCGTTAACTACTCTTCGGTTTTATTATCTCGAATCAGGTACGCTAACAAACTTTGAGCTGAAAACAGATCTTTGTCAAGCGTATTTCACTTAACATTTACCACTTTTTTTAACGTTAAAACTCACAACAAACAAAAGAAAAACAACATTACTTTAGTTCGTAGGCCGCAATCAAAGGCAAATTATTTACAAGTAGGCCGTTTTTATATAATAACTTAACTTTTCCATTTAATTGGCCGAATTTTCGATGCCAAACCATATTTGAGTCTCGTGCACGTCAGGCCATTGAAAAAACTCATATGCAATTGCGCAAGTGACAAGTGTCACTCGGAACGTCTTTTCATTTTAATATATTCAACATAGTCGCTTTTTTGTCTAAATTTTTTATTGTAATATTTATGTATAACAATTTATAGCATTAAGTAGGCTGATTATTGTTCCATGTGTGAGAAAGTAATAAAGATTTAATTTAAAAAAAAAATAAAATAAATCATTTTAATACAAAACATAAACAAGAAATAATTGTGCTCTGTTGGTTATTAAAATGAAGCGTGTCAGTGTGATATTTCAAGCGGAAACATTTCCAGGCTATCGCATTACGTTAATCGCAAACGCTTGTCGCAAACACTTTGCTCTGTCATCGATTACTAACCGTTAATGATCGATTGGACACTTATATGCCAAAAATGAAACGGAGACTAAAGCATAATCTTGTTAGTCGAATTTTAATTTATTTCAAATTACACTTTTTGACAGTAACATGAATGTGCGAACAGCACTAATGTAACGATCGACGACAGACGACAGCCGACAACATTAGGTGGGCTGAGCACGGTGAGGCAGACAGACAGACGGACAGGCAAATTGGCAAACTGACAAACAGTTGAATTCGACTTTCGTATCAAGTTGTGTCATTTTTAGTTCAGAGAATTTGATTATTCGTTAATTTGCATACAATGCACTTTGCATTTGAGTTCCGCAAGTGCGCCATTGACTATACTACGACAGTTAAACGAAGGGCAGCGCGATTTAATTAACACGGCCAATCGAATGGACAATAGCAAAAATGAATAATAATTAATGTTTGATGATTAAAGTATTTGTTATAAAGCTTATATAAACAACAACTTATAATAACTTTGCAGTTGCATTAAGACACAATCAGAGAGATCATGTCGCTCTCACTTGTCGCAACGGCAATTTCCTTGCTCTGGCTAAGCGGCTTAACACAAACGCTTACAACGCCGCAACCTGTCCAATTACATTCAACAAGCACGCTACAGGTGGCCAAGCAATGGAAGCTACTCTCGTACAACTTCGAACCGCAGGCGCCGGCAAACGATGAAACTTTCTTCAATCCAATGAATGTCTTAGCAACGGGCGTTGCCGTCAGCGAGGATCGCATATTCATTGCAACGCCGAAACTTTTCTCAGGCGTTCCAGCCACAGTCAGTGTGGTTTCGAAAGCGGAATTTGGCGATTCGCCGCCACTACAGGTTCGTTCGAAAGTGTTTGTATGTTTATATAGCAAGCATTGCTAATATACAAATTTTCGCTTAGGCCTATCCTGATTGGTCATACTCAACTGCCGGCCGCACGAACTTCAATTGCAGCGATTTGATTTTGACTTCGGTTTATCGGCTACGCATCGATTCCTGCAATCGTCTTTGGATACTCGATGCCGGTGTTTCGCGTTCGCTCGAAGACTATCAGATCACTTGTCCGCCAAAGATTTTGGTTGTTGATCTTAACACCGATCGCGTTGTGCGTCGCATTGATTTTCCACGTGAAGTGCTGCGCGGTGAATCACTCTTCACAAACTTGGTGATTGATGAGACGACAGCGAAAAGTTGCGACGATGTGTTTGTCTATATAACGGACACTGTCGAGCCAGGCAAGCAATTAATTTTGATCGATGAATGAATGTTTTATATTAAATGACTTCGCAGGCATTATCGTTTACGATAGCGGCAAGGATATAACTTGGCGTCTCTCCCACCCGGCCATGTATCCCGATCCGGACTTTGCACAGTCGGAGATACTCAATGACCGCTTTGTGTTAATGGATGGCGTTGTTGGCTTGACTTTTGATGACAAGTCCGGCATCGTTTATTTCCAACCATTGGCTACAGATCGGTTAGTACAAGCTTTTTTCAGACACAGTAACTCTACAAGATTTTTAATAATGAAAAACTTTCACAGAATATTCTCCGTGCACAAGAACGTGCTGCGCGCTGGACCTTTGCCTCTTAATAAGTTGCTTGATGTCAAGTTGGTCGGCAAGAAATCTTCACAAGGCATTGGTTTAGCCATCTCGCCCTACGACGGCAGTCTTATCTTTGCGCCAATGTCTGAAACGGCTATTGCGCAATGGAACCCCGCAACCAATCAACAATCAGTGCTCAATTACGACCGGGATCGTCTACAGTTTATAGCAGATATTACAACCACACGGTCCGAGCCAGGCGTCATCTATGCAGTTTCATCGAAATTCCATCGTTTCTTTCTTAAAAATCTCAACACGCAGGAAATCAACAATCGCATTGTGCGCATTGAGTTGCCGCAACCGACTTCGTCACATTTGCGATTGTTACCCGATCATAACAGTGTGATATCTTATGGCAGCTTGTACGCACACACGACGTCAAGCGCGCTGCAAAACTACTTTACGAACTCGGCTGCGTTGCCAACAACGCTTACAACAAAGCCGCAACCGCCATACAAGTTCGATCAAACCGGTGTCGTAAATTACGGCATACGCAATCCTTTTACAGCGCTCAACCAAGGCGAAGCATTTCCACCTAGTAAAGCCAGTCGTGAAACCTATCAGCGTTCTTTCTTGGACAGCCTGATTGGTTCCACCGCACCGACCGCCCCACAAATCACATACACGGCGCCGACCGCCACAGCCAGTAATGGCTACTATTATCAGCGCGGTCGACGTCATACTACTGAGCTAAAGAAGAGAAATGAAAATATTACACAAGAGCAATACTAGACAGTTTAATAAAATTTATATGCGTTTGCCTTCTGTAGATAACCAAAATAATTTGTTTTGTTTTTTTGTTCTTTTCTTTAAAGGAATTAAATCAAATTTACAATGTAAATACGTAATTACTTTTAAAACCACCATAAAGTATGACTCCCTCTACCAACAACAAAATGTTTTACTGCGTTTTCATGCTTATTACAACATAATAGACTTAACAATCTGAGTTCATAACCACATAATTAAGACAATGCGTACTCATAAAAAGGCAAAATCAATAGGCCCAAAACGAAATTCTTGTCTTCGCTCTTTAATAACGGTTTCAAGTTTGTGAATCACATTAATTTTTTTTTCATTTTTGAATGAATCAAGTTTTAATGACAGCTTTCGTTGTTGCTATTGATCGAAACTGTTTTGTCTTTTCTCAGCGTAGCACGGCTAAAACTACTGTGGACAGCCGCCTCATAAGAAAAAACCGCACGCATGTGGTTTTTTTGTTTTATTGTATTATGTTTTTATACCCCGGGAGGCAGGGTATATTGTGTGTTGAGAGCGTTTGTTGAGGGTTTTAAGTAACGCATAGAAGGAGGCGAGGTGGTAAAAGTACATATATTTTTGATTAGGACGACGAGAAATTGACTGGCGCATGTTCGTCTGTCCGTAGTCACAAATGGTTCTCGGACACTATATGAGCTAGAGCCTCGAAATTTGGAGGGTAGATTCGTAAGCAGATCAAGTTTTAGTTTCTTAAAGACTGTGTACCATTGAAAACCTGAAAACTCAATTAGTTTCATTTATTTTTTTTCGATTTTCTTAATATTTAGAATACTATTTAAAAGGCCGGTGGCAGAAAAATATTTTTTTTAGATGATTGCAGGTTATATTGTTGTCGCGTTTACTCGACTATACCGTTCTTTCTTTTTTTTTTTTTTTTTAATTTTTGATTATTTTTGTTTTGTTTTTCTTTTCGGCTGTGAGGGCGATACAAACTACACTTTTAGCGTTATTCATTCTGGGTCACTTGACGAAAACAGACGCCGACGAAGTCGAGTTATAATACTTAACATAAGCAGCAATAATAATCAGTAGCTCATCTTCTTCTTGTTTTGTCTTTTTCTTTGTGGATTTGGTCAACACGATGTGGCGGAGCTTGAAGCTGAAAGTTATGCTTTTGTGCATGATTTGGTTATGCATAAAGCTAGACCAAGGCAGTGGTAACGAAAATGCTGGAGGAGTATTGCAGTTAGTCACGGAATGGCGCCTATTAAATTATGGCTTCCAGACGCAACGTGATCGGTTGGATGCTCAGGCGTACGGAAATCTAGTGCCGAAGAACGGTGTGCCTATTGACGTGGCGCCGCATTTTAATTGTGAGTGTACAATTGAGCAAATAAGTTAAGCATGATTGTTGGTGTAAATTCTACTCGATAGACAATGGGGAGTTGCGTATTTTTGTGACCATACCAAGATTCACAACTGGCATTCCTTATACGCTGGCAACAATGCGGCCCAATACTAACGAACTATTAGCATACCCCAGTTACGAATGGCACAGTGGAGAAGGCAGCAGCAACTGTGATGGCATCGTCTCTGCATTTCGCGTATCTGTAGGTGTTTAATATACAACTCCATCATAAGCTCTAATATTTTGAATATTTACCTACAAACAGTTCACGCCCTGCAATCAAATGTGGGTCATCGATTCCGGTTTGATTGGGTCAAAGCACGTTTGTTCGCCACAATTGTTGCTATTCGATTTGACGACCGACACATTGTTGCATCGCTATCGTTTTAATAGCACCCTGTATACGCCGAGTGCATCGATATTCATTGCGCCCATTTTAAAGGTACATGATCCACCGCCATCGGGCGCATGTCGTGACGTCTCTATTTATGTTCCAGACGTCAACTATCACGGCTTAGTCATCTATAATTACAAAAGGAACGTCGCCTGGCGTGTAGAGCACAAGTATATGTTCCCCGATCCAGATTATGGTACACACACAATCGCTGGCGAATCCTTTACACTAATGGATGGCATCTTTGGCGTGGCCATCGATGAACGTAACCTCTATTTCCACCCCTTGGCAGGCACGACCGAATACTTTGTGCCATTAGAAGCCTTAAACAATCAGCAGTTAAGTGGTAACGGCCGTGCATTACAAGCCAGTTTCAGACCCTTGGGTAAGCGCACCAATGAGTGCACAACTCAGGCTTTCGATTCAGCTCAAAATCTGTTCTGTGTCACATTAAATCCAATCAAGCTGATCAGTTGGAACTCAGCAAAGCCCTATGCCGAACACTACTTTTGTGAATTGCCGGTAAACCCCAAACAGCTGGAGTTCGTTAGTGGCATGAAAGTTGTGCGTAACTTCTTTGGCGAAGAGGAACTTTGGCTTTTATCCAATCGGTTTCAAGTAAGTTGTAGATGAAGTTAATATCATCCATTGATTCTTAAACGCCTAATTGTTTACAGAAAATTTCTGCCGGCACTCAAAATCCCAATGAGGTAAACTTTCGTATCCTAAAAGGCAAAATTTCAGATATGTTTGGAAATGGACAGTGCGATGAAACAACGCACGATTTGCATAATTCTTTGATTTTTAATTAATTCAACAAAAATAACCAACTTTGACATGCAATAGATTGTAGTAGTTCACTTAAATTGTTTAGTGGTATCCTTATCTTATTGAGCACACACTACATACAGCATTGCTGCGTTCTAACGACAATGTGCTTTAACGGTAATAAAGCTACATAATATGTTGACGGTAATGTTCGAGAGCAACTTTTGTAACCTCACGCTACTTTTGTGTGGACACAGAAAATAAGAATTTGAAATTCTATATTTTGTAAACAGTAAAATGTTAATTTTAATTTGTGTTAATTTTATTTTACACATGTACCATGCATTTCAATCACAAACTTTTTGAAATAAGTACTAAGAAGTAATAAGGTTCATTAAATGCCTTTAATTTCAAACTTATCGCTATGTTTTGGTTTCGTTTGTTTCGAAAAAAACACACACTTTAACCTTCAGTTAACAAAAATATTACTTACTTAAATTTACAATGTTTTTACTAACATATACATTTGACTAAGCCGGTTATGAAACAGCATCTTGCAGTTGAAAATTAGTAACTATACACAATTAATACCAAATAATCAAATATTTGTAAACCGAAAATCGTAATTTTTAATTAGATATCGGCGATGGCTGTTGCTTGTGCTGTTCAATCAGTTTTTTCATGTTTTCGTAGGCAGTATTCATTACTCCCCAGCTAATGAAAGAGCGACCGGTGTTGAAAGCGCAACCACGGTAAAAATAACCGATGCGACTGCCTCGCTCGCGATATATTCTTTTACATGCCTGCCACATCCCTTCGGAACTGTGGCCCATATCGCTTTGCATTGATACTTTTATGACGTTAAGGGGATAGAATATTGTGCTAATGCTTGCACCGATAACAGCACCAGCTACAAATTCCTGGGCAGTTCTGCTAGCCATCGTTTTCTGTGAAAAATAGTTGTATTACATAAAAAAAAGATACAAATATTTAATATTGACATCTTACTCTTCTTGGCAGACGTGAACTAGCTTCTTCGCGCATCATAAAAAACAAAGCATTTGAAAGTCCGTTGCGCCAAAACACTGGCTCAATGCCCCTGTAGAGCTCCCGGAATCCATAGTTGACTATAACATACCTAAGCAAAGCAACAAACAAATTTTAACGAAACATATAATACATGCTCATTAGTTACGTTACCTGAAAGCATTTGGCGTATTGGAGAAGAATGAATGAAACTTTGAATCGGCCAGCAATGTTTGCACTCTTTCAAAGGGCAACAACGCTGACTCAACGCTGCCAGCAACAACTCCAGCCAAGACTTTCGCACCGTAGTCATTTAGACCATAGTCTTCAACCAAATATCTGCGTGTACCATCGAATACACCGAACATAATCGATAGAGAGATTGTTTTTTGTGCGAGTGGCGGCAGCATGCCACGATACAAGAAGCCAAGACCCTCATGTCGTAATTGACTAAAAGCAGATGTTATCCGCACGCCATGTAGCATCTGCCGGAATATAAGTTTATAGATGGGGTACGTTACGGTGATATTCACGAAGGCCGCACCACAGCCACATGCGAATTCCTCCCACTGAAAGGAGCCGAAAAATCGATCTGAGAAAACGTGTGCATGATTAACTGGACCCGGATTGCTGCCAGCTGTTGATGACGACGTATCA